>CM072519.1:6930337-6952837 GCA_036898135.1 Oncomelania hupensis | reverse complement strand
AAAAATTCAGGTTCCTTTCCGTCTTCTCCCTGCCTTTACATCAAATGTTTGAGTGACAGATGTGTTTTTGGTGCGTGTGTGTGTGTGTGTGCGTGTGGGTGTGTGTGTGTGTGTGTGTGTGTGTGTGTGTGTGTGTGTGTGTGTGTGACAGTGAGTGAAGAATGCGAGCACGTATGTTGGTACAGATCGCCTCACTTTGGGCGTGAGTGGTGATTTTCTGGAAAAGTGCGTATATAGCATCCATTATTATTATTATTATTATTATTATTATTATTATTATTATTATTATTACTATTCAGCATTACGCCGCACACCGCAAAAGTCAACGTCGCTGTGCTTCATCAGTTTCTAATCTAAACACGTCTTGCGCTGACTCTCAAAATTGGCAGAAGCGATTTTGTTTTAATTGTGTCCTTTGCTTGCACATAGATCTATATGAGATGCTAGCCTATCATTTCACGATTTCATTTCGCTTCCTTAGGATAAAGCTGAGAAGTGTCTGGAATTATATATTTGAATGGCTTAATATCTTGTTATAAAGGTTTTTGTATAATGATCAAGGGTTCAAACCCAACTTCAAAGTTCCCATATCACACGCATACACACACACAAACACACACACTCGTCAAAACATGACTGTTTTCAACACTTTCCTGAAGATTCCTGTTTGTTTGTTTGTTGGTTAAATTAACGTCCCCGGACACAATGCGTATAGGGGACAATGTCAACTGTCACCTTCCCATTCAACTGTCACCTTCCCATTCAACTGTCACCTTCCCATTCAACTGTCACCTTCATTCAACTGTCACCTTCCCATTCAACTGTCACCTTCATTCAACTGTCACCTTCATTCAACTGTCACCTTCATTCAACTGTCACCTTCCCATTCAACTGTCACCTTCATTCAACTGTCACCTTCCCATTCCCCTGTCAACTTTCACCTTCCCATTTATTTTAAGTTATTTCTCAAATAATTTCTGATTGTTTAATATGGCCATGGGAAAGTGAGGGTTTATATGTAAAGACAATAAATTTAGAAGAACTGAATTAAAAAATTGATTTTCAACAGGTCAGTCAGAAGCCACTTTTCCATTTTGCAGAAGAAGAAAAAAACTGACGTCGATAACATTCTCAACAGTCACGTCAACTAATCACCTTTTTCATTTTGCGGGAGGAAATGGGGTTGGGCACGTAATCTTGGTGCAAGTATGGTAACATTGCCAATACATTAAAAAAAAATTAAATGTAAGCATAGACCAAAGTGAAATAAATAACAGTTATCAAGACTTAGGTAATCAGTTTATTTAAAGCCGCGTTATTACAAACAGCTTCAAATTATAATCTGATCTCCGACCAATATATTGAATTTAACAATTGTATTTATTAATTTATTTACATATTTATTTTACGCTGTATAATATTTGTCACATTTACGGTCACAATTCGGGTCGCCTTCTCTGTTCCAAAACAATAACTTCATTACGAATTACACTCAGTGTAAATTACAGGCATAAGAAATCGCAATTAATGAATTATTTACGCTTTTGATTCTATAACATTAAAAAACTACATGGAACAGCAGGCACAATACATCGCAATTTATAAAACATTATCGCTTTTAATGCGTTGCTATTTAAAGCTAACACTGAGGTTGCAGCATGGACAATAAATCACAATCAACTGTTGATTTAACGCTAGGAATTCTCGTTCAAAACAGACCAATTATATGAGTCGGCAGCAGGCACGAGCAATTGCGACTACTTAAGCCTCCAGTATTTGTGAGTGTTGCAAGAGGATGACTATGGAAATAACAGGCACTGGCAACGACAAATAATAAATAGTGTAACCCTATCGTTTTAACGTTGCGGGCTCGCCAGGCCAATGGCAGGGATGGGCAATTACAATTACACAACGGTCTAGGATTTTATCTGTAACAAAAGGTCAAAACAGGGAGAGGGAATAGGGTATAGGGGGTTGGGTGGGTCACAAAGCATCTTAAACCTGCTAAAACTTACTGCTTCATGGCGTCCAGATACAAGTGCTTGAGTATGGGGACTCCCACGGCTGTCCTGGACACAGGAAGGGTTTTCCAGCCGTGACTCAGCGCCTCCTCTGCCAAGGAAGAGCTGTTGGTGAACAGAACAGGGGTGATGAAAGGCGCCAGCTGCTTCCAGTTGCGGAAGGTGAGGTTCCTCACCAGCTGCAGGTCAGGACGGTCAGACCAGGTGGTGAACAAGGTCAGCAAGGGCAAGGCCGTCCCGTTGTCTATTGACGCTTTGAGGGTTTTGGCTGACGTGAACTCGCTCAAGTTCCACCTATAAACAGAGAAAGGAATGACGATGCGCGGTCCTGTGTTTTTTCTGCATCATTTCCGGCTCTACAGACGTAGACAAGACAACTGAATGGTAGGCAAATAAAATACTCATGACACAAGCACGCACGCAGGCAAGCACACGCACGCACGCACGCACGCAGGCAAGCACACACACACATACACAACCAAACCACGCAACACACACACACACACACACAAACACACATGCCCACCCCCCTCACACATACATACACACACAAACACACACGTACGTAACAACTCACCAGGAGTTATGCACGGGCCCTTCAGGTTTAGTTCCCGGTATGACGGCGAAGGGAATGAAGGAGAAAGGAGGCAGATCGGAGTTGCTGGGAGGTGACGTGGTTTCCGAAGAGCGGATGAAAATGGAGGAGGCGACGATGGTGGCTCTGTAGTACAAGAGAATGTAGGTACCTGAACACAAGGCCGCTATCAGGACAAGGATTCCCCATTTTCTCTGTGTTAATGAGGAGGAGGAGCCCGCTCCCCCTGTTCCTCCCGTGCCGCAGCAGCAGTCGCCCAGGCCTTGGCTGGACATTCCATGGGGTTGGCTGGACATCACGGTCCTTGTTGGTTTCACTATGCAACATAAAACATCATTTGGATTGGGTCTGGATTTGGAATTTAGATTTTTGCTTTGGATTTTGACTTTGGATAATTGTCACGGGAGGCTCGTTTGGAACCAGCACTAAGGCTTCACGCCTTAAATAGTTCATCCTGCTGTAGCTTTTGTAACTTAAAGTCGATGCCTAGCAGACGACAGGAGTTAAAGGTCTGGGCTAAGCATGGGTAGGCTAGATTCTCGCTAGGGTAGGCAGTGACATCATTCAGCTGACCTATATCCGCAACCCCCTCCCCCACCCCCCACCCCCGCTAGAGGGAGCTACAGGTATCGAAAGATTTCACAGGCTTAAGCTGACCACAGGGGTAAGGAAGTCAGTCTTTGTTAAAACCTCACCCGAGACCGACACGTAAAAAGATCTCTCAACAGACTACGCAGATGACAGGTGAAATTCATTCATCGCAGTATAGCCATAGCCTGACATTGTCAAAAAGGTAAATGATCAATCTTTTGTCTCACCGTGATTTATTGATAATATTGTTGGATTATGCTTGTGAAGTCTTGCCATGTTTTATAATTGTGAATGTTTATAAAACTTTGCTTGACAACGTGGCTGACACGCGACCTGTTTCGAAACCACGAGGTAGCCACTACTGTCCAACTGTTGTTTCTCCTATGTGTATTATTGCAGACCAGTGGCTGTACCGGAGAATGTGTATACTTCTCCCTGTGGTTTAGTTTAGCCATGATATATGTATATGTATAGGAATTATGTTGGAGATTCCAGTGGACCACGGACATAGAAGATTGTGCGTCTCTTGTTTGTATAATTGGACGCGATCACTGAGGGCTGTTTCTGCCATCAGTGAGACGCTATGCACACCCTTTGTTAACAAGGCGTTGCAGAAACTCGTCTTATGTTTTGCAGACGAGCAGGCTTGGTCCGAGGCAGGAGATAGACCACTAAGAGTCAACCCTGACATTCGGCCTGCAGTGGAGCATCGAGCACTGAGCTCCGATAGCCCAATAGTCAACAAACAAGAGGAGAAGACACCATCACCACCACTCAACGGTTCAGTTAAGTGACACAGAAAACGTGCACACACACACTGATCTAGAGGGACTGTGCGGTAGTCCACTCTCTGGAAAACGAACATTAGGCCAACCAGAACAAATAGCCCAATGATGAGACAGTAACAAATATTGAGAACAGTAGCAGCATAGACCCATCAAGGAGCGAATTACTCGAAGTGAATTTGGACGGTTAAGTTAATCCTAGTATATTACGTTTTGGACAATTAAGTTAGTATAGTGTTTAGAGAATTATGTATAGAGTAGAGGACGTAAATGTGTGATATTTACTGTTAACAAGTGGCTGGACTACCTATGTTTCATAGCCGTGCGAGAGCTAGTGTGTCAGTGAATCTTTTACACGTTTCTCCGTGCGAGAGCTAGTGTGTCAGTGAATCTTTTACACGTTTCTCCCTATCTCTATAACCCAATCCTACCACAGACCGGGCCAAACCTATATATATGTATTAAGATTAGTCATAGGGTGATTTAACTAGCTGATCCCCACAGGCGAAAGACGAGTGGGTAATAGCATTCCATTGTGCAGAGCCCAGCAACAATAGAGCCACCATGACAATAATGCTCGGGGCCATGGGGGTTAATTTCGGGTTGGGTGTGAGCGTCAGGGTCCTTAAACTCCGGATTGCACGTGTGCACTGACTAGACCTCGGGGGTTATAATCTCAACTGAAACAGTAGGCGACCTCATAAGCCTCATACCTAAGTTGTTTTTTCGCCCCTTACATGCAAAGTACGCGCTCCCGTTAGTTTGGTACTAGAAACTTCAGTACTTCAAACAAGCGATTTACCCCGATGCTAATGCGTACGGGTTCCATTTAAATTTTAACCAATCAGAAAGGGTGTGGGTGCGTGAGGAGTGGGGAGGGGGGTCATGAAAATGGAGCTATTCATTAAACCATTCAGGAAGAAAATGTATTTTAAAATAACATTTAAATTAAATAAGCCCTTTGTCAACTACTTAGAAAGCAAATTTAAAACATTAATTGTCTCAACAAGGAAACTACATTTTAAATTAACCGTTGTGTGTAGAGAAACTGACTATATAATATTATCTATTTGTAAAAAAAAAAAAAAAACTACAAACATATCTGTTCAAACAATATTACGCTGACTGATCGTATTTAATTTTCTCATCCTGCACTTCTCACCTTTGGTCGGTTGGTTGTTTTGTTAACGTCTTCTTCATCGTAAAGACCCGACACGCATGCAGAATACTCACTATTGTGATACGAGGACCAGTATAACACCACACGATGGCTTCTCTCCTTACATAGTCAACCCGTAACCTTAGTTAATTAACGTTGCTGTACAGGAGACGACGAAAATCAACTGTGGGCTACACGTATGTACGCTGACGCTGGCTCAGTTAGGCAGTGACCTCATTCAGCTTACGTACAGCCAGTAACACCCCCACCCACGCCAGAGTAAGCCTCTTGTGGTTTAGATTTCCCGGGCTTCCGGCTGACCAAGGGGGAGAGATGGGCATTCGTTGTTCGAACTGCATCGAGGAAGTCTAGTCTAGTCCTGACAAAATCACTGACACAGCCACAGAGTTTGCAGTTTTCTTGTTAATGAGAGGACGTAATCTTCCAATTGTACGCATATTAAAATAGCATGATGGAATGACGGAACTGACGTGCTCAGAAATAGTCAGATGGGAGTCTAAGTGTAGGCCGAGACTTCGAACTGAGGCTGACACTGGTCTGCTAGCCTCACCAACCTGCACTGCCTTCACAGACACTTTTTCAAGGGCGGACTTTGAGTCACTCATGAGCACTTCAGTCTTGTCATCATTCAGCTTGAGCCTGTTTTCTAACATCCATGCCTTCACTTCAAAACAGCAGCTCTCAATGTCTAACAGTGCTTCTTGTGTGGATTGTGGATTTGGTTGGAACGAGCGGTACATCTCTGTATCATCAGCAACAATCTTGCGAAGGAGACCATGCTTTTCAGTGATGCAGCCAAGCGGGGTTGTGTACAGGGAGAAAAAAATTGGCCCCAGAACAGATCCTTGAGGTACCCTACACTGTAAGGGAATTTTTCTTGAAGAGGCCTGACCAACAGAAATGTATTGAAAGCGATCACTCAGATACGAATGAAACCACTTCAGCATAGGTCCTGCGATTCCTACTTTAAACTGAAGGCGATGCAGCAGTCTGTCGTGATCAATCACGTGGAACGCAGCGCTCAAGTCCAGCTGGACCAGGAGCGTCACATTTCCTGCGTCAGCGTTGCAAAGTAGGTCGCTGACCAGACGCAGGAGAACACTTTCACAGCTGTGCTTGGCTCTGTAGGCAGACTGAAATAAATTGATTGATTGATTGATTGATTGTTGCTTTAGGTCCAGCGGACTCTTCAGAGCCAAATCAGGACCGGACAACCCCCAATCCGCATAAAAGATCTGCCGAAACAACCCTAGTGGGAAAATTGAATGCCCTCCACCGGCCAGTCACTTTACAATAAAGACATCCCACGCAGGGGACGGCTGAGGCTTTACCCCAACTACTCGAACCCCCGGTTACAAAAACAAAATAGAATACAAACATCATTATAAATCATCAACAAAACACATACATATAAAATGCTTATAGTGCTAAATAACAACATCATAGGAAGCCCTAGTGACCACCCGGCAGAAAGCGTCCAACACTCCCAAGCTGATCCAACAGACCTCATACACAAACAAGGAGTCTTGTCCAGGAAGAATTTTCAAGAAAAAAGGTAGGTCATTGATCTAGCGAAGAAGAAGATAGTATAGCAGAGTGATAGGACAGAGCAGGAATGGGAGAGTAAATGAGGAAGACAGCGACAGTGGGAATTTAAAGCACTAAATTTCCAGAAAGTGGGGATACTATTTGTACTGAAACCCCCGGCACCCCAACGGGGGTAGGCAGACTGAAATGTGTCCAGCAGATAATTGCTTTCCAAGTGTGCAATGGCTCCTAAATATTTGAAGCCATGCACTGTGTTGAGGGATTGGCCTTGGACTTTGATGTCCATGTTGATGCCATTGGTACTGATAGTCATCATTTTGGTCTTCTCTGCACTTATTTCCATTCCATAGGCTCTGGAGGTGGTGTCAAGCCTCTGTACTAGCTGTTCAAGTTCTTGTTCCTCTACAGCCAATCCATCAATGTCATCCGCAAAACGGAGGTTGGAGATTGCTCTACCCCCTATGCTGACTGTGCCTTCGTGATCTGCAAGGGCATCTGACATGATGCGCTCTAGGAAGATGTTGAAGAGTGTTGGAGAGAGTATGTATCCTTGACACACACCGATTGTTGTTCTGAATCAGTTCCTGATGGCGCTGTTGGACTGCACTGGTAGCCTTGTCATACAGGCTTTTGATGACTTCAATAATTTTAGGGCTGATGTTGTACACTCTCATGGTTGCCCACAGAGCTGCATGCCAGACTCGGTCAAACGCTTTCTTGAAGTCTACAAACACATGATATAGATGTTGTTGGTGCTGTAGGTATTTCTCGCATTTTATTCTGAGGTTCAAAATCTGTTCAGTGGTACTGTACCCTGCCCTGAATCCTGCTTGTTCTTCAGCTATGATTTGTTCAGCTTGGGGTTTCAAACTGTTTAGTATTATTTTTAGGAGGACCTTGCTGGGATGGCGGATGAGGCTGATAAAGCAGTAATTTTCACACTCCTGAGGGTTACCCTTTTTGGGAAGAATGATGACAAGCGATGACGTGATGACAAGCGACTGGGTCCACACGACCAGATTTTGTTACAGATAATGGTGAGGGCGTCAATCACCGCTTCCCCTCCGGCTTGCAGCAAATCCGCGGGGATGTTGTCCACTCCCGCTGACTTCCCCTTCTTTAGTGATTGCACTGCCGCCTCAACTTCTTCTCGGAGAACTGGGAGGGTTTTATTACTCTTCTCTGTTTTGGAAACATGCTAGAACTGATGGATCTCCGTGTGATGTGTGGTTATAAAGGTCAGAGCAGTACTCTGTTAATGTATCCAAGACTTTTTGTTATTCTGTAATGCATGCCAGACTCGATTTGGGTCGTTTAGACCTTGGGCTGTTTAACACTTGTCAGCCGCTTCACAGTCTGATAGGCCTTCTTGCTGTTGTTCTTGTTCAGACCGTTCTCTATTTCTTGGCATTGCTCTTCTATCCAGTTCTCCTTTGCTATGCGCATGCCTTTTCGGATGTCATTGTTGATTTTCTTTTGTATGCATCAGCTCCGGCTCCCTGTTAGGTGTTCTTTTTCTTTTTCATCTCTCTTCGTTTATCACACATAAAAATTCAGATGTGATCCACGGTTTCTTCTTTGGACGGTGCTAGCTAAGGATGTCAGTGTCGGCATCTGTCACAGTTGAGTTGAAGGTAGTGGTCACAGTTGAGTTGAAGGTAGTGGTCATGGTGTTGACATCTACTTCACCAGTTCCCAAAATGAGCAGTGGTGCAAATTTCCTTCCAATTGGGGCTTGGAATATGTCTGCCACCGCCGAGTCTTGCAGTTTGTCCAGGTAGAACTTCAGTCTGGTGCACTTTGCTGTGTTTGCTCTCTTCAAGTGGAGCCGGAAGGACATCATCACGAGATCGTGGTCACTTCCGATGTCTGCTCCTGGAAAAGTGCGTGCCCTGCCAATGTAGATGATTGATCTGAATCGGATCAAGCTACATGTATATTCTTAAAGTATGTTTTTGCTTGTAAAGCTCGGTGTGCCTGAGCACAGCTCGGCAAACTGTGCTATATAAATCCACTTTATTATTATTATTATTATTATTATTATTATTATTATTATTATTATTATTATTATTATTATTATTATTATTATTATTATTATTAATCTAGATCTATCTATGTGCCCCATAATTTTACACAGTAGCAGTATTCTTCATTCTGTGATGCGAAAGGGAATCAGGTCGGTTCAGCCCCAATTAGAAAGGAACCCGTCTTTTCGACACACAAAAAAATCCCTCAATGAACCCTTATGTGAAAGCAAAGATATCGTCAGCAAAGGAAGGTCAAAGGTTACCTCGTAACTTCCTGTCGCAGGGGAGAAAATCGATAGAACCAAATAAGAAACATGCTTTAGAACACAAAACCTGTGGGCACCACCACCTCCTTTCACACAACAAATAAATAAATAAATAAATAAATAAATAAAATTAAAAATTAAAAAAACGTTTACAGTGTCTTCAAACTCAACTTTGATCAGGTGAATCGTCTTTAGCAAAAAAACAAAAATAGAAATAATATATGAATTTTTAAAACTAAATTGTGATTGAATATGTAGCTGAGATTGGACATTGGAGCTTCTTGGATCTCAATTAGATTGACCATTAAGTAGGTTGGTCGCCGACAGTGAGAAGAGGCGAGGGGGGCGGGGGAGTGTGAATTAGAACCCTTAATCATCTCTCTCTCTCTCTCTCTCTCTCTCTCTCTCTCTCTCTCTCTCTCTCTCTCTCTCTCTCGTTGTCTGTCATTTAACACATTTTAGGTGTTTGAAGTTTAAAGTTTGTTTGTTTGTGTGTGTGTGTGTGTGTGTAGCGCGCGTGTGTGTGTGTGTGTGTGTGTGTGTGTGTGAGAAGCTCTAACCTATGACCTTATTCAAATGTGGTGCCGGATGATTGTCGTGTTCTAATGCACTTGGCCTTGGTCTGTGCTCTCTCTCTCTCTCTCTCTCTCTCTCTCTCTCTCTCTCTCTCTCTTTTTTTTTTTTTCTCTCTCTCTCTCTCCCTCTCTCTATCTCTCTCTCTCCCTCCCTCTCTCTATCTCTCTCTCTCCCTCCCTCTCTCTATCTCTCTCTATCTCGCTCTCTCTCCCCTCTCTCTCTCTCTCTTTCTCTCTCTCTCTCTCGATATATAGATAGATATACAGCGTAGCAGAAACTAGTATAGGCAACTAGAGTGAGGGAGTAGTCACCAATCTCAGTTATGCTGTATGAAGATCGCCTATGCGGCGGTGTTTTGAATACCATTGCACTGCTGGCACATAAATATGTGAGAACAAACATCATGTCAGTTTGCTGTCTAGAAAGATCCATAATATTTTGGGTTTTCACCTAACATGTCATCACTACCACTAGCACCACTACCATCATCATCATCATCATCATCATCATCATCATCATCATCATCATCATCATCATCATCATCATCAACATCGTCATCAACATCGTCATCATCATAATTTGGTTTTTCGCTTTACAACTACAAGATTAGTCATCATCATCATCATCATCATCATCATCATCATCATCATCATCATCATCATCATCATCATCATCATCATCATCATCATCACCATCCTCTTCCTCCTCCTCCTCCTCCTCATCATCACCATCATCATCACCGACAAACTCGTCGTCCTCGTCGTGACCTGCGCAGTAACAGTACACATAAATGACGTGAAACATCGTCTCAGCAAAAACAATTTCTCACTCAACCGAAGTTACGTTGTGGAGCCTAGTGATAATAAAATATATTCTTGCAGAACTAACACAAAACACATTAGTCCTGTTATTTTATCTCGCTGGAAAGGACATTACCAAAACAAGATGGCAAGCCATTCAAAGGTTTTTCCAGACATTCACAAACAGCCGAAAAATACGCATAACAATTTTCAAAAGTGATCATTTGTGGGCCAAGTTGTCAAACGCCTTTATCCTAGGGAAACTCCGCCAAGGACGGTTCCAAGCCCGGCTGCAAAAGAAGGGTCGGGCGTGGGGTTAGCACCCCCACCCCGTAAAAAATACTACGCTACAGAAACGTCAACAACAGAAGAAAGAGAAAACTTTATCCTGGGTTGCACAGGACAGAGGACTCTGGAGAGCTGTTGTTGGCGGTCCATACCCTGGCAGGGGTGACGGGCATTAAGTAAGTAAGTTTATCCAAGCGAAGCAAAAAGATAACATGGGATAATAGGCCACTATCTGAATTATCTGCAATCAAAAAAGGTATTGAAATGAGCTCAGCCAATTTTTAGATGTACTACAACGCAAACTATTTAAGGAAAATGGTGAAGAACAAAGACCTTGAGCACTGAAAGTAAACTTGTACATTTTATAGGAATTATTTAACATGCTTAGTATCCGCAAAGTAAACTTGAGGAATTTCGGTTCAGTTATTCTTGAGATGTAGCAAAATGTGTGTTCTAAGCTTCCCCCCCACCCCCGTCCTCCCCTCCCCCGCGGGGGTGCCGGGGGTTTTAGTATAAATAGTATTCCCACTTTCTGGAAATTTAGTGCTTTAATTTCCCACTGTCGCTGTAGAGATCTTTCTCCTTTGTTCTTTCTCATTCCTATTCTGTTCAATAAATCTGCTATCTTCCTCTTCACTAGACCAGTCACCTACCTTTTTTTTTTTTTTATTGAAAACTCTTTGGGACAAAACTCATTTGTGTGTGACAGTGAGGTCTGTTGGATCAGCTTGGGAATATTGGACGCTTTCTGCCAAATAGTCAATGGGGCTTTCTATGATGTTATTATTTGGCAATGTAGGCATTATGTCCCACCGCCATAGCTCAATTGGTAGAGCGTTCGCCTGGCATACCGATGACCCAGGTTCGAATCCCGTGATGGGCGATATAAAATGTGGCCATTTTTACTGTCCATTTTAGCATTATGATTGCTCTGATGGTTCAGTGTTGATTCAGGTCCCTACCCATATATCCCTGGGATGGTTATCCCCGTCTGCCATATCGCCAATGGTGGGTGTAGACGTTAAACAACAATGTTCATTCGTAGGCATTATGTACATGTATGTGTTTTGTTAATATTTTATAATGTTTGTATTCTATTTTGTTTTTGTAAACGGGGGTTCGATAAATTAGAGTATAGCCTCAGCGTCCCCTGCGTGGGATCTTTATTATAAAGTGACCGGCTGGAGGAGTGCCTTTAGTGTTACCACTAGGGTTGTTTCGGCAGATCTTTTATGCGGATCGGGGATGAGTCCTCTTTCAGCGAAGTTGTGGTCTTGATTTTGTGGTCCTGATTCGGCTCTTTGCAGTCCGCTGGCCCCTTTAAGCAATGAATATCTAACTAAATAAGTTAACTGTGGTTTTTTGCTTCTTTTAAAGTAAATTTTGGAACGACGGACCGACCGACTGCCCAACTGCCTGACAACCGGACTGCAACAGAAGGATGGTCCATGATTTGAGTTACCTGTATACCAACACTCAACAAAACCGTTGTAGCCGTTGTTGACCAAAACGTGTATAAATAACAAAATGACTCCAGTGACCTTGACCTTTGAGGTAGAGCAGATCTATATGATGGTACCGGAGGCAGGCTAGTAACCTAGGTAATGTTCCTAGGAAGTATGGTCAAAATCCGTTCAGTGGTGCTTAAAATATGCCTTCGACCGACCGACATTCTTGCTCGTTCCCATTCCCGACTATTTCAAAGCATTTCCAGATAAGTCTGCAAGACGAACGAACATTTCTGTCTCTCGAGGTTTTTTTAAATCTTTCTCTCTTTCTGTATTTTCTTCAATCTTGTACTGCAAATCATCAATACACACATGTTTTTATGTAAGCGAGAGATTGTGGATTTTTGTTATAAGTATCGAGAAACGAAAAGTCTTCGAACTGCTTACATGCTTTTTCGAGCACTTTCATCTCCATTATGTATACTCCTAAACTCTGTTATCAAGTGTAAACGTTTGGGGGAAAAAGACTTTATTTTCACTTTAAGCTCAAGGTTATAATTGCCGAAATCGTTTCTGACCAGAGCTTTGTTTTATCATATATAATAAATTAAACCCCAGTCATCATCACCTTCTAGGACCTTCATTAATCTTTACCGTTATTTGCTGTATTCGCTCTAGCGTTGTTGCCGTTCTTGCTAGCATAAGGATGGTATGAGGGTGTTGGTAGCGATGATGATGATGACGACGACGACGACGACGTTGATGATGATGATGATGATGATGATGATGATGAAGATGACGATGATGATGATAAAGATGATGATGATGGCGACAATAGTTTTGAATAAGCGATGATGATGATAATTAGGATTATGATCGATGATGATGATGAAGAAGATGAGGATGACGACGAATATTATGATGAAGATGATGATGACGACGACGATGATGGTGATGGCGACGACGATGATAATTAGGATTATGATCGATGATGTTGACGATGATTACATTAAAATGATTACTACACATTCATACAACATGCTCTCTTTCTCTCTGTCTTTCTCACGTACGCCTACAAACACACTGGTCTAACTCAAGCATCACTATCTGAAGTGATGGATTAGGATTAGGGTAATGGTAAACAATTAACAACAAAGATCAGAAGAAACGAATGTTTATGCAAAATTGTACTTACCATTACAGGAACCCTATACACAACTGTGATGCAGACAGCGAGAAGAATAATCCAATTTGTCCTTTGCCCAGTCGGCACCATCTTGTGTACAACACAGCCTCTCCGAATAGGCCTACAGGCTACACAGCCAAAATGTTCCCTGAAAGAGCAAACACACTAGGCTTGGTGGGGTTTTCTTTCGTTTTATATTATTTCCACATCGTTGAACTAAAGATCTTTTTCCAAATCAGAATTGACACAGTATTTTGGCCTACCACAAGTCGACACATTCAGTAGTATTCACGTGGAAGATGAATCATTCACAGCACAGCACTCTGTTCCGAGGGGAAAATCTCCTTCTTAGCATTCACCATTATTTATCGACGGCACAGCAACACAGCGAACGAGAAAGAGAGGAACACAGTACAGCACTCGACACAGGCTGGAACAGACTCGGCGATTATGCACTACACTGAAGCTACACATTCACGGTTTCATCAACATTTACCACCAACACAACAAAATGTATTGTCTGCCGCCCTCATTTTGTTTTAATGAATCATTTAAAAACTCGTTACAGTTTGACGTTCGCATCCATCCAGAAAATTAAGAATGTATTACTGAAGTTGTAATAGCTACACGAGAGATTGTATGTTTACGCGAGAGCCTCTAATACAACACACAAAACCAAAGGCGGTCCTCGACACCGCATCCCCAGCAATTAGACAACGATTATTTTTAACCTATTCTTTACAGGAGTTTCAGTCGCAGCAGGCGCCAAAGGTCGTCTCTCATCCCTGAGTACAACTCGGTCAGTCCCTACAGGAAGGCTGAACCAGGCCAAGTGGTGCAGTTCCGGTTTGGCGCATTAGTGATGAGTGTCAAGAGATTTAGGATTTGAAACAGATGTCACACCAAAATCCTGTTATTGTTTTAAGAAATATTCTTATGTCTTATGATACTTTGATAGCGTTAGGCCTACGCCTCCTAGGTCTATGACACTGGAGATTTGAAAGGGAATTTGTGAGTGTGTATGTCTCATAATCACAACAAGTCCACTCCGTGTGGATTTGGCAGTTTTTGGTTATTGTGCGTGTGTCTTCTTTTTTTCTTCGATTATTTTTTATGGGAGGGGGGGGGGGGGAAGGCAAATTTGGGGGAGAGATGGGTGAGGGGCGGAGAATTTTAGCACTTTGGTTGAACTGGACTACTGAAGGACTAGGTTCGAATCCAGCCTAACCAATGTCCATCCTGCTCACGCGTCGAGAGTTTAACATTAATAATTGTATGTGTGATCTATTTTAAAATTCCTTTGGAAGAAATCTGTTTGGGGCCATTTACCAACAAAATAGATTTGTCAATACACGCAGGAGCCTTTATATCATGCTTTACTCCCCGCGATCGAAAGATAACGCGAGGACCACCACCTTAATCTGATCTTAGGGCCAAGATAACAGGACTGGTGTGCAGAGCCTATTATAGGCAAGATAAATAGACTTACGAATTGTCACAAAAAACACAGGATCAAGTTCTTTTAGTAAAACCCTTTTAAACTATTATTGGTGTTCACGACATTTTCAAACACACGTTCTGATCAACTATGAGTTTTGTTCATTAAAATGACGTCACGATGACTACCTCACTCGATTTGCATAATTTTGGTTTTACCTTGAAGCCACAAGTAAAATCTTTGTACAAAATTGAACCAAATCCTTCCAGAAGTTTGGGAGAAAATAGGATTAGAAAAAAACCCAACCAACACAACAAATTAGGACGTCGCCATGATGGCATCAAACGAAATGTATACATTTTTGTGATCTGGTGGGGGGTCACTATTTCCTAACTAAATACCAAGTTTCAAAGAAATTCGACCCTTACTTTCAGAGAAAAGTGCACAAATAGCAGCTCAGGACGGACGCCGGATGGACGGATAAAAAGCCCGAAACTAAAGTTCCCTGAGCTTTACGGCTCGGGAACTAACAACAACAACAACAACAACAACAAAATAATAATAATAATAATAATAATAATAATAATAATAATAATAATAATAATAATAATAATAATAATAATAATAAGGGTACTTCTATAATGCTTTTTCTTAAACACAGGCCTATTTTTATTAGTTAAACGAGCAGAAAACGATGTGTTGGACACCGGTTCTCACTTGGTTTGATAAGACAGTCTCTTCACCCTTGTAACGTTCATGCATCAAAACACGATAACCATTCTTCTTCGTCGATACATTGGCCTAATCAGTTCAACGTAATCATTTTCTTCCCTCGGTCACATGACAGCTACTCAGGTCGCACCTAGTCATTTGGCATATAATAATTATAACACTATGTAACACAATTTTTGTTCCTGGCTTCTAAGTGTTATATTTCAATTGCTTATGTCTAAAGTACGTGAAAAAATGACTTCATTAAGCACAAACTTTGCTTACACGACAACAGCACGAAGAAAACTAGTTTTTGTGAAAATAGAACGATTTTTTTTTTATTTTTCGTCATTATGATCAGGTAAAAACAAAAATTGCACAAGGAATAGACAAACACAGTCGGAAACCACTCAACAAGGTTAAGAAATGTGTAGATTTTCTAGATTTACGATTGTACTGTGAATCACTCTCTCAGTTCAGTTTATACAGTTATAGTCCCCAACACAGTATGCGTATAGGAGACTTTGGTATTATGATGTCCATTGATATAAGAGGTCGTGCTGCAGTAAGAGGTCATATGAAGAGGGAGTGCGGGACGCTGCTACGACGTCCGGAAAAAGACGGAGATGGATCAATGGCAGGCATGAGGGGAAGGAGTACGAACGAACGGCGGCAGGGGTAGGACCGGGGTGCCAGGGAGGCCGCCAAGGCCAAGGGAGGGCAAG
Organism: Oncomelania hupensis; assembly: GCA_036898135.1. NCBI lineage: Eukaryota > Metazoa > Mollusca > Gastropoda > Littorinimorpha > Pomatiopsidae > Oncomelania > Oncomelania hupensis. The sequence continues at coordinate 6,936,652 of CM072519.1, read as the reverse complement.
CACAGAGGGGGAAGGGTGGAGGGCCTAGCAGTGACCAGGAGGGCGGGGGGAGGGGAACGTACCTAAGTAGATAAAAATCCTTCAGGACCACATTAAAAGTCGAGGAGGGCCGGGTAAAAGCTATAAACAATCAAGAATGGACCCATAAAACAAGGAGGGGAAAAAATGGTACAGTGAGATAGGGAAAGTGATTCATGAAAACGGATACCCAGGACACAGGGGTCAACTGAAGGTATGAGTCATGTGGAGGGGATGGTCAATCATGGAAACGGATACCCAGGCCCCGTGGGGTCGACTGAAGGTATGGGTCATGTGGAGGGGATGGTCAGTCATGGAAACGGATACCTAGGCCCCGTGGGGTCGACTGAAGGTATGAGCCATGTGGTATGGGATGTCAATCATGAAAACGAATACCCAGGATCCAAGGGATCAACTGAGGTATAAGTCATGTGGTGAGAAATGTCAGTAGTGGTATCTAATACCCAGGACAAAAGGATCAACTGAAGGTATGAGTCATGTGAGGGGAGTGGTCAGTCATGGAAACGGATACCCAGAACCCATGGGGTCGACTGGAGGTATGAGCCATGTGGTATGAGAGCAAGGTAGCTGAGCGGTATAAGTCAGTACGTGGTAGTAATACCCAGGACCCAATGGGTCAGCTGAGGGTACAATCCGTGTAGTAGTAGCTGAGTGGGAACATGTCACTTAAGTAGAGCATACCCAGGACCCAAGAAGGTAGAGTCGAACCAAGGCCCATGGGCCAGGTGGGGTAATAGGTTACAAACAGGTAACTGAGTGGGGATAGTCATCATTAGTAGTTGTAAGACAAAGGAACCCAAGACGAGTTCCGGGGAGAGAACCGGCCAGGCGGTTGGGTCTAAAGGTGTACAGACACTCGTGAGCGGTAGGTGCACACCGCGGTCATGAACAGCAGTCCAAAGTTAGTCGACAAGGAGTAGGCTACCAGATCGGCCATGGAGTCCAGATGCACGTCGCGGCAGGCAATCCTAACCGCGGAGAAGTCAGGCTCCAGGGCCAGACACTCAAGGACACAGTGGTCGTGTGCTTTTATACTTGTACAGCTACTTTTGGAACGTTCAAGAACGTTCTAGAAAGTTCTGAGAGTTTCTCGAAAGTTCTGGAAGTTTCTTGAACGTTCTAGAGTGTTCAGGAGAATTGTAGAAACATGTGGACAACTCTAGCAGTTCAGGGAGGAAGCTCAGCATTGAAAGCAAATCGATAATTTTCTCGAACACACGCGATTTTCCAAATTTCATTGTCCCGGGCACAGAAGCAAAGTTTTTCTGGAATAACAGCGATTTCCTTTCTGTTCTAGACCTAACGGGATAGGAAAACACACTTTCAACCCAGGAACAGAACAAAAGTGAAAATTTGTTACATAGTGTAATTATTGTTGGCAGATGGTATGGTTGAAAATGTTTGATTTTGTTCCCTGGTTTCTTTACATGGGTACTGTAAATTTTTCTGTGCAAAACAACAAGCCGAGTATACGAACACAAAACTAAAACTAGATCGAGCGAGGTTTGTAGCCATTGCCTGTGCGTGTGTGTGTGTGAGAGAGAGAGAGAGAGAGAGAGAGAGAGAGTGTATGTGTGTGCGTGTGTATGTGTGTGTGTTATCTGGACTCCGAGACATATTCCTTGTATCTTAACTTTGCAATAAAATTATTTGACTTTCACTTGACTTTGTGTAGTCTATATGATGAATTTGTTTGGTGTGTATGTATGGGTGTGAACGGGTATATTTGCTTCACAGATTGCCAAGTTCTGAGTTTGGTTTTTGGGAATTAGTCACGTACAACAACCAATATTATTATTATTATTATTATATTTTTTTAATCATTCCTGTCCTATCCTATCCCGTAACTCAAAGGTCGTAGGGAAACCACAGATGATCGTTTAACCAGCGTACTCCATCTTTTTCTGTCCTCAGCAACCCTCATGGCTTCGTTCAGTGTCAAATTAGTCCATTCTCGCATGTTGTTCTCCCACCTCTTTTTCTGTCTCCTTGCAGTATGGTTTTTGCAAGGTCTGATGCTCTGGTGACGTGGCCATACCATCGGAGTTTCCGTTTCTTTACCACTGTGAGCATGTTGTCCAATGGCTTGTATGATGGTCTGTCTGACTTCGTTGTTGGTGATGTGCTGGGTTAGGAAATGTCTAGAAGTCTTTTGTAGCACTTTTATCACTAAGCCTATCATCTCTTATTATTATTATTATTATTATTATTATTATTATTATTATTATTATTATTATTATTATTATTATTATTATTATTATTATTATTATTATTTAATCGATCTTATCTAGCGCTTTTCCAGCTCCAGGCACAGGATCTAACTTAAGGCGCCCGAGGCTCCCAATTTGCTGTCTCTAGGCGCATGGTCAGACAACTGAGCAAGAACTATTATGTCAATTTAAAGTTCACCATGATCTGACAGAATTAAATTCAACTAACTCGGTTAGTGGTTAACTTTCAGAACCTAGAGACCTCAATGGATGAATACTAGGTTTGGAACAGCGCTCAGATAGCATTTTAAGCCCACGATTAGTTCCCCTATTGTTTCTATCCTATCCCGTAACTCGAAAGTCGTTGGGGCTCCATAGTCTATAATTTAACCAGCGTACTCCATCTGTCTCTGTCCTCAGCAGCCCTCATGGCTTCGGTCAGTGTCAAGCCTGTCCATTCTCGAATGTTGTCTTCCCACCTCTTTTTCTGTCTCCCTCTTCTTCTGCCTCCTTGCACCGTGCCTTGCAGGATAGTACTGATGGTGAAGAGATGCATGTTGGCAAACAAGAGTCCACCTTTCAGAATAAATGTACCATGACAATAGACTGTGACCCAAGACATGTGACATGCCAAAATAGAACGATGGCGTTTAAATTGGAACTATCTATATATATAAATTGCTTAGCCGGAAGTCCTTCTTCGCCTCTACTATAAAGTTTGTCCGGTATGGACGCTGATCTGGGCAGGTGCTGGCCGCTGCGGATCGGCCTGCTGTGTGCTCAAAACCAGCGAAATCGTTATAGCCGACATTTCCTTACCGAACGTTTAACCGTTTCTGAGATAAATAAATAAACAAAATGTCCACAAACTGCAATAGCCTCATTCCGCGCGCTTCCATTAAAAATCAAATTGAGGTTTCAGGTTGTTTTCCCATATAGACCAAAAAATTGATGGTCTTTCTAGGAAGCCTTGGTAGCTTACTTAGTAAAACATTCGCCTACCGTGCAGGGCAACCCAAGTTCAAACTCATGCGGGCCATATTTTTTTTTAATGTTTTTTTTACACTACAATATGGATATTTTTCTTTTTAATTTAGGCTTTTTACCTTTAATTTATTATTATTATTATTATTATTATTATTATTATTATTATTATTATTATTATTATTATTATTATTATTATTATTACTATTATTATATCTTATATCAAATTTTCTTTTAAAACCTTGGTGTTTTTTATGATTTCTATTTGTATTATTCTATATTCAATATTATTATTATTATTATTATTATTATTTTTATTATTATTATTATTATTATTATTATTATTATTATTATTATTATTATTATTATTATTATTATTATTATTACCAAGGATCGGGATGGGGTGGTACGTGTAGGTAAAAGGGGGCTACGGGTAGGTTTAAGGGGGCATGGGTAGGCATAACGGGGATACGGGGATATATAAGGGGGTATGGTGATGGTCGATTCCATGAGGGGCCGGGTAGCTCAGTTGGTAAGAGCGTCTTGCTAGTAACCGAAAGGTCGCTGGTTCGAATCCCGGATTGGTCAACGTGTGATCATATTATTTTCCCCTTTACCAACAACTGGCCCGCTGGTGTCAGTATAAATCGGTCCAGTAGTCACCTATATGCGAAAGTGTCGTGTGACTATAATCTACAAACAACACGGTCGATTCCTTTCATCCATACCTGCGAAACGATCAGCGGGGAAGCATCAAGGAGGGTACAGGTAGGTTACAAGGGGGGTACGGAAGGTATCAAGGGGGTATGGGGAGGTATCAAGTGGGTTCGGGGAGGTATCAAGGGGGTATGGTGAGGCATCATGGGGGGGGAGGACGGGGAGATATCAGGGGGGGGAGTATGGGGAGGTATCAAGGGGGATATGGGGAGGTATCATCGTCCAAATGAAACTCGCAGACAACAGTTGTCTCTCTGTCTAAATTTTAAACAGCAACCTGCTTGCCAGGGTACAAAACCACTAGTATAGAATAAGTAGGAAAATGTGGAACAATTTAGGCTGTTCTACGCGAAACGAAAGTACAACATTTTAGTTGTGATCATAGACAAATATGAAACTATGTAACCTAACGATACAAACTATCTGAACTATCTTCAAGCAAACCTATCCTATCCTATCCTTTCCTATCCTATCCCATAACTCGGAGGTCGTGGGGGCACCACAGATGATCGTATAACCAGCGTACTCCATCTTTCCCTGTCCTCAGCAACCCTGATTGTTTCGCTCAGTGTCAAACCAGTCCATTCTCGAATGTTGTCCTCCCACCTCTTTTTCGGTCTCCCTCTTCTTCTACCTCCTTGCACTGTGCCTTGCAGGATGGTCTTTGCAAGACCTGATGATCTGGTGACGTGGCCATACCATCGGAGCTTCCGTTTTTTCACCACTGTGAGCAGGTCATCGTGTTGTTCAATGGAATGTAGACTGATGGGCCTGTCTTTCCAAATTGGCTTCAACCTCGCCAAGGCAAGCAAAAATAGCGCAAAGCGGGTTTAGAAAATGTGAAGCACAATGACCTTTGAGAAAGCATAAACACAAGTGACCCAACACGCTTATAAGTTATAAGAAGGTAAATTTCGGTTCAGGTATTCTTGGAGATAAAAAGAAGTGAAAGAGAACCGACTGACCTACATAGACTAGACCTTAGTTTATACCCTCATCCGAAGAAGTATATCATATAGGTGGTCTATAATGTATCCATCATACCAACCTAATTCTACTGACGCAACGATAAAAGGCAACTGTCACCATCCCAGCCTAAGAATTGTACCGATATAGGGCCTGTAATGTATATTTTGACGTTGGGTCTGCGGGGTATCCCCTTCTTATCTGAAGCGCATGTTTGTTTGTTTGTTGTTGCTGTTGTTGTTAAACAACTAATAAATATTATTTTGGGTGCGCGTGTGTGTGTGTGGGGGGGGGATTGGGAGTGGGGGTGAGGTGATTTTGGAGTCGGAGTGAGCTAATAGTGAGTCTGTTCGGGTGGGTGTTTTCTTTCTAACATACCCTGCTCCTCCTTCCTCATCACCATCATCATCATCATCATCATCATCATCATCATCATCATCATCATCATCATCATCATCATCATCATCATCATCATCATCATCATCATCATCACCATCATCATCAACATCACCATCACACACACACCCACACATAAACACACTCGTGGAAGTGCCGGGGGTTTCTGTATAAATAGTATCCCCACTTTCTGGAAATTTAGTGCTTTAAATTCCCACTATTGCTGTCTTTCCTCTTTGTTCTTTCTCATTCCTACTCTGTTCTATAAATCTACTAAATATACTATCTTCATCGCTAGACCAGTCACCTACCTTTTTTTCTTGAAAGCTCTTCCGGGACAAAACTCTTCGTTTGTGAGTGAGGTGAGTTGTATCAGCTTGGGAATATTGGACGCTTTCTGCCAACTGGTCACTAGGGCTTCCAATTATATTATTTAGCAATGTAGGCATTTTACATGTATGTGTTTTGTTAATATTTCATAATGCTGTTTGTATTCTATTTTGTTTTTGTAAACGGGGGTTCGATAAATTAGAGTATAGCCTCAGCGTCCTCTGCGTGGTATGTCTTTATTGTACAGTGACCGGCTGGTAAAGTGCCTTCAATGTTACTACTGGAGTTGCTTCGGCAAATATTTTATGAGGTTGTGGTCTTCATTTTGTGGTCTTGATTCGGCTCCTTGCAGTCCGCTGGACCCTGGAAGCAATGAATAACTAACACACACACACACACACACACATACACACACACACACGCACACACACACAGAGCTAATATAGTGAGTCTTTGGGTCTTATTGATGAAGATTTTAGTCTAATAAACCGAAAATTGTAACGCCTGCTACCCCCATGTGTTGTTGTTGGTTTTATTATCACAAACAAACACACACACACACACACACACACGCACAGAGAGAGAGCGAGAGAGAGAGAGAGAGAGAGAGAGAGAGAGAGACTCCCATTTCTTCTGTGCTTTTAGACCGTGCGCAATCGTAAGAAAATGCTTC
>CM072519.1:6897837-6925337 GCA_036898135.1 Oncomelania hupensis | reverse complement strand
GAAGAAGAAGAAGAAGAAAAAGAAGAAGAAGAAGGTTACCCAATGGCTGAGGGACTAGATAGACAGATTTTGCATGCGATTTTTCAACAGAGAAAATGCGGCACTCAGCGTCCATCACAATGACTGGCCCTTCTCCCCGCAGTGATTCTGAAGACCAGCATTGTCATGATAACCCCGGTTTGGGTGACGGGATCTTCTGTATTAATACTGTAGTATCCCCACTTTGTGGAAATTTAGTGCTTTAAATTATCACTGTTTAATAATAATAATAATAATAATAATAATAATAATAATAATAATAATAATAATAATAATAATAATAATAATAATAATAAGGGTATTAATAATAATAATAATAATAATAATAATAATAATAATAATAATAATAATAATAATAATAATAATAATAATAATAAGGGTATTTATATAGCGCTTTTTCCTAATGACATAAGTTCAAAACACAGTTCTCACGCTGTTACGTTTGCGACGCGCATGGTGGTGCGTGTGGGAAGCGCATGATAGATCCGATCGTTTGGTTTTGCAAAGCATGCAATAATAGAGTGTATTTACCTTTGATTTAATTTTGCGTTGTTGTTAGAAGAAGCTTTGTATAATGTTGATAGTTTTCGTTGGTCGATATTATCGGAGAATTCTCTAGAGTTGCTTGTTTACTATCGATCGAATTTTCGCGACAAATATAGATAGCTGAGAAAATTCTTGCACCGATTGGTTGTAATGTGTCAGGCTGGAACATTCTGACATTATCTGGAGTCTAGAAAAAACTATTATAATTGATGCACTGTGAAAAGATGAAAGTTGTTGAGAAAGTGAAAAGCGATTGAGCGATTGTATGCAGTTGTTGATGTACGCTGAATAAAGTTGGAAAACTTCATACGAAGACTCCTGCCTTGTTGCTGAGTGAACAGGTTGCGTGGATAAACGAATCTGAGTTACACATATCAGGATTCAAGCATTGGGGCTGAATCAACTACTCATAAAAACAACACCAACATCCAGTGTAACACACGCATTTATATTTAAAGTTAACATCAAAATACATACAAAAAGAAGTGAAACAAAAACAAGACACTAATAAACTATTCGAAGACATAATACAAACATTAAAAAGAATATTTACCAGTAAAATATAAAAGACGAGGGAGGGAGGAGGAGAGGGGGGGGGAAGACGAGAGCAGCAAAGGAGTGAGGGTGCTGAGGACTATGCGGTATGACGGTTGTGGTCTGAATCAGAAAAGTAGGAATGATGTTGGCTAGTTAGTTATTCATTGCTTACAGGGTCCAGCGGACTGCAAAGAGCCGAATCAGGACCACAAAACCAAGACCACAACTTTGCTGAAAGAAGACTCGCCCCTGATCCGCATAAAAGATTTGCCGAAGCAACCCTAGAGGTAACACTGAAGGCACTCCACCAGCCGGTCACTTTACAATAAAGACATCCCATTCAGGGGACGTGATGCTATACTCTAATTTATCGAACCCCTGTTTACACAAACAAAATAGAATATAAACATCATTATAAAATATTACCAAAACACATACATTTAAAATGCTTACATTGCCAAATAATAACATCATAGGAAGCCCCAGTGACCATCTGGCAGAAAGCGTCCAATATTCCCAAGCTGATCCAACAGACTCACACACAAATGAAGAGTTTTGTCCCGGGAAGAGTTTTCAAGAAAAAAGGTAGGTGAGTGGTCTAGAGAAGAAGAAGGTAGTATAGTAGATTGATAGAACAGAGTAGGAATGAGAAAGAACAAAGAAGAAAGACAGCGACAGTGGGAATTTAAAGCATTACATTTCCAGAAAGCGGGGATACTTCTTATACTGAAACCCCCGGCCACCCTAGCGGGAGGGGAGGGGTGATGTTGGTGATGGGAGACGAGATGATGGTGATGGGAAACGAGATGTTGGTGATGGGAGAGGAGATGTTGGTGATGGGAGACGAGATGTTGGTGATGGGAGACGAGATGTTGGTGATAGAAGACGAGATCAGACATTTTAAAGGACGAGGTGAGTTTTCAAGTTGGATTTGAAAGTGGCTATGTTCGGAGAGCTGCTAGCAAAGACAGGAAGAGACTGCTTCTGTCATTCTCATTTGTTCTTTCTCATTCATTATCTGTTCAATCAATCTACTATCTTCTTCGTCTCTGTTAGGTCAGCTTGTGGATAAGGTCTCTTGATTTGGTTTCACCTTGGAAGCTCAGCTAAGTCTAAATACATTCCAAACTCGAACCAAAGCCTCAGTTTGTTTGGAAGAAAATAGGATTAGAAAAAAAAAACCACACACAACAAAATTGCATCCCCATGATGGATTGCGTCACCGGATAGGCATAACTGTTTTCGTCATCTGGTAGAGTTAATTATTTTCTAACTAAATACCAAGTTTGACATAAATCCCTCCATTAGTGTTAGAAAAAAGTGAGTAAATGTCACTCCGGACGCCAAACGGACAAAGCCAAAAACAGTAAATACCGAGCGTTACAGGTCGGGAACTAATAAATACATAAATACACACATATGACTGGTCTTAAGCTTCACTAAATGATGTGTCAGGCTACTGCTGCTGTTGCTGCTGCTGCACCAAATCAAATTATACTTTAACAGTTTACAAATTGTGGCGCCATCTGGCAGGAGCATGAAACTGTACTACAGTATTAATGGAGAAACATTAACGAGTTAAGCTTACTTTGAAGCGAGTACTCGCGAGTACACGAGGTTACACGAGAAAATAGGCGATGAGTCCCGTTGCACAAGGCGATATCAACATAACGTGACTTTGGCGAGTTGGAAGAATACTTTTCTGCGAGTACATCATGGCAGACAACATTGTGGACACAGGCGCTTGTATCTGGACACGCGAGCGCCTATGACGCGTCTCCCTTTGGTAACTATAATACAAGGTCCCAAACAGAAGCAAGCGGAACTGGCGGGTCATCGCAGTTTTCAAATTTATATAAACAAACTCGAAGAGTTCTTCTCAAAGAAGGCAACTCATTCATTTCAGCAGTGATTCACGCAAACAAACAAAATAAGAACTATGCTCTGTGTATTTTGAAACCCGTTACATTTCGATAAAATTGTCAAAAAAAATGACTTTTTTCACAATCGCTTCACGGAAGTAGAATTTATTACGCGTATATGGCAGGATTGTCGAGATTCACAAAGGAAAATAACTACTTCCGTTTTCAACCGAAGAACAACCATGGATGATTTTACAACGTGTCAGAAAAATGCCTTCGATCTAATATTTTCTGGCCACTACGTGGCAGTTTTAGGTCAAGCAGGCACAGGCAAATCATTTCTTGTTCGAGAAAGTGCAATTAGACTTAGTAAAATGGGAAAGAAAGTTGCTGTTACAGCTTCAACGGGAATTGCTGCAACGCATACGATCTGGAATAATACGTCACAGGAGCCTTGTTGGCTATCGTCGTGACGGGCAAACATTAACACCATCCGCTTGTTTCAAGATGGCGAAACGTTGCATCGCTGGGCAGGCATTATGGATGGAAGATACTAAAGAGGAGGCTGTCTCTGTTGTTCTTTTAAAAGACGAATTGTGTAAAAAATTAATAACAACAGAGGTACTGATTGTGGATGAAATCAGCATGATCAGCGCCAAAATATTTGATCAGGTACTAGTGCTTTTCAAATCTAAATTTTAATGATTCATTGATTGTCATTCACTCATTATGTCACAGTGTCATTGTGCTAATCACATTTCCCCCAGTGTAAATTACAACACTAAGCAGTATTTTACACTGGGGAAACCACTTTTACTGGCGGTAAAAGATAACTTTACTTAACATCTAAAACTATTGCATGATATAACTAAGGATTTACACCTTATTTATACTGAAGAAGAAGAAGAATGACTCTTGATGAGGTAAGTCTAAATTAGAGAATGGAATGTCACAGAAAAGTTTGATGTATTGTAATTTGTATGAATGAATACCTATTTCTTGCATTATTTATGTATTACTTTTTGGGGGTTGATAGGAAATTGGTGGGGGGAAGGACTCAGAGGGAGAGGCGTTTGTTTGGGTGGGAAATCCATTCAAAGTCAAACACTTTTCACCAATTGATAAAAATGGCAATATTCTTTGAGTCTATTGGCAGTATTGGGTGAAAGTTTGTGTGTGTGTATAATTTATGCAGCATGCATGTGAGTGTATACTACTGCTTTTGCTGAATTAGTGACTATTAATTTGTTTTAAAGATGAATTAAATTTGAATGTGAAGTTCATAATATGCAATGCCAATGTTCTGCTAAGAATAAGATTATAAATACAATGCTCTAGATGTGTAGTTGTGTGTGGTTGGGTTCACCTAAGTTTAATCTGGAAATGGTTGTTGTATTTCAATCGTGAGATTGTTCATGTTTTATGCTTCCATATATATAATATGTATATAATATGAATTCCATTATTGCTATTTTTCAGGTTGAACATGTGGTACGGACCATCCGGGGAAGCAACACATTTTTTGGTGGTCTGCAGGTCGTTCTTGTGGGAGATTTTCTGCAGCTTCCTCCAGTCCCCAACTGCCTTTATAATGATGATGGCTCCCATGTTTTTACCTCCAAAACATTCCAGACTGGAGTTCCACACAAAGTTGTGCTTCAGACCATCAAGCGGCAAGAGGAAATCAACTTTATTAATGCCATCAATGAGCTTGAGAGGGGTGAGACCTCACAGGCGACAAATCAGCTCATGCGAGACTTGAGGAGGTCAATTCTCCACACTGATGACACCACTTTTCTATTTGGAACTAATTTCGAAGTGGACTGTTTTAATCTTGAGCGCCTTGAGGCAGAGGAAGGCGAGCAGAAAATTTACAAGGCAATTGACAATGGCAGCGAAACTCATTTAAAATCAATGAGAGTCAGGAAGAATGTGATTCTAAAAGAAGGCTGCCGCGTTGTGCTGCTGCAAAATCTTAGTAGCAACCTTGTAAATGGTTTGCAAGGGAAGGTGACACACCTAGCAGAAGATGAGGTTGTGGTGAAATTTAAGACGGATGAGGCCAAAATTAATCCGGTTTCATTTTCAGTTTATGATCCGACATCAAGAGTGACAGTTGCAGAACGGAAACAGCTCCCATTGGCTCTTGGGTACGCTCTGACAGTGCACAAGGCACAAGAGTCCACTGGACCTAAAGCAATAATAATGTAATTTAATGTAATGTAATGTTTACACAAGTTTTGAGACTTTAAATTTAACTACTCTATAACTCATAAATTAATCAATTTGGATCATGTAAGCTTGTACGATTTATAATCAGCAAATTTCAATATTTTTTTTAAATAACTTAGTTATTATTTTGTCTTGGGTCATTTGTATAACAAAGGTGAAATATAATTTATGAAATAAAAATGAATACAGGTCTATTACAATATCGTAGTATGAGTAATTATTGACGGAAAATATTGTGATGAACAGTGTGCGGCAATCGGATCATGCAGTATTCCAATATGGGTTTGTATACCTGTACACTACCCCTTGGGGTCATGAGCAATCTTGCCACTGTAGATTGTTCTAACCTATAAAGGGAAAAGTGAAAGCCCCAGTTGAAAACCTGTCTTTCCTTTGTAGTAGGCATGACTGCTTCACTGCGGCAACAGTACCCCCGTTGGAGTGCCGGGGGGTTTCAGTATAAATAGTATCACCACTTTCTGGAAATTTAGTGCTTTAAATTCCCACTGTCGCTGTCTTCCTCATTTGCTCTTTCCCATTCCTGATCTGTCCTATCACTCTGCTATACTATCTTCTTCTTCGCTAGATCAATGACCTACCTTTTTTCTTGAAAACTCTTCCTGGACAAGACTCCTTGTTTGTGTATGAGGTCTGTTGGATCAGCTTGGGAGTGTTGGACGCTTTCTGCCGGGTGGTCACTAGGGCTTCCTATGATGTTATTATTTAGCACTAAAGGCATTTTATATGTATGTGTTTTGTTGATGATTTATAATGATGTTTGTATTCTATTTTGTTTTTGTAACCGGGGGTTCGAGTAGTTGGGGTAAAGCCTCAGCCGTCCCCTGCGTGGGATGTCTTTATTGTAAAGTGACTGGCCGGTGGAGGGCATTCAATTTTCCCACTAGGAGATCTTTTATGCGGATCGGGGGTTGTCCGGTCCTGATTTGGCTCGGAGGAGTCCGCTGGACCTAAAGCAACAATAAATCAATCAATCAATCAATTGGGGGTTGTCCGGTCCTGATTTGGCTCGGAGGAGTCCGCTGGACCTAAAGCAACAATCAATCAATCAAAACCGGTACACTCAGTATTCTATGAGAATTCTTCGTCATTAACAAGAATTGGTAAAAAGCTAAACATTCTTTTTGTAACATTTTCTTTGGTAATATGAAACATACACATGATACAGCTTTGTCGTTGAATTTATTCATCACAAGTCATGGTTTGATCTTCTATGGAGATGTGAATGCAGCTGCAAAAACAAAATATTGGTATGACTGACTGAAAATTTCAGGTAAAATACTGCTTCAGTGTTGCTGTACTCTCCCAATACTAGTATGAAGGGAAAGAAAATAAAAGTGTAAAAATACGTAAATAACTGATATTTATGAAAAAACTATAAATAACTTTAAATACATTAAGGGATTCATTGATTAGTTTATTTCATGTATTTATTTCTTCTTATATTCCCTTGTTATTTATTACTTGCATACACATTGAAAAGATCTGTGTAGTAATGTTGACAAATTACATAGAAATTTTCGTAATAACTTGTTTTATTTGTAATTTAAAGCTAATAAACGAAAGCAGTGTACAGTTAGTGTATATTTGTATTTCCTCATCCACTCAAGAAAAGGTGAACAGAGAGTGAAAGTACATAAATAAATTAAAAAAATGTACGTATATAGTGTTATTCTTTGATGTGATGACACTTTTGTCATCCATTCTTTTTGCATTCGCTGTCTCCGTTTCTTTTTGTTTGTCTCTCTTTTTTTCATGTTTTCCATTTTATTAATACTCTCTCTTTCCCTCTGTTGTGATTACCTTGCTCACATTCATCATAACATTAACTGGAACTTGAGCAGCTCTTAAACTGGAAAATGGCTATATAAGAACAATTCATATAAGTCGTACTGATGAAAACTGACACAACCAACACCATACTAGTGTTTTTTACGACATGTATCTTGACATGACTTTTATATTATTCTATCTTATCCTGGATCATTATAATTACCATGTAATATGCGGAAATACTACAAAATAAATAAATAATTAAACAACAAAGCGAAACAAACAAAACACAGATGCTCCCACAATCTCCTGTCACAACGGCCTACACAAATATTTATTAAGGGGGAAACGGTGGTAGAGAGGGTGGGGATTAATTACACACACAAAGGTCTCAAAAGGAATAAACAACAACAAAAGTCTTTTATAGCACAGCTGAATGCTTAGTGACATCATAGTTGATCTTGTCACCTTGGTTTGAACTGCAACTGTGTAGATAGATCTATGCTCTAGTGCAGATTTTATTTTTCATTCATCGTCATCATTTTTGGTGCAACCCTAAAATAGCAATAGAAGCGGCGTTTGCACGTTTGCTATATTTCAATATGTTTCTTGTAATTAAGCTCTTACCACAAAAAAATCTTGGCATCCATCCCAAAAGCGAAAGTTGCACGCTTGAAATCGTTCTTGAGAACCGACGGACATTGACAGGTTAAACCGAAACTCGTTTACGGAAGTGATAGTTTCGGTAAACAAAGGTCACTTCCGTGAAGCGATTGTGAAAAAAGTCATTTTTTTGACAATTTTATCGAAATGTAACGGGTTTCAAAATACACAGAGCATAGTTCTTATTTTGTTTGTTTGCGTGAATCACTGCTGAAATGAATGAGTTGCCTTCTTTGGGAAGAACTCTTCGAGTTTGTTTATATAAATTTGAAAACTGCGATGACCCGCCAGTTCCGCTTGCTTCTGTTTGGGACCTTGTATTATAGTTACCAAAGGGAGACGCGTCATAGGCGCTCGCGTGTCCAGATACAAGCGCCTGTGATTGTGGACTTGTCCTCCTTTCGATTTTAGCCTAGGATCACTCAATGCGCAAGCGCAGAACGTCCTATTTTTTCCCAACGTTGCTTTGTGAGTACTTGCATACGAAACTACGCGAGTAAGTCACTCGCTGCAAAGCAGCTGGCTACTGATCATAGCCTATACTAAATAATATCATAAAATACTAATTTTTAAAATCTCTCATCACTGAAAGGAAAACCACGCAAACTTTCGGTCGCTGTCTCAGTTGTAGAGGAGAGCCGAGAAGAGAGATGTTTGCGAGTTCCCTTTCTCATCAACAGCTTCATCAAATCAAGATTGGTTCAGCCGTTTTTAAAATATACCGCAAAAAATAAATGCTGTAGTAAATACAATTTTATTTAAATATAACAGGAGAAAAACAAATAATTCGCACGACGCAGCTTTTGGCTCTTCCGGCTAATTCCATTTCAAAGTCACGTCACAGACAGTGCTTGTAATTATATTGATCTTGTAAAGAAACCGTAGAAGAACTCTTACTGTCTTGCTGACATTTAGAACACATTTAACTAAATCTAAAAGAAACTTCGAGTTGCGTGCTACCAAGATACGGGAATCAATAAAGAAGGGACATTATTCACAACTTTCCGGCACCTCTAATAAAAACTCGTGGGTATCGCCATTATAAATTAAAACGAGGTTAGAATGAAACCAAGTTCCGGTATGGCTTGTTTTGCTTTTATCAAAGCTTGATGCGTGACTTTTAATTAGGGCAAATTGCCGAAAACGACGATTGTTAGAGCCAGAAAACGAGTGGGATAAGTATAAAAACGGTGGAGGAAGTACATGCTCAGTGAAAGAATGCAAAAAACAATCGTAGAGGCCTGTATTTGTGGCGACTTCGGAGGTGCGTCGATCATCGACAGAAAGTGAAACAGGACCTGAAGACTCTTGTAGTTTTCCATAGCTTCGCCGTCGCAACCTTCACAAAACACGAAGTAGTTGACCATGTTAGGCGAGCGTTGTGGCCAAGTGGGCTAAGGCGGGACTAACTTGCCTTGTCCACAAGCCAGAAACCAATTGCGCCTGACAGGTGTGGGTTCGAGCCAGCATCTGGGCGTTATGTTTTTCCGAATATTTTTCAAAAATTCACAAATAATGTTAGGAAGGTAGGGTTTAGGCGCCACTGGCGATAGAAAAGGATAATAAACTGCAATAAAAAAAAAAGTGAGGGTACGATACTGTTCTTCTACTGTTCTTCTATATTATTCTTGAATATTTGGAAATAAATCACTAAAACACGCGGAGAAAGAACCCGGAAGTATGTTTCATTGAGGGGATTCCCGTTGGTGCATAGGATAGCAGAAAAGTGTGAATATTGGGGACAGGAAATAATACTGTTGTGATTCATTAGCGTACTGCCGTATCTCACAACACCCTTTCAAAAAAAAAACCCCACACATTCTGTAAAGAACAGTAAAAGGAAGCAGGCGTAGAGGAAGTCAAAGACAAGAGATTAATATGTCAAAACATAGACGGCGCTGGACACTCTCCGCGACCGCACCTTTCATATCGCCCTCACTTCCCCACAGGCTGAGGGATTAGGTAGATCGAGGGGTAGAAACCTGAGTAGTATTAGATACTTCACTTGACCATCAATCCATTTCCACGGCGCTATTGCATTTCGATGGGGTGTATTTTCTATTCAATCATGTCGTCTTTTGTTTGCGCACCGGCATCGACCAAAGGCAGCGACTGTTGGGCTTGCCCTTATAAAGTACTAGCAGTTTACTCGCGCATGCGCGGGAATATGCGGCTGAATGCAGCATTTTAAAACATTCAACACTGTCACAAACATGCGCCTCACAAAGTTACTCAATTATAAATATAGCAAGGATAAGGATTCGTCAAGTGAGATTCCGCTTAAAAGAGATTTTGCAGTCAAATATAATTTATGTGCAAAATCCACTGATATGTACCTCTCACAACAACACAAAGCAGAAAGAAAGAAAAAAAGGAAAAACGTTGTGCACTCGTGGTTCTCTCTCTCTCTCTCTCTCTCTCTCTCTCTCTCTCTCTCTCTCTCTCTCTCTCTCTCTCTCTTTCTCTCTCTCTCTCTCTCTCTCTCTCGCTCGATCTGTCTACATACATAAAATGCACACACACACAAATTTAGGCCGTGGTACTTTTTTAAGCTAATGCATAATTTCTTAATTAAAGGGTGTCAAAATTGAGAGAAAGGTAGTATTATAGTAAACAGCTGCACAGATGGAAATAAAATGAAGATTTGAGCATGACAACCCCCAGCAAGGATAGTAGAAATATGCTTTGAAAGTAAATTTCGAACGCTTTTGTGATTGAAAATTAAATTTTAGTGAGACAGTAACACTTTTTAAGACAAAAAAACCTGCAATTTTGACCCCCGTCAGAAACTAAAACTACATTAAATCATTAAATAGTAGATAGAATTGCCTGAAACTTTGCAGGCACAATCCTTATTCTTATAATGTTATTCACACACAAAATAAACATAGGACGCCGAACAAAATTTTGATCGTTAGAGGTTACACTTATTACACCTCCCTTAATCCAAACAGCTAGATATATACGCTTGCGCACAAACACACACACACATACATACATACATATACACGTGCGCGCGCAAACACACTCGCACACAAACACACAAATATACAAATGCATGTAAACTTACCCATGGAAGCCTACATGAGATCCATTTACGAGGGTCTAAAATTATTATGAGAACGGTCAACGTTGTAGACGCAATTGAATTTGAACGGATCCTCTACGACAGACGTCTCATGGCACAGGAACTCGTATCCGAATGCCAGAGATGCCAGAAGCCTACAGACTGCGTCACTTCCTATTACACTAAAAAAAATAACAGGCCTTCTATACGCTTCGGTATCTTTCATTATTTAGGTTCAGGAGCCTGCTGCGTAACGTGACTATCGCGTATTATGACAATGCGATCACACTGATTAATTTCTGCTTTCAGGCCTAGCAGCAGCTGATCACTAATTACTTCATCCAGAGAAGTCTGAGACTTCAACTGTACTGCTCGCACGTACACTGGATATCAGAACTGACACGTACATATACACTATTACAACTGGGATGGACACTGAATATCACAATTGCTTTCTTATTACAGCTCAGTTAGCAGGATTGGAAAGAGAAACACGCACGCTCGCTCGGGCGCACAAACACACATACCCACACAAATTTGCAATACATCAGAACTGGGTTTATTTAAGAATGTAGGAATCAGAAAGTGGTTGGGTTTGTTTGTTTTTACGTAAAGAGCGCAAAATTCTCTAAAAAATGTAAGAATCTGATGCAAAATTAGCCCTTTCCGTCCAAAAAGTTGACCTAGTCACCTAGTCCGTCTCCTATAGGGGACGAAATATGTAAGATTTTCCTTCAATTGCTCGGAAAGTGGCTGGAATTTCTCCGTCCCGGATAGAGCACTCCCTTATACTGAAAACACTCTCATGCACTACAACTGCACCCCCATGCACTAAAAGAGCACTCCCGTGTACGTGTACTTAGAAAAAAGTAGGGTTCAGGAAAAAAAAGTGGGTTCCAAGCAAATGAACCCATTTGTAGGTGAAGGGCGAACGTATGTGACTTAGGTACGAGACTATTGAGGTCACCGAGGGTTTTCTCCGGGCACTCCGGTTTCCTACCTCCCTTCAATAATGGTACAGGACGCAGTCAATATAAAAATTTCAAAAATAAATATTCAATTTTCTTCCGTCTTCTAATACCGATCTCCCTGCCTTTACACCACCTGTTTGATTGATGATTGTGTATTTGGTGTGTGTGAGGGTGGATGAGACAGGTGAGCGTGTATGTTGGTATAGATCGCCGCGCTTTGAGCCTGATTGATTTGGGGAAAGGCGCGTATATAGCATCCTGTATTATTATTATTATTATTATTATTATTATTATTATTATTATTATTATTATTAAGAAAGGCAAGGTCTGGAACCCACTTGTACGTTTATGCAATTGCACACACACTCACACATACACACACAACCCAACAACGATTTGAATGCAGCAGCACACCAGCGTTCAAATCCCTAACTTTTAAAATCCCAAACTCCTGCTAGTGCGTCTGTCTTTCTGTTCGTCTGTCCCTGTCTCTGTCTCGGTGCACTCGGTCTTTTCACTTTCTGTTAACCTTGGACTTGAAGGGGCTAACTGTGACCACGCCCCCCTCGACCGATCCGTTTAACATTCACAGTGAGTGTTGTCCAAATGGAGCACACAACAACAACAAAAGAACTGGCAACCCAAAACATATCTGTCGAAAGTATAGTTGTTTAAAACAAACAACAAGGGAACATTATGTAGTTTATTGTCTATTAATAATCCTGAGAATCCGCAAATCTGAGCACATTTCCCCCCATCTTCAAGCACTTCACTGGCTTCCTATAGAAACACGCATCAAATACAAAATCACATGCCTTACCTTTGGTGCATTTACTCAAACAGGACCCGCATACCTCACAGATCTGATTCAGACATACACACCATCCAGAACACTCCGCTCCTCAGCAGACACCTCCATTCTTTTCACCCCTAGGGTTAACACTAAATCCTTTGGTGAACGCTCTTTTTCTGTTGCTGCTCCCCTCGTCTGGAACTCTCTCCCTGCCAGTCTTCGTCACTCTCCCTCCCCTGACTCTTTCCGCACAGGCCTAAAAACTCATCTTTTCCCACTTGCATACACATAAACATTCATCCCCCCGCACCCTCCCACTCACCACCCCCATGTGTGTGTGTGTGTGTATATATATATATATATATATATATATATATATATATATATATATATATATATATATATATATATATATATATATATATATATATATATATATATATATATATATATATATATATATATATATATTATGTTCTGTTGTTTGTACTGCCTACTTTGCCCGCGAGTATGCCCTGCTTGTGTTTGCGCCCTGATGTCTTGTTACCCCCGTTTAGGTGCCGGGGGTTTCAGTATAAATAGTATCCCCACTTTCTGGAAATTTAGTGCTTTAAATTCCCACTGTCGCTGTCTTTCTCATTTGCTCTTTCTCATTCCTGCTCTGTTCTATCAATCTGCTATACTATCCTCTTTTTCGCTAGACCAGTCACCTACCTTTTTTTCTTGAAAACTCTTCCGGGAAAAGACTCCTTATTTGTGTATGAGGTCTGTTGGATCAGCTTGGGAATATTGGACGCTTTCTGCCAGGTGGCCACTAGGGCTTCCTATGATGTTATTATTTAGCAATGTAGGCATTTTATATGTATGTGTTTTGTTGATATTTTATAATGATGTTTGTATTCTATTTTGTTTTTGTAAATGGGGGTTCGATAAATTAGAGTACAGCCTCAGCGTCCCCTGCGTGGGATGCCTTTATTGTAAAGTGACTGGCTGGTGGAGAGCTTTCAGTTTTATCAATAGGGTTGTTTCAGCAGATCTTTTATGCGGATCAGGGGTTGTCCGGTCCTGATTTGGCTCGGAAGAGTCCGCTGGACCTAAAGCAATAATCATGTAATGTAATGTAATGATGTCTTGTTATGTATTACATTTTATATGTTTGGTCATGCTCTTTTGCTTATTTAGTTGTTTATTCTTGCTTACAGTCGCTGAGATTTCATTTGCTATGTGTTTTGCATGTATGGCTACATTGTCTACTCTTTAGTCTGTTTCGCTTGTGTGGGGAAGCATGTATTGTCTTGCCTGGAGTATAGTATTGTTTTACTTGTGTGTGCCGATCCCATGCATGTTTGTGATCCTTGCTTTGTATTTAAAGCTTTGTTGTAAAGCCGTTGTATTCTTTTGCTTTGAGCATGTCTTGTTGATGTTCTGTGTGTGTATCATGCTGTATGTATGGCTATGTTGCTGACTGTAGTGTCTTGCTTGGGTTCGTTTTGTTGGTTTAAACAAATCATTACAAACAATGATTTACAGGATAGGCAACAAGCGAGCTTATATAATCCCACCCTGTATGACACATTCTACACAATAATTAAGCGACAGGCAATTGATAATTGCATTTATATAAATAAGAATACAAATTAAAAAAAACATTATATAAGTGGATGCGATCTCGCTGAGGACTGTTTCTGCCAACAGTGAGACGCAAGGCGTTGCAGAAATTCGTCTTATGTTTTGCAGACGAGCAGGCTTTGTCCGTCATCCCGGACACGCGGCCTGCAATATCGAGCATCTAGCATTGAACTCCGATAGCTCAGTAGTCAACAAACGAGACGAGGAGACAACAGCACCGCTACTCAACAATACAGCTAAGTGACACAGAAAAAGTGCACGAACACTGATTTATAAGGACTGTGAGGTAGTCCACTCTTCCTGAAAAAAGAACATTAGGCAAAACAAGAACAAAGCCCAGTGATGAGACAGTAGCAAATATCGAGAACAGTAGCAGAATAGATCCATCAAAGATCTCTACCCATTCTCCGAATCACTCGAAGTAAACTTTGGACTGTTAAGTTAATCCTATTTATATTACGTTTTGGACATTTAAGTTAATGTAGTGATTAGATAATTAAATATAGAGTAAAGGAAATAAATGTGTGATATTTACTGTTAACAAGTGGCTGGACTACCTATATTTCATAGTCGTGTGTCAGTGAATCCTTTACACGTTTCTCCCTATCTCTGTAACCCCATCCTCACACAGACCGGGCCAAACAATTAAATGTATTAAGATTAGTCATAGGGCGATCTAACTAGCCGATCTCCGCAGACGAAAGAAGTTTGGGTAATAGCATTCCATTGTGCAGAGCCCAGCAACAATAGACCCACCGTCACAGTCTCTGCCTGTTTGTCTGTCTGTCTGTTCGTCTGTCGCATTAAAGTTCATAACTTTAATTAGATTGTTTAATATAAGTTGTGTGCCTGTGCGTGTGGGTTTGTGTGTGAGGGGGAGGGGGTGGGGGAGGGCAGAGGGTGCGCGCGTGCGCATATCTTGATTATATTGTTATAGGCCTATTATGATGTTATTGTTATGAAGTTATTTTGTTATACTAATTGTTATTGTTACAAGCCCCAAGGGCAGGATGTAAAAAAGCACACCCAGTGTTTAATCTTTTACCCTTGTTAAATAAAATTGTGATCTATCTTATCTTATCTTATCTTATCTTATCTTATCTTATCTTATCTTATCTTATCTTATCTTATCTTATCTTATCTTATCTTATCTGTCTCGGTCTTTTCACTTCCTGTTATTGTGTTAATATTGGACTTGAAGGGGCACACTTTGACCACGCATCCTCGACCGATCCGTTTAACATTCACAGTGAGTGTTGCCTTACTGGAACAAAAAAATAATTAAAAAAAGAACTGGCAACCCAAAGCAACCCTATCAAAAGTACAGTTGTTTAAAATTTAAAAAAAAAAAACTAAAAAAAAAAACCGTTGTATTTTGTCTATTAATAGCAAACTGCGCTAAAAATATCCTCTAGCAGAGAGAGAGAGAGAGAGAGAGAGAGAGAGAGAGAGAGAGAGAGAGAGAGAGTTATTGATAGTTCATTACTATCTATCCTGTAGTAGACGGTAGTGCGTATGTATTGTTAAACAAGGGAAACAACTCTCTGTGAGAACAGACATGGAAAGTTCAAACTTTAGCGATTGCTTTGAGCAACCAAAGCCCACTTGAGCACTGTTTACTGTGATAACAATGCAAATCTTCGGGCAAACCCGATTTCGCCCCAAATAAACAATTACTTCGACTTGGCCCTTTTAACTCAACAAACCTGACAAACCAGGAGGCCAGTCACTACCTTCCCAACTTTGTGACCGATTTTTTTTGTTAACACTTAATATGCGTGTGTATTTGCCAGTTGTCTTCGTAATGATTGAATGTATTTAGAAATCACAACAGAGCAGTATAGTTCAAAGCATTGAAATTAGCAGGCGCACGAGACATGAACAAATAGAATTCGCAAACGAGCATTCTTCTTCTTTATTGTAAAGTAAGACTGCTGCGCTCCCTTGTCATCTCCATCTTCCTATATGCTTGCGAAGCATGGACCCTCACAGCAGTTCTCTAACAAAGAATACAAAGCATGGAGATGCGGTGCTACAGAAGATTTCTGGGTATTTCCTATACCCAACACATCACCAACGACGAAGTCCGACAGACCATCAAACAAGCCATTGGACAACACGATGACCTGCTCACAGTGGTGAAGAAACGGAAACTCCGATGGTATGGCCACGTCACCAGATCATCAGGTCTCGCAAAGACCATTCTGCAAGGCACAGTGCAAGGAGGTAGAGGGAGACCGAAAAAGAGGTGGGAGGACAACATTCGAGAATGGACTGGTTTGACACTGAGCGAAGCCATCAGGGCTGCTGAGGACAGAGAAAAATGGAGTATGCTGGTTAAACGATCATCTGTGGTGCCACTACGACCTCCGGGTTACGGGACAGGATAGGATAGGATAGGATAGGATAATGATTTATTTCACGTAGTATGCCTATATAGTTTGAAGGCAAAACGACCAGTTCAATCAATCTACAAGTTTTCAATCATTTGTGATACTCACCTTGTTTCATCCTTCAGGAATCTGAAGAATGAAAGTCCATGGCACTTGTAACGACCGTTTGTGCAGTTCAATGCATTACAATGATCACTCCCACACGTCTTTTAGTAGAATTTTCGCCAAGTACAGTGTCTCGTGCCATGCCGTCGGTCATTTTCTATCACGCTGACCGCTTGGTGGCGCTGGCAACTTTCGGTTTCGCGTATTCGGGAGTTATGCTCCTTCTCTGTGTTAGCTGAACATTCTTCAATGCAAATGAAAACACACGGAAGCTTCAGACTGATTCATAGTTGTAGTAGGTCTGCGTGAAGTACACACCTGTGATTAGTTTGCTTTGTATGGACTTTCAGTTTGCCCTTTCTCCTTTCTGCTCTTTCCTTAATCCGTTATATCCGGCTTACCGGTGTGTGGACCTGTTTTATACCTTCCTATTCTTTTGGTCTACCCTTCCCTTGGGGCGTATGTGTTAATGTAAGATGAATTTATATTTTATACGTTATAATGTTATTAAACTAACGGTCTTTTCACCCAATGGTGATTTTAAATATATTATACCTTTATTTGGCTTCCTCCTAGTGCGTCTTATATTGTGCGTATAAAGCAACCCCCTAGTGTGACCTTTTAGTGGCCTAATTAGACTAGCTACTCAATGTTTATAGGGTCCAGCGGACTGCCAAGAGCCGAATCAGGACCACTAGTGCCCTAATAACTTCTTAATCTACCTTGTTATTAGAGAAGTCTTTTAAGTTAGTTGTACCTTTTTTTAAGTGTTATTATTAAAACTGGTCCCCGTTTAGCACGTCTTAATATATAAACTTAAGTATTATACCCTTATTATGGTCCATATTTTGACCCAACTTCACCCGCGGCTTGAGTTTAACTTTCTTACCCTAACCCTTCTCCAAACTAAATTGGGTTAGTTATATTTGAGTCGTGTTGTAGTTTTTTAAAAGCTATTTTTAACCATGTAGCCTTCTTTGGCCTCCTCCCTATGAGCCATCTTAATAACAGTCTCTTATATATGCATCGCTTCCTTGGACTTTAATTATAAATACGGACGTCCAAGCGTAATATATAATATTATAGTATACAGTTTAACCGTGTAAGTGTACGCCCAAGGTACTAATCAATACATTGTACTGGGTGATGTCAGTTCAAGCTGGGCCTGGGATGCTCAGTAAAAATGCGACGTGCATCCATAAATCTTAAATACTTCTTTGTTAACAATTGTGTCTATAATGAAGTCGATGAATAGGTTTATAAATGAAATAAACAGAAGACGTTAGGTGGTTTTAAAAAACATGAAATAAGCTGAAATAGTTGTAAGAAATGCCTATATGCACTGTACTGGGCAAAGTCAATACGCTAAGTAAAAATGCGATGTGCATCCATACATCGTCAATATTTCGTAAGGTTAAGTATTTTGTCTATAATCAAATCGATGAAACGATTATAAACGTAAATGACAAACAGAGTTGTTACATGGTTTACAAACATCAAATAAAGAAAAAAAATTGAATAAATGGCATGGTACTGTGCAATCCAACAAACTATCTTTTTTTGGCAACAACAACACAAAAAAAACGTACTTGGAATTTGAGAGTGATGTCCCTGCACACACACACTTTTGCGTATACACACACAAGCCCCTTCGCTGTTGACTCAGCACTGTGAATAAAGGAAGGAAGTGCAGCCACGCCAGTTTGAAGGAAATCGACACATTTTATGTCTCAAAGGTCTCTTGTTCTTTTTATAAAACTCTCACATCACCACCTCGACGCTTTTGTTGTTGTATTTGTAACTATCTGAATAAAACCACCAAAGGTCACCCGACTTACACGATGAAAAACAAAATTACACGTTGTGTCTTAATCATCAACTTCTTGTAATGTTTTTTACAAAATATAAATAGTTTAGTTAGTCATTGTTTATAGGGTCCAGCGGACTGCAAAGAACTGAATCAGGACCACAACTTAGGTTGAAAAAGGGTTCTCCCCTGATCCGTATAAAAGTTATGCTGAAACAACCCTAATGGTAACTCCACCAGCCGGTCACTTTACAATAAAGGCATTCCATGCAGGGGACGCTGAGGCTATACTCTAATTTATCAAGCCCCGGTTTACAAAAACAAAATAGAATATAAACACCATTATAAAATATAACGAAACACATACATATAAAATACCTACATTGCTAAACAATAATATCATAGAAAGTCCTAGTGACCATTTGACATCCCCCGTTGGGGTGCCGGGGGTTTCAGTATAAATAGTATCCCCACTTTCTGGAAATTTAGTGCTTTAAATTCCCACTGCCGCTGTCTTTCTCATTTGCTCTTTCTCATTCCTGCTCTTTTCTATCAATCTGCTATACTATCGACTTCTTCGCTAGACCAGTCTCCTACATTTTTTCTTGAAAACTCTTCCGGGACAAGACTCCTTGTTTGTGTATGAGGTCTGTTGGATCAGCTTGGGAATATTGGACGCTTTCTGCCAGGTGGTCACTAGGGCTTCCTATGATGTTATTATTTAGCAATGTAGGCATTTTATATGTATGTATTTTGTTCATAATTTATACTGATGTTTGTATTCTATTTTGCTTTTGTAAACAGGGGTTCGATAAGTTAGGGTGAAGCCTCAGCCGTCCCCTGCGTGGGATGTCTTTATTGTAAAGTGACTGGCTGGTGGAGAGCTTTCGGTTTTACCACTAGGGTTGTTTCAGCAGATCTTTATGCGGATTGGAGGTTGTCCGGTCCTGATTTGGCTCGGAAGAGTCCGCTGGACCTAAAGCAATAATAATGTAATGTAATGTAATGTACCATTTGACAGAAAACGTCCAAAATCCACAAACTGACCCAACAGACCCCATACACAAATGAGGCTTTTGGGGAGAGTTTTCAAGAAAAAATGTAGGCGACTGGTCTAGCGAAGAAGACAACAGAATGATAGAACAGATTAGGAACGAGAGAGAACAAAGGAGAAAGACAGCAACAGTTGAAATTTAAAGCGCTAAATATCCACAAAGTGGGGATACTATTTGTACAGAAGCCCCCAATACCCCCACGGGAGATTTTATATAAATAAAACACTGATTTGTCTGAATGTAATGAAGGTAACTCAACGCTTTAATTGCTGTAACTTGAACTGTCTGAATGTCGCTATCTAAAGGACAGTACTAAGTTCAAAATAAAACTTGAGAAAATCGACCTTGACCTACTTCGTCTGTTTTGGGGCAGGTGGGGAGGGGAGGGGGACGATAATTGACTACGAGAACTCAAGGCGCTGCACGATAGAGGCGCCCACTTGCAGACTTCAGGCGCCTCGGCTGACTCCCAGACAACTGAGCACAATTCTGGGCGACCGGATATGGCTAGAGCTTGCAGGGTGTATCTGTGCAGCCGATACTCACCCATCTTGGACACGAGCGTCGGGATCTTTAAATACCGGTCGATGAACAGACTAGACCTCGGTTTACACTCCCATCCGAAGTAATATAGTGGGGCAGTGTCTGTGGGTACTCCAGGCCGTCAGCGGACTTTGGACCACTTGACATTGCATACTTCATCTGCTAACCTACACCTGGGCCGAGTTTCAATTCAGCGAGACTATCTAGGTCACAAGATCTCGTTTTTGAGTCAGACCGATCATTGAATGAAACCACCCAACATGCTGCCTCATTCTAGCCTCGTTTTCAATTTGTACACAAACGGCGGTTCCTTCGAATGTGTTGGACGATTTGCGAAAATAAAATCAAATAAAGTAAAAAAAAATCAAATGTATCATCAAAATCGATTAAAAGCAAAATTGTTCACTTACAGTTCTTCACCCCCTCCCATGATCTGGTTGAAACTCGAAGATTTACCATCGAATTATCACCGTAACAGATTCCAAGTAGCATAAACCGCGTACTTTCCGCCATCTTGATTTTGCAGGCTAAGTACCCCGAGAGGCGCCTAGCTCTTTCTCGCCTCGCCTTGCGATTGACTAGCGAGCGAGCAGCCGTAGAAACGACCCAATGAGCAAGATCTACCGAGATCTACCGAGATCTCGCTGTTTTGAAACTCGCCCCAGGGTGCAACAGAGTCGGCTGACTTTATGGTGAAATTCTAATATAGTCTCGTACGAAAGGAGTAGGACCATTAATGATCAGGTGACGACAACTTCTTCATCGTCCAGATGTCACTCATGTTCTAGTTTTTCAACATTAAGATTGTAAATTGGAATATTACCAAGTTGTGATATTAAATGAAGTTAAATGTCAGTAAGGACAATTATTGATTCTATTCAATTCAATAAATTTATTTTAACGTCTGTTCACATATGTGATTGTAGACCATACAATCATTCTCACACATAAAAGCAAACATATAATAAAATCTAACAATTTAAAGTTGAACCATAATCATAAAAAGTATTGAACAATACTATAAAAGTTTACCAACTGCAAACATATAAATTATATGAGCAATATATATTATCGCCGGGATATGCAACAAATGTCAATGGGTTCTGACTATTTATATCAATATTCATCAACTATTAATGATCATAATAAGAAAGCGCTAATTTGACCGATCTGACAATTCAAATCCGATTGACTAATGTGTGCTTGTGTTAATTTAAGCCTACTAGTTTCAAAACTCCTCATCTTAAAGGGGCTAGCTTTCACACATTTTAGCGTCACAAATCCTGTTCACATTCACAGTAAATGTTGGCCCACTAGGAAGAAATTTGTTTTAAAAATAAATAAAAATGACATATGCCAAACGTAAAGCTTTGACATAAAGAAATAAATTCGTTTGTTTGTGTGCCTTTTAATATCATCAAGGTTGATTCTAAAAATAGCACTGCCACGCAATGTGTATAGCAGGCAGGGTTGTGTGTACACAATTACAAAGGAGACAAGCCGAACATTCAAAACTGAGCGGTCAGTGTGAGCAACGAATGCCCACTGTATCATCTTTTAATGGGACAACAATTAAAATAATTTCCCAGGGAAACTCATTGTCACGAAAAAAACACCCCACAGAAATAAATTAGCATTACAATTAAATAGCATGAAAACAAAGTTTCATGGAAAAATTAAATTATAAACATATATATTTAAAAATGAATATATTATTCAACAATTAAAAAAATCTAAATTCAAATTGAAATAATACGTTTAAGGGGAGATAACAGAGATATGAGGAGAGGACAGGAACAAAGGAAGTGCGCATGAAGAAGAGAAAAGAGACTGTGAAGAGTGTGGATTTTATTTATTTAATTTAACGTCTATTCATATCTGCAATATTAGACATCCAGTCAGAAGGCTTGGTTTTAGCATGCACTGAAAAGCTCTTAAAAAGGCCATGGATCAGTTTCTATCAACATCACCCGTTATTTTCAGGCTTTGTGACTTAAGAATGGAACCGTTGCGCTTTCAATCGCATTCGGTAAGCTCCGAAAAACACGAACTTTGCCGATGGTATATGCTGGTATAGACGAAACAAACAAGGGGTTCGCGCTTAGACTAAAGTTTGGGTATAAATTAAAACTTCAAAACTTGTGTCTGGCGGGTTAGAACCCATTTCACTGAGCTAACTCTAACCCTAACCACAAAACGAGTCCTAGTGCTAGAGGTCACATAGACAATAGCTTCTAGCGCAAGCTACGATTAGAGCTATTATGGTTAGGATTAAGGTTAGCAAACTTCAGACCAAATACATTCTAGTACTAGGATTACACAAACTATCCATTCTGGTTCTAGAGCTAGGATTAACGTTAAATTTAGTTCAATTCAATAATTAATTTTAACGTCTTACCACATACATGCGGTTTTAGACCACGCATACTTTCTCACTCGTGGACAAACATTTTAAAAAAAATCTAAGGACTTAAAGTTGAACCTTAACCTTAAAAAGTAACATTACTACAAAACTGTACCAACTGCTGACATAGGACTAAAGTGCTACTCGTAATGATTGCCAACATGTGCTAGTTCAACGTTCAAGGAAAGAAAAAGGAGGCGGCTGAGAGAGAGAGAGAGAGAGAGAGAGAGAGAGAGAGAGAGAGAGAGATTCAAGAACACTTAGGAGTCTGGGGTCATTAAGGGGTTCAATTCAATTCAATTCAGTTCAATTCAATTCTTTTATTTAACGTCTCTTCACTTGCTGGGTGATATTAGACCAAAACACTTTCTCTTGCACAGACAAACAAACACAAAGGTCCATAAACAATAAAATAAATAACTAAAATTTTACAACTATTTGTTGATCAGAGATTCACTAATAGCCGCAACAATGTCAACTATTACATGATGATGTTATATAGAATCTAATGGTTTGTCGTTGTCAATCACTATTTGTTTTTCTTTGTATATGTTAAGCAACACAGGACATTGTCGAAATTAAGGGGTTCATCTGTAACAGAAGTTCGAAGTTGTTGCACCAAATAATGTTTTCTTGTTAAGGACTATAGTAAACTTCGCTACACGTTGTTAGTAGAAAACTTCACAGAGCATCACATTTTTTATCTGTAAAATTCTTGTTTGTTATTTCGCTCAAACTTATATCAATGCCCTAGGAATAACACAAGGACCACACAGGTGCATTCTAAATAATCAAATGTTTACTTTTTTAAAAAAAAAAAACGTTATTAAGGTTTAGATTTCTGTACCCTTATTTAAACGTCGTAGGCAGAAAACTACCCATATAATGCAAAGAAGAGAATATTCACATTAATACGTCATGTGTAGAAAACTTCACATTTTGATGCAAATATTCTGCAAGTCATAATTCTGACCAAGATGGAAGACATCAAGACAGCGTTTGCAAAGGGAGGGTAAACATTTGTGTGTGAGTGAGAGAGAGAGAAAGAGAGAGAGAGAGAGAGAGAGAGAGGGAGAGAGAGAGTGTGTGTGTGTGTGTGTGTGTGTGTGTGAATGTCTGTGAAAGAGAGAGTGTGTGCGCGTTTGTCTGTGTGTGTGTGTGTGCGTTCGTGTGTGAAATAGAGAGAGAGAGAAAGAACGAGAGAGAAAGGGAGATAGAAAGAAAAAGAGAGAGAGTGTGTCTTTCTGTCTGTATGTCTCTGTGTTAATGAACCTGTCGCTTGTCAGAGAGGTTCAAGTGACAATATTTTTTTGTTTTCAACCTGGAAACATTTGTGCAAACAATCTAAAATTATAATTGGGTATGGAGCGCGCCATGTGTGTGGGTTTGTGTGTGTGTGTGTTTTGTATCTTTTAAAAAGCTGCATCAATTTACTTCAAACTTTGAACAATGACAGATTCCACTCAACAATGTCTTTATCCATTATCTATGTTGCTCAACACGAGCAACAACAACAACGAGTAATTGAAAAATCGTCTACTACAATTTCTTCTGCGTTCGCCGTGGTGACATTTGTCTTGCATGAACTTTAATTGCACACTGCAAAACCAATCTCTTTTAAACTGATCAATGGATTCAATAGAACATTTGCGTACATACACTGCCTAGTCTCCAGAGAATTTAACAATTTTATTTTGGAACAAACAAAAGCACAAAATATTAAAATACCGTCACAATAGCGACAATTCAGGTTTTCTCAAACGTTCAATAACGTTTTATGTACTGCGTTCTTACGAAATATTCATTGCACAATTCTTCATAATTAATGTGCCTCATACTTTCAACCATCATCATCATCATCATCATCATCATCATCATCATCATCATCATCATCATCATCATCATCACGGTATTTAGGCAGAGCTTTTCCCTAATGACATCAGTTCAAAGCGCAGTTCTCACTCATTCTTACTTAACGTTAATGTCACGGGGGTTTTATGGGCTCTGCACAATGGAATTATGGGCCCTCACGTTTATTCGGTGGGAACTGCTAGTAAGTCACCCTATGAATTACTTTAATAAATTTATTTGTTTAGCTCGTTCTGTGTTAAGGTTGGGGTACAGAGATAGATAGAAAAATGGTAAAAGATTACTGTCACACTAGCTTTCACACGGCTATGAATCATATGTAGTCCAGCCACTTGATAACAGTTAAAATCACACATTTATTTCCTCTACTCTATACAAGGTTGTCTAAGTACTAATCTAACTTAAAAAGTCTCAGTCAATGCTAATAGTTCGATCGCTGATAGTCTAGGCAGCTGTTATTTCTTCCTCAGGCACTTGCTATTCGAATTCATGTAGATTGGACTACTGTGGTCCGTT
The DNA here is from genome assembly GCA_036898135.1 of Oncomelania hupensis. Classification (NCBI taxonomy): domain Eukaryota; kingdom Metazoa; phylum Mollusca; class Gastropoda; order Littorinimorpha; family Pomatiopsidae; genus Oncomelania; species Oncomelania hupensis. Next base: position 6,900,515 of record CM072519.1, on the reverse strand, counting down.
TTACAGTTTCTGAAGAGTGGACTACTGTGGTCCGTTTTCGATCAGTTTAAGTGCACTTTTGTGTATACACTTAACTTGCGTATGGTGCGTTCGAAGTCCTTCTGTGAGGTAGCTTCTGGTGCACCTGTGTCGTTGTGTAGTTGGGTTCCCTTGCCACGCTGTGGGGTCTTGTAGGGTGTGATCCAGGGTGGCTCTTTCCGACTTGTGCGGTAGAGACTACGCAGACAACTCGTCGTTTCTGTGGAGTTGGGCGCACGGGATAGCTCGCCTGCTCGTCTGTAATATAAGTGACGAAATTCTGCACAACCCTGAATAATCGGTTTGTGCAGAGCGTCTCACTGAAAGCCAAAGTAGCCCTCAGTGATAGCTCCACATCTCTATACATAAGCGACGAACATTCTGCTACTTCCGGGGTCCACTGGAATCTCAACTCTAAATTCCTATACATACATAAATATCAATCGTGTCTAACTATACACATACAGAATTAATAATATTATAAACATTCACGGGTACAGCCACTGGTCTGCAAACATACATATAAGTTAAACAACAGTGGTTCCGTACAGTATACAACATGGCGGCGTTACCGGTCGTGTTTCGCCTCGTGGTAGGCTCTTCCACGTGGTACGGCAAATTCGGATTAACAATTCACATTTATGCATAGCAAATTCCACAAACATAATTTCAACAATAATATAAATATATCACGATGAAACAGAAGTGTGTTCATTTACCTGTTTGACAAGTTCAGGCCCGTGGCGACTTAATAGAATTCTAAGATTCTTAAGTCCTGCTTCCTGGTCTATGTGTGGAGAGATTTCTCTGCCAGCTCTGTAGCTGTGTACACTTCGGTGTCTTACTCTCAACTGACCAAACTTGTGCTAGGGTTTGGACCCAGTCAAACTGGCTCCAACCGCTTTGCCTGAGCTCTCATTGGTTAAAATGTTTACGACTCTCGCCCACAGTGCTGAGTCACTACGCTGTGTGGGTCAGGCTCGCAGTGTGTACTTTAATTGCTGCTGTGTAATACACTAACCCTCTAATGTTACAATGACTACACAAGGCTAAATAGTCAATAGGCAGAGTAAAACTAGCCAGTTCATGACAGTTAACATCGAAATATATACGAAAAGAAGTAAAACAAAAACAAGGCACTAACAAATTATACAAAGACATAATCCTATCCTATCCCGTAACTCGAAAGTCGTTGGGGCACCACAGGTGATCATTTAACCAGCGTACTTTATCTTTCTCTGCCTCAGCAGCCCTCGCTCAGTGTCAAGCCAGTCCATTCTCGAATGTTGTCCTCCCACCTCTTTTTCTGTTCTGGCTCTTTGCATCTTGCCTTGCAGGATGGTCTTTGCAAGGTCTGATGTTCTGGTGACATGGCCATACCATCGGATTTCCGTTTTTTCACCACTGTGATCATGTTATCGTGTAGTCCAATGGCTTGTGTGATGGTCTGTCGGACTTCGTCGTTGGTGATGTGCGGGGTATAGGAAATGATCAGAAGTCTTCTGTAGCACCTTATCTCCATGTTTTGTATTCTTAGTTGTAGGTTTGCTGTGAGGGTCCATGTTTCGCAAGCGTTTAGGAAGATGGAGATGACAAGGGAGCGCCGCAGCCTTACTTTGGAGAGTAGACTGATTGTCCTGTCTTTCCTAATGAGCTTCAACCTTGTCAGGGCAGCAGCTGTTTGTGCAATCCTGGAGAGGACTTCCTTTCGGGAATCACTGTGTGATACAATGGTTCCTAAATATTTGAAGCTATGCACCGTGTTGAGGGGTTGGCCTTGGACTTTGATGTCCCTTTTGCTGCCATTGGTGTTTTTGGTCATCATTTTACTCTTCTCTGCACTTTTTTCTGTTCCAAAGGTTCTGGAAGTGGTGTCAAGGCTCTGAACCAGCAGTTCAAGTTCTTGTTTTTCTCCAGCCAATTCACCAATGTCATCCGCAAAACGGAGGTTGGTGTTACGTTGAAACGCGAATGGTAGTACGTCGGAAACGCGCACGATAGATCTAATCGTTTCGATTTGCAAAGTATTCAATAATAGAGTTTATTTACCTTTGATTTGAGTTTGCGTTGTGGTTAGAGGAAGCTTTGTATAACGTTGATAATTTTCGTTAGTCGATATTGTTGGAGAATCCTCTAGATCTCCTTGTTTACTATCGATCGAAGTTTCTTGATGGACGTAGATAATTGCGAACATTCTGGGACGGGAAATAATAATGTATGACGTAAGTCAGTGATGACGATCTTTTATTTGATTGGTGGTAGTGCGTCATTTCTACCGGGTTCGAAATTGTTCGGGAAGAGAGAGAGGTTATAAAATTGTGTGCCGCACTGTTGTTGAGATATAGTTATTGTTGTTGATAGTAAGTTGGAAAGTAAACTTGAGAGTGGAAAGGCGATTGAGCGATTGTATGCAGTTGTTGATGTATGCTGAATAAAAGTGGAAAACTTAATACGTCGACTTTGTGACTTGTATGCTGCTTGAGCAGGCTGCGTGGATAAACGAATCTGAGTTACACCCTATCAGGAATTCAGCATTGGGGCTGAATCAGATACTGATAGAAAACACCAACATCAAACTGAGTGTAACAGTTGGAGATTGCTCTACCTCCTATGCTTACTATGCCTTCATGATCTGCAAGAGCATCTGACATGATGCATTC
>CM072519.1:6775337-6895337 GCA_036898135.1 Oncomelania hupensis | reverse complement strand
TGTTTAACGTAACTATGGCGACAATCGAAGAAGCCATATATTTTGTGTGTGAGAAAGCGGGCATGTGATTGATCAGTGACAAAACCAGGCATCTTATTACTATGACTACTAAGAAACTTTCTTTCCCTTCCTTGTGTGTGTCTGTGTAGGAGGGTTGAGGGGAGAGCATGTATTCATTGTGTGTGTATATATGATTGTGTGACGAGTGAGCGCGCGTGCGTGCCATTATTGTAGAAAATTGACTTTTCTGATTAATTAGTGACAAACCTAGCCACAGTAGCTATACTACTCAAAATAATTGAAGGGCCACTCTCATATTTCATTTAGTTTAATTATTTTTTCCTGCTATCAATAATATCGCTTATATTGCTTATTTCAAAACTTATCCTGTACAGTAACATTCAAGACAATCTTATTCTGGCAAGTAATCACATGTGTGAGTTTTGAACTTTCTGCACTGAGTTGAAAAACATACCCAATTTTTACCAAAACAAAAGACCCTAATTTACTGTTGTCTTGGTAATAAAGCAAAATTTTCAATATTAAAATGTGATTTGCACGCGAAAGGCTTGCATTTTCTGAGTTCAGTTCAACAATCGGTGCTTTTTTCTGGGTATAAATGGCAGCGCTTTTGCTGCTTTTCTAACCATGCATCCGATTTAAAGAGAGATCCATATGTCCAAGTGGCCCTTGTATTATTTTGAGTAGTATATTTTAAAACAATTAAGTGATCTGTGGTTACTAAATGGACCCGGCGGATTAATTAGTGACAAAATTAAGTGCACCATACTAACATAACAAACGAGGTAATGGGATTCCTAGGTACGGCATGGATTATTAATCCACAAAATGCAGATTTTGCCAATATGAACCTGTTTAAGCTGCCGGCTGTAATGCAGACGTGGCCCTGAGGGGATATTTAAATAACTACGCGAAAATAATAATATCAATCATTTATATCAGTGCCTCGTGACCCTCCGCGCCTAGTATAAACTGTCGAGGTCCTCACGCAAAAAGCAGTACAACACAGCAACAGACACAGGATCACAGTTTAAAACCAAATATATACAAATATCGGTGTCGGATAGCGCAGTGGTTGGAGCACTCGCTACTGTGTCGCAAGTTAAGCACCGTCCAGTGCGGTTAGCACTTGGATGGGTGACCGCAAAAACGTGAAGCGACAAATAACAACGCCCCCAGTTGACTCAACTGTGACTGAGTACCTACTCTCTTAAGGGTGGGGAAGGTAAAGCAGCGAGGGAGAGAGATGGGCATCACCCTCATTACGCTGGCCCAAGATAAGTGTGATCTCCAACATCACGCTCCCCTACGGCCACAAGGCTATGGGACTAACTTTACCTTTACCTTACACATATATCGACTTCACAATCATGCACCTTAAAAACATCATCCTGATATTATCACTCACGATATGACAATTAACACATACACACGCACACACACAAACCAAACAAGAGTGTATTCAAGGCAAATTGGGGTTTTGGATCAAATGTAGTGATCGGAAAGCGGTGTTTTTTTTGTGTGTTTTTTTTTTAATCGGAAAGAGCGCAAAATTCATCAAAAAATGTAAGAATTTCAATTTCTTTTTAAAAAGGCTCTTTTCATCAACAAGTTGACCTATTTCGGCTTCTAACCTTAACCCTTACCCTTTTAATTCAAATTCGCCCAGAAAACAACCCATCCCGGATAGAGCACTCCCAGGTACTTAAAACACCTCCATGCACTACAAGACTACTCCCATGTACTTAGAAAAAAGTGGGGCTGGGACAAAGTGGAGAGCTAGCTAAAAGCCTCTTTTGCATAAAAAGGCAAGTTTAACACCCCTCGTCTCCATGAGTACACATTACATTACATTACATGATTATTGCTTTAGGTCCAGCGGGCTCTTCCGAGCCAAATCAGGACCAGTATAGCCGAATCAGGACCACAAAATCAAGACCACCACTTCGCTGAAAGAGGACTTGCCCCTGATCTGCATAAAAGATCTGCTGAAACTTAAGATTAAACAACTTTATTATCTTTTACAAGAAATTACAACCCTAGAGATAACACTGAAGGCACTCCACCAGCCGGTCACTTTACAATAAAGACATCCCACGCAAGGGACGCTGAGGCTATACTCTAATTTATCGAACCCCCGTTTACAAAAACAAAACTGAATATCAGTATAAAATATCAACAAAACGAATACATAATATAAAATGCCTACCTTGCCAAATAATAACATCATAGGAAGCCCCAGTGACCACCTGGCAAAAAGCGTCCAATATTTCCAAGCTGATCCAACAGACCTCACACACAAATGAGGAGTTTTGTCCCCGAAGAGTTTTCAAGAAAAAGGGAAGGTGACTGGTCTAGCGAAGAATAAGATAGTATAGTAGATTGATAGAACAGAGTAGGAATGAGAAAGGACAAAGGAGAAAGACAGCGATAGTGGGAATTTAAAGCACTAAATTTCCAGAAAGTGGGGATACTATTTATACTGAAACCCCCGGCACCTCAACGGGAGCCATGAGTACACGTCCAAGCACACACACACACACACACACACACACACACACACACGCGCGCGCGCGCACGCACACCCACACATACATACATACACACTCACACTTCAGTTGAATAAGCCAAGCAGTAAGTTACATGTCACAATGTTTCACAGTGCTCTGGAATCAAATGGCTTGTAATATGACAACGACTAATGGATTACAGCAGTATTAAACATAATCTTTTAAGCATTAAGACGTCATAAAATTTAGCTTAAAGAAAAAACTTAAGGTTTGAAATATTGTATTGTAAACTTAATTATAAATCTGATTCTTTTATAATGTGCTTATATTTTTATTATTACCTGTGAATTTGTGCATAACGTGAAAAGTGTTGTACATTGTCATTCAGGCTTTTTTCACGCACTTCCGCAATCAACCCACCCACCCCACCCCTAACTCTCCTCCCCCATCTCCCCCCCCCCCCCCCCCCCCGATGACATTATATTACTGTTAGTCTGTTGTGAGAAGATATTGGTATTTTTTTTGTAAGAGCTAAAAGGAGCTAAGAGCTAAGAGCTGGTCACATGATAAGTTCATTAATGTCCATTCAAAAATCTAGTCATTCTTATCTTGACTATACGATACGTCGATAGATCGGGTGTGCTGGACTTCTCGCAGTTACGTCTGCAGGTACATATTGTTTTATTATTTGAAATGTTGTATTATAAACGTAATAGTATTATTAAATGATGATGTTGCATTTGTTATATATAATAACATTACTAATAAATAATTTTTGATATTAGTGCGAAGGATGAGGGAGAAGACGAACATGGTGGTTCACTGTAATTGTTGAATAACGAATTGAATTCGAATAATTATTTAATTTGAAGCTGAAACTACAATTGCAGCGTAAAGTATTAAGTTATTTGTATGAACGAAATTAATTGGTGTCATTGACGTAATAATCAGTTGTTATAATTAGTAATTGATGTTATCATTGGGACAGAGACGTGGCTGGACAGTACCATTCTTAGCAGTGAGCTTGTGACGTTCTTCAGTGTCTTCAGACGTGACAGAAACAGCAACGGTGGTGGTGTGATTGTCGCTGTTGCGGAGCATCTAACCTGTTAGGAAGTTCCAGAGCTGTCAATTGAAGACTGTTAACTGTTCTGGGCTAAGATTAAGATCAGAGGCAGAAGACAGCTTCTTGTCGGCTCGTACTACCACCCTAATGTACGCGACGAACAGAGCCTTCAACTTTTTTCTACCGCATTACGCCAAAGCAGCCTCATCAAATGCTACCAACATAAACGACGGTGATCTTAACTTTACAGCCTTCGACTAGAGCACCAAGACACTGAAGACTTCTGCCGTATATCCAGGACTCAACCAACAGTTTCTTGACCTCATCCACGATGTAGGTTTGGAACAAATGGTCACCTTCCCAACGCTAGATGAAAATACCTTAGATCTCTTCCTGACCTAAAATTCTTAACTAGCACCCCGCATTAAAGGTTTTCCTGGACTCTCAGACCATAACGCCATCTACATGGAATTCAACGTCAATCCAGTTCACCAACAACAGATGAAGCGCAACGTCCTCCTGTACAGCATGCCTCTCAGCACAGGTGCTGTCAGATTCCATCGTCAATATGTACAACGACAGCAGCAGCACTGAAGAAATCTGGCTGACACTGATGGATTGCATCAACAGCATGGTACAAAAGCATACTCCCACCAAGAACAACAAACCCTGGGTGGACTATGCAAATCTGCGGCTGATAAGGAAAGGAGACCGACTGTACAGGAAGTGGAAAAAGACCAGGGGCAGGAACAACCCCAAAGCTGATGTCCAGAAAAAACTCCGTCAAGCCTACTGGTCATACACTGACAGACTGATAGACGGCAACACAGATCTATCTGCGAATCCTTCTCAAAGTAAAAACACAAAATGGTGTCCATACATCAAGTCAAAGAAGACCGAGGCAGGAGGCGTGGCACATCTGAAAGTCGACGGTAGACTTTATACAGATGCCAAGGAAAGAACAGAAGTCCTCAATACCCGGTTCCACTCTGCCTTCAGCCCCAAGATCAGCTGCTCTGAGGATTAGTTCAGAGAAAAGACTGGTCTAAACCCAAAGCGAGACGTCCCCAAAGAAGAACTGCTCGCTGAGTAGTGAATGGGCACAAACAGACCTCCAGTTTCGAGGATATGTTAACCTACCTGAGCTGGCCTTCTTTTCAAGAGCGTCGCCGCAAAGCGCGACTGGTAATGATATACAAGTATGTCAACAAACTCGCCATCATCAACACCAGCGAGGAGCCCAACTGCCCACAAGAGGGCCACCAGACTGACCCATCCACTGCCCTTCCAACTTCCAACCTGTCGCACACTAAACAAGCAGCAATCTTTCTTCCCTCGGACCACCCGCGAGTGGAACACCCATTTATCCCACGTGGTTCTAAACTCAACACTGGAAGGCTTCAGATCCCAGATTTAACATCACTCCACACCCAACTCCTCATCCCTCCCACCTCTCCCCTATCCATTTCTTTCTTCTCTTTGTTGTTGTTGTCCCAAATGGTTGATCATCTTGGCAGCATTAAACTCATACAAACAATATTCAGTATGCGCAAACTTCCTCACAGTATGGCTGCACAATTTTCAAGACGCTGAAGGCGGCAGCCCCTTGGAAATAAATAAGAGAACCAACGAAATAAGTCTAGGCCGTCTCTACTACCCGGTGTTCTACTCAGCTTCGCCTTTTTTGGTCTGGTATTTTTTATTAAATCGTTCTTATACAGCCCTTTTTTCCAGCTCAAGAGCTACTCAAGGCGCTGGCTGTTACACTCGATTGATGTTGGTGTTTTTCTATCAGTAGTTGATTCAGCCCCAATGCTGAAGTCCTGATAAAGTGTAACTCAGATTCGTTTATCCACGCAACCCGTTCAAACAGCCACAAGGCACGGAGTCGTATAAAGTTTTCAAACTTTATTCAGCGTTCATCAACAACTGCATACAATCGCCTTTTCACTCTCTCTCTTTCACAACACAGTGTGTCCATTATATATTTTTTCTCTCAACTCGAGATAACCTCAGGACGTTCCAGAATGACGCGTTACAACCAATCAGAATTAACTTCGTCATCACTGTTTTACGTCATACAACCTTCCTTTCTGTCAAAAGAATGTTCTCCAATATCTACGCCCATCAAGAAACTTCGATCGACAGTAAACAAGTAAATCTAGAGAATTCTCCAATAATATCGACTAACGAAAATTATCAACGTTATACAAAGCCTCTCCTAACAACAATGCAAACTCAAATCAAAGGTAAATACACTCTATTATTGAATACTTTGCAATGCGAAACGATTAGATCTATCGTGCGCGTTTCAGACATACTATCCTTCGCGTTTCAACGTAACACTGGCCAATACAGCATCTCGCTCAACCGCACGAGGCGCCCACTTGAAGCATTTGGGCGCGTAGTCTGACGCCCAGACAAACTGAGCATAACATAATTATATATACAGGTATATAAGTTAAAAACTTCGTCTCTTGGGGGAAACGAACCCGTAACCTTCGGCTGTAGAGATCAATGTTCTTTCCCCATGAAAACCACTTCTATAGATTCGCCTGTAAACCTTCTACCTGTCTACATCTGAGCCAATTGCAGTTTTCTCCAAAGGTCAGGTTCCGTCAATTCTTTTCAAGGTGTTTTACCACATCACAATGTTTTCAAGGTACCAGATTTTTTTCCTATAGTTATTAAAAAGCTCGCAGACTTTTTTCATGCATTTAAAAAAAATGGTGTGAAGAAAAAAAAAAAACACCCACAAACAACAACAAAAGCGTAAAATCACACGTTGCAGCCTACACGACTGAAACCCAGAGCTGATCAGACCTAAAAGCAAAAACCAAACACTCACAGGGCATCTGCAGACTCCGATATGTTTCCGCGAAAGTCGCCTATCCTTGCTGGCACAACACAGTTCTAAAGATCAAGCCAGTCAGTCACTACAGCCCTAAGATCCACAATGCTGTCGGTACTCCAATGACCGTCACAACCACTTTTAACCCGTGTGACTGCGTAACACTACAATCCTATCTGTAATTAAACCCCACCAACGCTGGTTGGAAAGGGCTTTTCCTACTATCCCTCTGTTTGTTCTTGTTTTAGCTAGGGTAGATTAGGCTATTCGCTCATCTATTCACCCCTCTCTCTATCATTCCCATCACAGTTCGTTCGTTTCTACCATTTTGGGTTGCGCGTGTGTGACGAGAAGTTGTCGCGAGTTCTCTCACATTATGCAAGCCATTGAGTTGGGTGCAGCAAAGAGCGTATCTTGAACTGATGCAGTGAGCGACTTGTGAGACCTCTGCCCCCCCTCCCCCCACTCCCCTTCCCGCCATCATTAAAGCAGCAATCGCAGGCTTTATTTAACCTTTTTCCCGTCCTACTTACCTGTCTGCCTCCCCCCCCCCCACCTTCCACTCTCCTCCCTCTCTCTCTCTCTCTCTCTCTCTCAAACGCTAACCGTCTACAGTTTCTTGTGACGCTATGCGCGTCGCGGACAGTCACACGTGGGGTGGGGGTGGGGGGAGGGGGGGGGAAAGGCTTTATTCAAAGTGCTCCTTGTGCCACCATCGGCTTGCTTGCTGCTACTGCTGCAGTCGGAAAATTGGTTTCCAGGGAAACGAATGGCAGTGACGCCGAGAGAGACGGAGAAAGAATCTTGGGCGTGGTAGGCATCTGGCTGAGTGCGGACTTTATTGTACGATCGATTCCCGCCTCGGAGACACTTCTGCTGAATATCCAGTGACTCCCGTTTTGCGGTACTCCACTCCTGTTTAGTTTCTCCGTAGCGAGTCAGTGGTCTCAAATGGTCAAGGATAGTAAACACCCTTATTGTCGCCAAGACGTGTTTCCTTATAAGGTTGGATTTCATTAAGTTGTCGCAGCCGTCAAAGACGGACACAAAAGACTTTCCTTTGCGAACACCGATAGAGACAAACATTGTTGGATTCCATCGACTTCATTACTTTGTTGTTAGTGGACGGACATTACCTTGTCAGATCTCTTGTTAACAGCCACCCCACAGAGCGCTGCGGAGAAGAATATCTTATTCTTCTACCCTAGCTGTCCCTGAGGACTTCAGAAGCACAGGAACAGACTGGTATCGTGATCTTCACGCTCTTGCCTTGCCCTTATCAGACAAAAGCTCAAGAGTATTGTTCAATTTTTTAGTGTCCTGAGTTTCTTTATTTGTAGGCGAACTGGTGACAATTGCGCTTTGAACTGATTGTGTGTGTGAGTGTGGGTGTGTATGCGCGTGTGTATGTGTGGAAAAAGCGCTATATAAATATCCTCAGTAGTAGTAGTAGTAGTAGTAGTAGTAGTAGTAGTAGTGTAGAAGTAGTAGTAGTAGTAGTAGTAGTAGTAGTAGTAGTAGTAGTAGTAGTAGTAGTAGTAGTAGTAGTAGTACGGGGTCGGCAAGATGTATTACTCTTCCTTCTTTTACCTGAGTTATGTCAGCTGACTCGCTGTACTGCAGGCCGGGTCAACACATTCTCCCGTGTAGCCAATCGACTGGCGATCATCATTAATCTTCGCTTAACGTCGCTATTTTGCATATTCTTTTACCCGTCGTGTGAAGAAAACTACCCATATCGCACAACGAAGAGAATATTCATGTAACACAAGTCTATACAATACAATACAATACAATACAATACAATACAATACAATTTAATTTATTGTTATTTATTTAAACAACTTTATTATCACCAAGGTGAAATTCGGGCACTTTCATTTTTCTACGGGTCCCAGAGGGTGCAATGGGCCTAAAGGGGGTTAAAGCGAATCAAATCTAAGCTCAACTGACACTTAAAACACACACACACACACACACGCTCACACCCACACACGCACACACCCCCCCCCCCCCCCCACACACACACACACACAAAATTCGTGACGTAATTCTACAGTGTCTTACGTAAGCTGATGTATAACGATGTTTATGCAGAACTAAATATTATTTCTGTACAGCCGACAAATATGCAAAAAGTTAAACGAGTAAAAAACTGAGTTTTATTACACAAATGACGCCAGTTTTGGAGTACCTACTGACAGCAGGTATTTGCTGAATAGCGCAATATAATAATAATAATAATAATAATAATAATAATAATAATAATAATAATAATAATAATAATAAATAAATAAATAAATAAATAACAACAATAATAATAATAATAATAATAATAATAATAATAATAATAATAATAATAATAATAATAATAATAATAATAATAATAATAATAATAATCACCCATTGACAGTGTTGATATAATAAGCCTTCAGTTTTTTAGTGCCCGTTGCATCGACAGATTTAAGAGACGGGGTCGATTCGGCATTGCCTTCAGCTTCCTGCCCGTAGGCCTACATTTTGCACTGGTAAACGGAAGTGAAAGCAACGCCAAGGGACGTAACCATACCTTAGCAATAAATCTTTTCTACCGCTAGCATCCACAGGCTTTGGATGTTTATGGTAGACATCGCAACACATTTTTTTATAATTATTTTTTAAAATTTAATTTAGTTTAATTTAATTACTTTTTTCTTCTTTTTTATGAGGTAGAAGGGGGTGGGGGGGGGGTTAGAAGGAGGGCGGAAGGGTGTGTGTGTGTCCTCAATCCAAGGAATCCTTCCTCCCTCCCTCTTCCCCTAGATCCGCTCTTGTACTTGTAAACATATAGCCTTAACCCATCACATGTCACCTGCACTGCAAAGACAATCAACTCATTAAAAGTGATAAGTATTACTATTCTATCCTATCCTATCCTATCCTATCCTATCCTATACACGTAACTCGAAAGTCGTTGGGGCACCACAGATGATCGTTTAACCAGCGTACGCGATCTTTCTCTGTCCTCAGCAACCCTCATGGCTTCGCTCAGTGTCAAGCCAGTCCAATCTCGAATGTTGGCCTCCCACCTATTTTTCTGTCTCCCTCTTCTTCTCCCTCCTTGCACCGTGCCTTGCAGGATGGTCTTTGCAGATATTACTAATACATCTAAAAGAGTGTAAAACAGCATCAAAATAAATATGAAAGTTAAGACTTCAATTAAACATACAATACTATCAGTACATCACCATCTGTTTGAAAGCTCAGTTTTAAAAATAGTGTTTAAAGTAAATGGGTATAACATAACTGAATTTGGTCATTCTGTATCATCTAAATGTTACAGAAGTTGTGAACATTATTGCTAAATCTCTCCTGTAGGTAGACTGTTTGGAATTTTGTTTTGAAATAGTTAAAGTTTGGGGACAAAACTATTTCTAGCTCTAACTGTGGAAACCGTTGGCACTCTAAAACGGCGGCCAGAAGGAAGAATTTGGTAGTGCTGGGCTAGGATGTGAGTGAAATCTCTTGCAATTGCCCACGCGTTCTTTGTAGTTTGACTTTGGTACAACAAACACAAGCTCTCCTGTCTTTCACCCACTACTCTCCCGCGTACATTTACAATTCCATTCAACACATTCTTATTCCTCACGCTGAGACCTCCACACCAGCAAAGAGAACCAAAGGCCAGCACAGATTGAATAGAACGGCTATAAAAGTGACCTAAAACAGACTTGTTGACTTTTAAAGAGCGCAATTTCTGCAGACAATATATTCTAGACTGAATTTTTTTATGATTGGAAGTAGTGTTGGAATCAAAGGTAAGTTTATTGTCCAGTATTGTTCCTAGATATTTTTATTCAGTAACTCTCTCCACCTTCTCTCCATCAATCACTAAGTCAGGTAAAGCAGACGGGGTCCTTCTGAAATCAATAACCAGTTCTTTTGGTGTTTTTTCACATTTAAATTTAGGTAGTTCACTTTGCACCATGCAGTAAATTGTTGCACTTCTTTCAGATTGACAGTTGCAAAGTTAGAGAGATCTTGAAGTGCAGAGTCGTCGGAGTACTTAATGAGCGGTGTATTTTCAGAGCCAGTGCAGTTGTTGGTGTACAGAGTAAAGAGAACAGGAGATAGTAGGCCTACAGTGCCTTGAGGGAGCCAGTTGATGTAGTTCGAGAGGAGGAGTCAAAATGACGCCTTCAAAATACAATTCGCCAGTCAGCAACCGGAAACAGAAAACTTCGGGCGTTCTCCCCGAAAGCCGTGTGGTCACCCTAATAGGGTGTGGTCCCCCTTGTGAGCAAATTTTACAGGGTCACCCTAAGTCACCTAAAATAACCTGATATCCCTAGGGTTACCGACACAAATTGTGTATATCTTTATCAATAAAGAAATAACGTGGCAATTGTTCACTGTCCATTTTAGCAGTATGATCGCTCTGGTGGCTCAGCGTTGGTTTAGGTCCCTACCCCTTGTTCCTTGGGATGGTTATCCCCATCTGTCATATGTCGCCAATGATGGGTAAAGACGTGAAACCTCAACGTTCATTCATTCGAACGATGATCAGAAACTGTTGAATATTCTTCGCTGATGAATCAGCAGACGTCTCCACCGCGGAGGAGTAACCAGGAAGCTCCAACCCCAAATAGTAAAAAGAAAGTAGATAAGCCCATCCTGTGACAGAACAAAAACGGATCTAAACATCTTGTTATCTAACAAAAATTAAATCTTCACCTTAATCTACTAAAAATATCAAACACTATTTATATTTCGTTTACAGTTCTAATCCAGAAAAAAACACTATGCACTACATAATTCTTTACACACACGGTCATTCAATCCATACATTACCGCTTTACCTCAAAAACAAAACAAACCTATTGAGCACAACAATTCCAAACAAAATTCCAAAAGAAATATCAACCATCTTCCTTTTATAAAATTATCAACAACAAAATATTATTTTTACTTCGCAAAAAAATAGACATACTTCACTCCTCAACATTTTCATAACATTTCAACACATTTCTGACCAAACATGAACATAGACATTCTCTTGCTCTTTGTATCGCTGGCAGACAGAGTATAAAAGAGAAAAAACACCTAGCTCTTCTTTTCGGCCCGTGAATCTTCTTTTTACAAGCGAAATTTTTCCACATTGGCGTGCCAATATTATTCTCCATAGATAATTGCACATACAGAGGAAGGTCCAACTTGCTTCCAAATCTGAGTATCCTGTGACTGTGACCTGTCCCATCTTGATAATACAACAGTTCTGATTCCCGAATGCCTTTGAAAAAATCGCTCGGTTTGTTACGAAGATACATTTGGATTTATACTTAAAATTAAAGACTGCCCCCTTTTTCTAAAAATCTACATGTTAGATACACGACACCGGAGCATACACACACACACACACACACACACACACACATACACCCACACCCACACCCACCCACACACACACACACACACACACACACACATTTTTTTTTGTTTTCCTCTTACTTTAATTGTATAACAAATAGTGCAGTCGAGTTAGTTAGTTATTCATTGCTTACAGGGTCGATCCAGGAGACTGCAAAGAGCCGAATCAGGACCACAAAACCAAGACCACAACTTCGCTGAAAGAGGACTCACCCCTGATCCGTATAAAAGATATGCCGTTACATCCCTAGATTTAACACTGAAAGCATTCCACCAGTCGGTCACTTTACAATAAAGGCATCCCACGCAGGGAACGCTGAGACTATACTCTAATTTATCTAACCCTCGTTTACAGAAACAAAATAGAATACAAACATCATTATAAAATATTAACAAAACACATACATATAAAATGCCTGCATAGCTAAATAATAATATCATAGGAAACCCTAGTGACCATTTGGCAGAAAGTGTCCAATATTCCAAAGCTGATCCAACAGACCTCAGAAACAAATGAGGAATTTTGTTCGGAAGAGTTTTAAAGAAAAATGTTAGGTGACTGGTCTAGCAAAGAAGATAGTATAGTAGATTGATAGAACAGAGTAGGAATGAGAAAGAACAAAGGAGAAAGACGGCGACAGTGGGAATTTAAATCACTAAATTTCCAGAAAAGTGGGGATACTGTTTATACTGAAACCCCCGGCACCCCCATGAGAGAGGGGGAGGGTGTGAGGGGAAGGGGTGCAGTTGAGTTCCCGAGAAAATAAACTGTGAAACTTAGTCACTCACTAAGTGATCAGCAATTTATTTTAGGAGAAAAAAAAACATACGACTTAAGTACCCAATCCTCGTACAAAACAGCCACTATGCTTGCAGCAGCTTGTCAAATCTGAAGAATTATGCGACGAGCAATCGGATTAGTCAGTTGTCACAAGACGTGCTCTGATTGGTCGACAGACTTGACTTCTTTTGCCATCAAATATTATGTCCGAAGTTTTGACGACGTCAGTGATGCCACTCTGTGGCGAATTCAAGTACTTTAAAAAAAAAAATAATGTAACACCTGGACCTGACTTACTTTTTTGGGATTTCCTAAACACTCTACATCTTCAAATTGTATAGAGAAGATGCGTCTCCTATCCTATCCTATCCCGTAACTCGAAGGTCGTTGGGGCACCACAGATGATCGTTTACCAGCGTACTCCACTTTTCTCTGTCCTAGTCAACCCTCATGGCTTCGCTCAGCGTCTCACATTATTGCATGGTTAACAAATCATTGCAGAATAGATCGCCCGGTTCTTGCCGTGCTGGCGATGCCAAATGACCCACTGCTCTACCGTCTGTGTGTGTGGCTAGGTAGAAACGACGTTACTCTGACATACACTTGAAACTCTACGTACTTTCTTTTGACGGCCCCGTTATTTTGACGTCAAAATAGTGTTCCGTTAAGGTTAGGGTTGTGCTAGGCTTAGGGTTACGTTAAGGGTTTGGGTTAGGGTTAGGGTTAGGGATAGCTTCAAAAAATGGAAAAATGTCAAAATAATGTCAAAATGATGGTAAGTGTGTCAAAATAATGTATGTAGAGTTTCATGACAGTCATCACAAAATCGTTTCTTCAAAAATGTGTGTGTGTGTGTGCCTGTGTGTAGGTGGGTACACTTACACTGTGTTATCTGGACAAATCAGTGAACATCTACATAACTTGTTTTGACATACCTACTTGTTTTGACGTCAGAACAATGATCCGTTAGGGTTAGGGCTGGGTTAGGATTAGGGTTCGAACAGGCACGTAAAAGTACTTAAAAATGGGGACGAAATATGACCCATTGTTACAGCAACGTATATGGCGTTTCAGGAAAGTCCTGATAATACTGTGTACCCCCGGCTGTGTGTGTGTATGTGTGTGTGTGTAGGTGAGTGAGTGTATGTGCACCCAATCTCTTGTGTTCCCTATTTAATTCCTCAGAAACAGCCGAGTCTGGAGCGAGGGACCATTACCGCAAGTCATCCGTGTCGCAAATATTGCGTGATAATATCAGTTTAATCACACAATTTAAAATAAAAAAAGAAGTGCTGTTTTAATTCTTTTCCGTCGTTTAGCTCTGTCTACGGTCTCCATCTTGGTTCTTGTTTCTCGTCGTCGGTCGTTGCACTGACGAGGCGAGATCGCGTTTTCCGCAGATCGAGATGCGAGCCCATGTCTTATTTTATCGTGCTTATAGTGCACTAGTGGTTTTGTACCCTGGCTTGCCAGGGTACACAGGTTGCTGTTTAAAATGTAGACAGAGAGACAACTGTTGTCTGCGAGTTAGCATTAAACATTAAAAATGCACTGAAATGATTGCAATAGTTTACTTGCAGTGGTCGAATGACGAAGCACTGCAAAACAGAGTAGATTAAAAGGTACATGTTGATGTTCGACTCGAGCAATGCATTGAACTATTTTAATTTAAAATGATAATTGCAATGTACTGCAAAACAGAGTCAAACATTAGAAATGCACTGAAATGATTGCAATAGTTTACTTGCAGGGGTCGAATGATGAAGCACTGCAAAACAGAGTAGATTTAAAGGTACATGTTGATGTTCGACTCGAGCAATGCATTGAACTATTTTAATTTAAAATGATAATTGCAATGTACTGCAGAACAGAGTCAAACATTAGAAATGCACTGAAATGATTGCAATAGTTTACTTGCAGGGGTCGAATGATGAAGCACTGCAAAACAGAGTAGATTAAAAGGTACAATCATGTTGATGTTCGACTCGAGCAATGCATTGAACTATTTTAATTTAAAATGATAATTGCAATGTACTGCAGAACAGAGTATAGGTGCATGTTTGAGTAATGCACTAAAATATTTTATTGTAATTTAGTATTTATGTTAGGCAACGTATTTTTAAATGTCATACCTTTATTTAAAAATATTAGGCATGCAAGTAATCTCCCTAGGTACCATAATACTTCCGGTATATTTGTATTCGCGGTAGCGCATAGGTACTGCTTAAACAGTGATTTAGTTAGAGGGAAGTAACCGTGTTACAACTCTACAAACATGGTTTTCGTCAGCACAGATCTTGTATGACACGGTTGCTTCAAGTAATGGAAGATTTTATGCAAATTGAATTTTTGTGCGCATATAAGTATGGATGAAAAAGAAAGTGAGATTGGTGACATGAGTGCAAAAGTGTTTTGAATGGAAATAAAACAAAATTTGCGGTATTACGGAACGGCAGTTCTTGACACGGGTTGAATCGGAAGCGCCGCGCGGAATGAGGCTATTGCAGTTTGTGGACATTTTGTTTATTTATTAATCTCAGAAACGGTTAAACGTTCGGTAAGGAAATGTCGGCTATAACGATTTCGCGGGTTTTGAGCGTACAACAGGCCCATCAGCAGCGCCCAGCACCTGCCCAGATCAGCGTCCATACCGGACAAACTTTACAGTAGAGGCAAAGAAGGACTTCCGGCTAAGCAATTTATATATATAGATGATACCTAGTTAGTCAAAGAATGTGAAGCTGTACCTTCTTTGCCTTAGTTCACGAAAACATTGGCTATAATTTTACCAATGATGAACTATCTACAACGGACGTCTTATCTCTGAATATTGACCTAGCATGCGCCGTCATCCACCTCTCCAATGGCGGATGTAGTCGTTAAACCTCCATGTTCATTCTAGCGTGCGTGTTGCAATGCTGATGAATCTTGACGCTCAGAATTTCTGTCAGAGAGAGAGAAAGAGAGAGAGAGAGAGAGAGAGAGAGAGAGAGAGAGAGAGAGAGAGAGAGAGAGAGAGAGAGAGAGAGAGAGAGGATAAGATTAGATAACAATTTTATTTAACAAGGATAAAAGAGTAAGCACGGGCGGTGCTTTTTTTTTACATCTTGCCCTTAGGACTTGTAACAATTGGCATATTTAAAAAAAAAAACTTTATTACAATAACATCATAATATAACATAGAGAGAGAGAGAGAGAGAGAGAGAGAGAGAGAGAGAGAGAGAGAGAGAGAGGATAAGATTAGATAACAATTTTATTTAACAAAGATAAAAGAGTAAGCACGGGCGGTGCTTTTTTTTTTACATCTTGCCCTTGGGACATGTAACAATTGGTATATATTTTAAAAAACACACAACAACTTTATTATAAAAACATCATAATGTAACATGTTTCAGAGAGAGAGAGAGAGAGAGAGAGAGAGAGAGAGAGAGAGAGAGAGAGAGAGAGAGAGAGAGAGATTTACAATTATGATCAATTTGGACTCATAGAAACCTGACGCCATCATTGAACATAGTCTGATATTATGCAGCCTAAAAAGATAAACAACAATTCGCTCAATTCAGTGCGAAGATTGGTTATCAATAATCAATTAATGGTAAACGCGTCTTCTTACCTGCTTACTAATAATCTAGGATGGATCTAAGGCATGGAAGAATGGGTGAGTGTTGTAGTTGTGTATACATATACTGTGGAATAATTATCTGTGTGTTAAATGTGTACGCATGGGTATGTGGCTGGTTATCTGTTTATGCATGTGTTAGTGTTTATAGATTTGTATTTTGGTATGGAAGTTGTTTTTGATAGTATATCAAATGTATCAATATTGTATGTCCATGTTTGTACTAATTTTGATGTTGTTATCTCCTTCCTTATTGCACTGCTAAACAAATATCCATGCCTTGTGTTTGGACAATAAAGAATCTTGAATCTTGAATCTTGAATCTTGAATAAACGACTTGCGTGATTCTGACAATTATTACTGTCGCATTGCGACGTTTTGGATGTCAATGTTTTTCCACCTGAAAACCAGCATTACGTGAGAAACATCAAAGATGCCCTCTTGATTGCTCTGTTTGTTATGATTCATAGCTCTGAGCACCACTGCATCAGGGGTGTTTATTAGTTCCCGAGCTGTAAAACTCTAGAACTATTGTCTTTGGCTTTGTCCGGTGTCCGTCCCGAAGTGATTTGCGCACTGTTCTCTGAAACTTAATGACGGATTTCTTTGAAACTTGGTATTTAATTAGGAAATAGTGAACTATCCTATCCTATCCCATAATTCGGAGGTCGTAGGGGCACCACAGATGATCGTTTAACCAGCGTACTCCATCTTTCCCTGTCCTCAGCAACCCTGATTGTTTCGCTTAGTGTCAAACCAGTCCATTCTCGAATGTTGTCCTCCCACCTCTTTTTCGGTCTCTCTCTTCTTCTACCTCCTTGCACTGTGCTTTGCAGGATGGTCTTTGCAAGACCTGATGATCTGGTGACGTGGCCATACCATCGGAGTTTCCGTTTTTTCCACACTGTGAGCAGGTCATCGTGTTGTCCAATGGCTTGTGTGATGGTCTGTCGGACTTCGTCGTGAACTACCATTTCAAACATTATATCGGGTTACGTCAACATGGTGACGTCACAATTTGTTGTGTTTTTTTCTAATTCTATTTTCTCCCAAACTACTGGGGGAATGTGCTTCAAGTTTGATGCGTACTAATAATTAACTGTGCCTCCCAGGTAAAACCAAACTTATGCAAATCGAGTCGTGACGTCATTTAAAAAAATGTAAACCCAAATTATTTTAAAAAAAACTTCGTATGTAATTATAATGTATAGACGCTGTTACGTTGAAACGCGAATGGTGCGTATGAAATGCGCACGATGTTATGTGTGAAGCGCGTGCAATGGTAGGCTTGTGTTTGACGCGCGCGATAGATCTGTTCGTTTTATTTTGCAACGCATGCAGTAATAGAGTGTATTTATCTTTGATTTGATTTTGCGTTGTTATTAGTAGGAGCTTTGTGTAATGTTAGTGTTTTTAGTTGGTCGATATTGTTTGAGAATTTTCGGGAATTAGTTGTTTACTATCGATCGAAGCGTGTGGATTGTTCCGTTGGTTACCATGGAAGCTTCCATTCCAAATGAGGTTGTATGACGTGAGTCACGTGATGATGAAATTCATTTTGATTGGTTGTGGTGTTTTATGTAGGATTATTCTCGTTTATTCCCGTGTATGTAGAGAGACTATATAAGCGCCGCACTGTTAAAAAAGTAGAGAAGTTGTTGTTGAAAGTGATTTGGAAAGTAAAATTTGAAAGTTGTTGAGTTGAGTTGAGAATTGTATGCAGTTGTTGATGTGTGCTGAATAAAAGTGGAAAACTTCATACGTCGACTTTGTGACTTGTATGCGGATTGAGCGGGTTGCGTGAATAAACGAATCTGAGCTACACTCATCAGTGCTTCAGCATTGGGGCTGAATTCACTACTGATAAAACACCAACATCAAACGGAGTGTAACAGACGCCTTCACCCTAAACTAAACCTAAGGTATATTGAGTGACGTAATCTTGGTGACGTCACATTTTGAGGTAATTTTTTTTAAATCCTGTTTTCTCCCAAAATACTGGTTTGTTTGTTTATTTTGTGTAGGGTACCGTGGGTCAAAGTTGTACCGGTATTACCGCGGTATTTTTAGGTCGTATCGGTATTTCATACCGGTATACTGCGATTTTAAGTCTTACAATCAAATGGGATATGGCACTGACAGTAGTGACCGACGCAAAAGAAAGATTGTCATACACTTCAAAACAGTTTCAAATAACCACATTTCCATAGAAACAAAAAGCTTTATTTTTGCTTGAACGCCTTCAAAAGAAATTATTATAAATCACTGTTTAGAACATCAGCAAACTTTAAACCACAAAAATCAAAATAAAACAAAAACACTCAACGGAAAAGGTCTTTAAGAGCTTTAAGACTTCAGAAGGATTGGCGACTGATACCATGCTCAAACACGTGGATGTCGATAAGCTTCTGTTCTTGTAAGTTCTTCTTCATGAACAGCTGCCTATCCACGTGTTTGGGCTTTAGGCTCGCTCTCTGGGTGGACAAGATGTCGCCCACTGTCGGGTTATGTGTTGTCGAGATTTCCCAGTAAACCGGACCTTGGACACCCGCACCGGTATACCGTACCGTCGCGTTTCCGAACCTGAATACAGTTACATATCGGTAAAACCGTCCAACCCTAATTTTGTGTAAGGGGTGGGGGTGAGTTTACTTGGAAAATTGCGTTGTTGTCACATTTAAAGATGATATAATGGGTAATCGTTCTTCAAACCGACGGCCAAGCTTTGAATTTAAGGCGTCTCTTCCTTGCCTACAATACACGCTTTCGCTCCGGTGCTTTTTTGACACGGACTGAAATTTTATTTCACTTTTATGCTTTTAATAGGCACATGCACGAATGAAGTTATCGATTTATATCCAAATCGTACTTTTGACGTGTTTCTTTTATTCTTTATTTTATTTTTTCCAGTGAGGCAACACTCACTGTGTGTTACGTTGAAACGCGAATGGGGGTACGTCTAAAACGTGTACGATAGATCTAATCGTTTCCTTTTGCAAAGTATTCAGTAATGGAGTTTATTTACCTTTGATTTGAGTTTGCATTGTTGTTAGGAGAGGCTTTGTATAACGTTGATGATTTTCGTTGGTCGATATTGTTGTAGAGTCTTCTGGATCGGCTTGTTTACTATCGATCGAAGATTCGGGATAATTGTAGAAATTTGAAGGAACGATCCGGAAGGAGAAGAAATGTGTAATGACGTAAGTCAGTGATGACGATCTTTTATTCGATTGGTGGCAGTGCGTCATTTCTACATTATTCGAAATCTTTCCGGAAAAGAGAGAGGTTATTTAATCGTGTGCCGAATTGCTGTTGAGAAAGTAAAGTTGTTGATAGTGATTTGGAAAGTTGCTGTGAAAGTTGTTGAGTTGAATTGAGAATTGTATGCAGTTGTTGATGTGTGCTGAATAAAAGTGGAAAACTTCATACGTCGACTTTGTGACTTGTATGCTGTTTGGACGGGCTGTGTGAATAAACGAATCTGAGTTACACCCTATCAGGAATTCAAGCATCGGGGCTGAATCAGATACTGATAGAAAACACCAACATCAAACTGAGTGTAACATTTTGGGGGTCAAGCCGCGATTCACGCCATAGCCAAGGGTTCAACTGCTACAACTCGAGTCAACGTTACGAGAGGCAGTCATCGAGGGTAGCCGCCAACGAGTTGCGTCGAGAGGGGCCAACATACTGGGACTACATCCGATAGATTCGGATTGACTGCAAGGGCGTGTAGTCGCTGAAGAGTTGCTTCGTGAGCGAACAACAGATCGGGACTACGTAGCTGCCGCAAGACTACGTCGAGGAACAGTCTCGGAGCTACATCGCCAGTATTACAGAGAGCGGCGAGCGAACGTCGCGTCTACTTCAGCACAGGAGCGTATACATCAACACCAGCGTGGTGCAGCGTCGCATACGACGAGGACAGCGGGGCCTGCGTCAGCGAAAGCGACTAGTGACAAGCATCAGCGCTACTGCAGAAAGCGTGCTGTTCTAGAACAGTCTAGAAAGGTACAGCATAGTCAAGAACTTTCCAGAAAAAAAAGAACTCTACAGTCAAGAACTTTCTAGAAAAAGAACTTTACAGAAAAGAACTTTCCAGAAGCATCAAGATGGCTGACTTCTGGCAGAAAGGGATGCAACTGAATCTAAAAGGCAAACAGCTGACGGAGTACGTCAAGTCTCAGGAGAGAATACAAGAAAGAGAAGAACAACGTCAGCGTGAAGAAAGAGAAGATGAGCGACGGCGTGAAGAAAGAGAATTGGAAGAGAAGCGTCTAGAAAAAGAACTAGAACTAGAACAGAAGCGTCTAGAAATTGAACAGCAGCGGCAAGAAAAAGACAGAGAATTCGAGCTGAAGCGTCTTGAGTTCCAGCTAGAAATGGCGCGTATCCAGCAACAGCAGAATGCGCCACAAGTTATCAGTGACAACAAAGCTCCAAAATTGCCAGCATTCGTCGACGGGAAGGACCAGATCGACAGCTATCTGGCGAGATTCGAAAGGTTCGCCGAAAGCTCCAATTGGCAACCTCGAGACTGGGCGATTCGACTAAGTGCACTTCTGACAGGGCAAGCGCTCGAAGTTTACACCAGACTGTCGAACGATGACGCCAAAAACTACGACGTCTTGAAAGAGGCCCTATTGCAGTGCTATAACTTTACAGAGAAGGGCTACCGTAAACGCTTCCGTGAATGCCGGCCTAAGTCAGACGAGACGCCAAAGCAGTTTGTGGAGCGCCTGTCGTCATATCTACACAAGTGGGTGGAGTTATCAGGCGAAAGCAAGTCTTACGACAGTCTCCATGACCTGATCGTGAAGGAACAATTTCTCAATGCCTGTCACAAGGACCTAGCGACCCACTTAGAAGAACAAAAGTTGGAGACGCTAAAAGACGTTGCTGAAGCTGCTGAAAGATATCTCATCGCTCATGAGAAAACGCTGGGGCCACCCAAGGCGACAAAACCATTTCAGAAGACTGGAAACCATGGGAACCAGATTCAGGGGAGTCAGACGAGCCAGAGACACACGGACTCCACGCCTCCTCCCAGGGAAGGGCATTCAAGAGGCTGTTTCACTTGCAACGCTACAGACCACAGAGCGGCTAACTGTCCTCAAAACAAAAGTAGCGGACAGCGGAGCAGTACGGACAATTCAGCGGCGGGCAACCGGCAGAGGCGGTTCTCCAATCAACGGCAAACCAGTAGATCTGACCATCAAGTGTGCGGCGGGAGCGTCATTCTTCCGAGTGAGACCAAGCGCACAGCTACTCCTGCGGACGTGCAAGAGTGCATGACTGATGGCCAACTCCTCCTTGCCAACGGGAAATCCCTCCCCGTCGTCGCCAGCGCAGCTGTGACCGTACAGAACATGCCTGTTTCAAAGGGACGCGTCGGAAATCATGAAGTGACTGTTTTAAGAGACTCTGGCTGCAGTGGGGTCATCGTCAAAGAAGACCTAATCGCTAAAGAACAGTTCACTGGCGATTCTAAATGGACACTTATGGCCGACAGCAAATGTGTGAGAGCGCCAGTTGCAAAGATTCAAGTCAACACCCCTTTCTACGTAGGCGAAGTCGAAGCGGTTTGCCTGAAGAAGCCGCTATACGATTTGATGATCGGGAATATCGACGGCGCGAGACGACCCGACGACCCCGATTCAGAATGGAGTCCTGCCTCAACCCAACATGTCGAAGTTGCGGAGGAGGATCCGTTGCCATTTCCCGATGGAGACCTTTCAGAGCTGCTACGGGACAATGTGGTTACTCCGGCTCAGCCCTGCCGACCAGAGATCGTCGGTGCTGTTACTACCAGGGCCCAGGCCAAGAGAGACAAGACGTCTACGCCACTGAAGGTCGCCGACAACTCTAAAGCTGCCATCGTGGACAGAGATAAGCTGATCCAGCTCCAGGAAGCTGATAGCACTTTAAACAAGTACAGGAACCGCCAAGACCACGTGACCAAAGGTAGTGGCACGGTCTATTTTGAAGTGAAGGCCAAGATCCTGTACCGAATCTTCCAGCACCCGAGGGTCAACGGAGGGAAACCACTACGTCAGGTATTGGTACCGTTACCCCTAAGGCGCCAGGTGATGGAAGTAGCGCATGACTCAATCATGGGAGGTCACCTAGGTATCAAGAAGACGTCGGATAGAATCCAGGCGGTGTTCTACTGGCCAGGACTTCATGCGGACGTCAGCCGTTTCTGCCGATCGTGTGACATTTGCCAGAAGACCATACCTCGAGGAAGGGTCCCGAAAGTGCCTATGCAGAGGATGCCTCTGATCGACCGACCTTTCAAGAGGGTGGCCTTAGACTTAATCGGCGAAATAAGACCTCCGAGTGAAGAGGGTCATCGATGGGTACTGACTTTAGTGGACTATGCGACTCGGTACCCAGAAGCAGTGCCTCTGAAGAAGATTGACACTGAGACTGTTGCAGAGGCGCTGGTGGACATGTTTAGCAGACTTGGAGTGCCTGAAGAGATTCTGACAGACCTCGGGACGCAGTTCGTCTCTGACTGCATGAAGGAGGTCAACAGACTGCTGAGCATCCGGCATTTGACTACGACACCCTACCATCCGATGTGCAACGGGCTTGTCGAAAAGTTCAATGCTACGCTGAAGTCCACCCTGAAGAAACTGTGCAGCGAGCAGCCCAGACAATGGCATCGCTACATCAACGCCTTACTTTTCGCCTACAGAGAAGTACCGCAGGAGTCCACTGGCTTTTCTCCGTTCGAGCTGCTGTACGGAAGAACCATCCGAGGGCCGATGCACATCCTAAAAGAACTGCGGACGAAAGAAGTAGACACCCGAGAGGTGAAGAACAGCTACCAGTACGTGTTTGAGCTACGGGAGAAGCTGGAGCAGACTCTCGAGATAGCCAGAGAAAACCTGAAGAAGTCCCAGGACTGTGGAAAGCACTACTACGATCGTAGGGCTGTGAACAGGAAGTTTAAACCTGGCAACAAAGTGCTGGTGCTGCTACCTACTGATCATAATAAGTTGCTGATGCAGTGGAAAGGCCCGTACGAAGTGGAGACCGTGGTGGGGATCAACGACTACAAGGTGAAGGTCGGCCAGCATTCCAAAATATACCACGCCAACCTCCTTAAGCTGTACGTGGAAAGGCCATCAGAGATTGTGCATGCAGCAACAGCAGCTGAGATCGACAACAGCTTTGACAGCGAAGAACTGTTGGAACTGGGAGACTTCCACAGCAAAGAAGGCACCAATAATGTTAAGCTAGGACCGAGCTTGACGGAAGGTCAAAAGATGGAGCTCAAGGACCTTATGGGCGAGTTTCCCCATAACTTCAATGATGTCCCAGGCGCTACGACCTTGGTCGAACATGAAGTCCACACCCAGACCTGGAAGGAGCATCTGCAGACCTTGAGGGAGCTGTTCCACCGTCTCGCAGAATCCAACCTGACCGTGAGACCCAGCGAATGCATCCTGGGAGCTGACAACGTCGACTGCGTCGGACATCCGATGGAAGAAGGAGACAACGGAGGACGCACTGATTCCAGGGAAGCCCACGTGATCATCGTCTTTGACCCTGGGCCGATGACGACCGCAACTGACGAGGGCGTCGTTTACTTGCGGTTGAAAGAACATTGACTGTGTGGTGAACATTGACAGTATCCAGAAAGATTTGCAGATGAGAAACATTGACTCTGTGTGAATGAACTGTGAACATTGACAATATCCAGACAGATTTGAAGATGAAAACCATTGACTCTGTGTGAATGAACTGAGAACATTGACAGTATTCAGACAGTCTGAAATAAGTTTTAATTCTGAATTTTGTTTGTGCATTACGTTTCAACGTTGTTGAAAGAAATTAGGTAAATTTCTTCTTGAGTGGGGGGTTATGTTACGTTGAAACGCGAATGGGGGTACGTCTAAAACGTGTACGATAGATCTAATCGTTTCCTTTTGCAAAGTATTCAGTAATAAAGTTTATTTACCTTTGATTTGAGTTTGCATTGTTGTTAGGAGAGGCTTTGTATAACGTTGATGATTTTCGTTGGTCGATATTGTTGTAGAGTCTTCTGGATCGGCTTGTTTACTATCGATCGAAGATTCGGGATAATTGTAGAAATTTGAAGGAACGATCCGGAAGGAGAAGAAATGTGTAATGACGTAAGTCAGTGATGACGATCTTTTATTCGATTGGTGGCAGTGCGTCATTTCTACATTATTCGAAATCTTTCCAGAAAAGAGAGAGGTTATTTAATCGTGTGCCGAATTGCTGTTGAGAAAGTAAAGTTGTTGATAGTGATTTGGAAAGTTGCTGTGAAAGTTGTTGAGTTGAATTGAGAATTGTATGCAGTTGTTGATGTGTGCTGAATAAAAGTGGAAAACTTCATACGTCGACTTTGTGACTTGTATGCTGTTTGGACGGGCTGTGTGAATAAACGAATCTGAGTTACACCCTATCAGGAATTCAAGCATCGGGGCTGAATCAGATACTGATAGAAAACACCAACATCAAACTGAGTGTAACACTGTGAATTTGGAAAGGATCTGTGACGCTCAAACGCGTGATCTTTGGGCCCTTTCATCTACTGTAATGCTTTTTAGGTCCCGTAATCATCATCATCATCATCATCATCATCATCATCATCATCATCATCATCATCATCATCATCATCATCATCATCATCATCATCATCATCGACATCATCATCTTCATCCTCATCATCATCATCAACATCGTCATCATTATTGACGTCAGACTGTGCGCCCAAAGCCAGCGCCTTGAGCTGTTGGTGAGCTGGGAAAGCGCTATATAAGAATGATTGAATTCGTTCTATTTTTGGCGATGCCAAGAGCGCCTACATAAGCATTGTTGATTCAGTATTGACACACGTTGTGTTGTTACGCAACGTGGTCGTCTACAACCAAACTAATGGCAGAATACCTAGTTTATCGATTTTTCAGTTTTTTTTTTATTGATTAATTGTTGCTTTAGGTCCAGCGGACTCTTTCGAGCCAAATCAGGACCGATTTTTCAGGTAACAAGACCAAAAACAACAGCGTGTTTAGTTTAGTTTTTTTTTATTTAAAGAATTCAGAAAAGATACATGCCTCCCTGATTGTTACGCTGCTGCCCTAAGTGGTTCAGTTTATGGCCGATTGTCCAGATTCATCCAATTAACCTAATAAAGTTACCCTATTTAGGGAATATCCCCTAAGGACAATGCTTCATTGGTTAGAGATCTACACCATTGACCCAGTCGTCTGTCATCACTCTTCCCAAAAAGGGTAACCTTCAGGAGTGTGAAAATTACCGCATCATCAGCCTCATCAGCCATCCCAGCGAGGTCCTCCTGAAAATAATACACAACAGGTTCAAACCCCAAGCTGAACAAATCATAGCTGAAGAACAAGCAGGATTCAGGGCATGGCGAACTACCACTGAACAGATTTTCAACCTCAGAATAATCGGCGAGAAATACCTACAGCACCAACAACATCTATATCATGTGTTTGTAGACTTCAAGAAAGCGTTTGACCGAGTCTGGCATGCAGCTCTGTGGGCAACCATGAGAGTGTACAACATCAGCACTAAAATTATTGAAGTAATCAAAAGCCTGTATGACAAGGATACCAGTCCAGTCCTTCACAACAGAGCCATCAGGAACTGGTTCAGAACAACAATCGGTGTGCGTCAGGGATGCCTACTCTCTCCAACACTCTTTAACATCTTCCTACAGCGCATCATGGGAGATGCTACAGAAGACTTCTGGGCATTTCCTATACTCAGCACATCACCAACAACGAAATCCGACAGACCATCACACAAGCCATTGGTAAACACGATGACCTGCTCACAGTGGTGAATAAACGGAAACTCCGATGGCATGGCCACCTCACTAGATCATCAGGCTTTGCAAAGACCCTCCTGCAAGTCACGGTGCAAGGAGGCAGAAGAAGAGGGAGACCGATAAAGAGGTGGGAGGACAACATTCAAGAATGGACTGGTTTGACACTGAGCGAAGCCATGAGGGTTGCTGAGGACAGAGAAAGATGGAGTATGCTGGTTAAACGATCATGTATGGTGCCCCTACGACCCTCGAGTTACGGGATAGGATAGGGTAGGATTAGAGAAAAACAACAGTCTGCAAACGGTAAAATATTACTTGCGTACCCGACTTAATTGCCAACAAACAGTGCTTATAGCCGGCCTATTTAATGTTTAACGATCGGACTTATTTAGAAAATTGTAAACGAGGACGAAGCGTACTGTAACAATTAGGTACTTGATGATACATTGCACGACTCGTTATTGGATTCAAATTTTAAGATTTATTCCCATTACTTGTCCCTTTTGGGATGTGGAGGGTACAAAAACGATTGCATAACAATCATACTTTCTAGTTTTCTTAAAATAACAATAACATTGCAACTTTCCAACTTTAAAATTCAACACAGTAACGTTTGACCAACCGTGTTAATATTATTAGTGCACTCCCTTAATTTCCTCATTTAATAAATGTATTCAATTTAAGTAATGGCTGTCTTAATTGCAAAGTGCGTAGAATATATAATCATTGGGGAAGTAAAAAACAAACCTGTTTTTTTTTCGAAGTTATCAGATCCTGAAACCAGGTTGCTGAACCTTTTGGACACAAAAAGGTTCAGGATCCTAGGATCGGGATCTGAGATCCTTGAAAAAAAAGGATTTTGAACCTCCCAGAACCTTCCAATTAAGACAAGCCATACCTCGTGTTTACTTTGCAAAAATACATTACATTGACTTTACACGATCAATATTCCCTAGAAATAAATAATTGTCGAATTTGATTGTGCCTTATAAAATAATTGATGTCTTGTCTTACATATTCCCCCCCCCCCCCCCCCCCCCCGATTACCTAATGCTTTATGTTGATTTTTGATTTTTTTCTTCTATTTAATATGTATATAATTGCCTATTTGCATGTGTGTGTGTGTGTGTGCGTGTGTGTGTGGGTGGGTGGGGGTGTGTGTGTGTGAAAGGCACCAATGCCCTGTGAGATATGTGCGCTATATAAATCTTTGCATTATTATTATTATTATTATTATTATTATTATTATTATTATTATTATTATTATTATTATTATTATTATTATTATTATTATTATTACATTTTTAAAATGTCAAATAGGTGTACACTATTTTAAGCTCGCTACAGTTTCGCTGCTGTCTGTATCTTCAATTTATCTTTGATTCTATCATTTATCCACACACACAAAGAATAACATTTGTTACATAACTTAGTGCTTATTACGTTGCTGCACTTAACTTAGGTTTGTCAGCGATTGTTTGCCGAGACAATTAAAATAATGGAGCTACAAGACTTAAAGACGAAGAACACGGTATAAATAAACGCCCTAAGCGTTGAAGTGCTTCTCACCTGTAGGTTTGAAGCCAATTTATCCGCCTAGTTACGATTGTGGTACAGGTCAGTGAAAGTACTTTTACTGTTATGACAGCTAACATCTTTCTCTATAACTATAATGCCGTTAGCGAGACCACAATGTGAGCGCCTGTGGCAAAAATCGATGGGTTGAGGAAGTCGAACGGAAAAACGGGCTTTCCCGTTTGTGACGTAGAGAAGGAAAACAGCATGGGTCAATAGGATTGTGTTGTCTCTGGGTGTGGAACTTCATCCAGTCACAAGATATAGTCGACCATTAGTAAAGTACTAATAGCACGCACTGACAACAATCACAAAAAGGCAGTGGATCAGTCTCTTTCTATCAAGACCGGGATACACGCTGCTGCGGTCGGAGTGCAGTTATAAAGAAAATGGGTACGCGTACAGACTTGGTTTTGTTATGTACTTGAACCCACAAAAGGTTCTTCTGATGGATCAGGACCCCTTTAAGGAGGAACTGAAGAGGCCGGTTTGTTCAAAGTAGAAAACTCCAGCTGAAAACGCGCATCCATAGACATCCCAACAAAAGTAAAGTTAACGCACTGTAGTAAGAAAACCAGGCTGCTTACATCAGCCAGGTTTATTTAAATTCTACTCCGCTAATCTTTAGCATTGTGTTGCGAGTGTATTTGATGTGGTTTGAATGGCCTCTGTGCGGATTTTACTGTCTCTGTCTACGAGGTTTTATGTCTTGTCTACTGTGTCTGTGTGCGAAGTTGTATGTGATTTTACGAAGTGTTTTGCTAGACTGAATGTGTTTTACTTCTTTTTTTTTAAATGTACCTTTTGTAGTCCGCTTGGGATGGTTGTTTTGTACGTTAATGATGCGAATATCGATTGCATAGATCTAAGTGTATGAGTTTTTATGAATGCGTGAATGCTTGTTTTAATTGTGTGGTTTATTATTCAACTTATTATATTTGTTTAACATTGTTATTATTCCATAATTCCATGTGCCCCTGTTGGTTTGATTTTTGGGAATAACATTTCTTTACTTGGGCTTGACGCTGATCGAGTGTCAGAGATCTATCAACCACAGGCTTATATAATCATCAGTCTCTAAGAGCCTATAGAATTTACATTACCTCCCTTTTGCTCATGCACTTAAACCCTTTGCCCCGTCTTAATTGGAAGGAAAACTTGTTGTTTTGTTTTGAAATTCTCAGATCCCGAACCTAGGTTGCTGAACCTTTTAGACAAATGTTAAGGAATCTGGGTGCGGTATCCGAGAACTTCGAAAAAAAGTTGTTTAACCGCCACTAACCTTCCAGTTTTAAGTGGAAAGTTTCCTGAAATGAGGTTTATTTTTGCTTCAGATTACCAAATTGTCTTGAGCACACTGCGTAGCGGAGACATTCGCCTCATCCCGTAAGCCTTAGCCAGTCTCAGCTCCTAAAGGTGGTTCTTATGTATACGATGGGATTCAGCAAGAACTTCAATACTCATACACAGTTAGTTGCAGGGTCCGACCAAAAAGGGCCGTCAATTGTAAAAATGCATTTGGTCAGGCGCGCACAAATTTCCGCGCGATTCATTGGAAGTAGGTTACAGCTGCTGGAAGGTTATCGTATATGTGGTTTATGTACAAACAAGATACACAGGATGAGTATTATCATATTGTCATAGGCACCGTTGATTCTATTGAGTAGCCTTTTTTTTTTTTTAAATAAATCTTGTCGTTTGTACGTATAGATTTGAAGAATGTGAGGACCCGTGATTTCTGCTACGGACTTTTACGCTTTGTATTATTAGATTTTAATCCGCTCGCCTCCGAATACGGGCGCTTGTGGTATCTTCCTCCTATTAATGTGTACCTCTGCACTATGTAGGATCCACCACGAGATTCTTGGCTATAATGATTGATTGATTGATTGTTGCTTTAGGTCCAGCGGACTCTTACGAGCCAAATCAGGACCGGACAACCCCCGATCCGCATAAAAGATCTGCTGAAACAACCCTAGTGGGAAAATTGAACGCCCTCCACCGGCCAGTCACTTTACAATAAAGACATCCCACGCAGGGGACGGCTGAGGCTTTACCCCAACTACTCGAACCCCCGGTTACAAAAACAAAATAGAATACAAACATCATTATAAATCATCAACAAAACACATACATATAAAATGCCTATGGTGCTAAATAATAACATCATAGGAAGCCCTAGTGACCACCCGGCAGAAAGCGTCCAACACTCCCAAGCTGATCCAACAGACCTCATACACAAACAAGGAGTCTTGTCCAGGAAGAGTTTTCAAGAAAAAAGGTAGGTCATTGATCTAGCGAAGAAGAAGAAGTTAGTATAGCAGAGTGATAGGACAGATCAGGAATGGGAAAGAGCAAATGAGGAAGACAGCGACAGTGGGAATTTAAAGCACTAAATTTCCAGAAAGTGGGGATACTATTTATACTGAAACCCCAGGCACTCCAACGGGGGTATTGTTGCCGCAGTGAATCTGTCATGCCTACAAAGGCAAGACAGGTTTTCAACTGGGGCTTTCACTTTTCCCTTTATAGGTTAGAACAATCTACAGTGGCAAGATTGCTCATGACCCCAAGGGGTTCTTGGCTATAAAAGAACCACAGGTGCTGAAATTTGGCCACGAGAGCGTCCTCTCTATAGAAGTATATAAAAGACATGAGAGAGGACGCAATCCTATCCAGATACCAGCGCCTGTGAAAAGAACCTAAATTTATGGTTCAACCATCCGCTCCATCCATCCCACCCACCCCCCTCCCCTAAACTAAAAAAAAGTTATTGTTTTGCTCAAAGTTAAATTGTTATATAATGGAATTTGGAAAGACAAGACCATTAGTCTACATTCCAAGGTAAGGCTCTTGTCATCTGCAGGGCCGGATTAAGGTGGGTGCTATTGATGCTGCAGCATTAGGCCCATTCCTGAAATAGGCCCAGATGAAAACAGACGAGAATTTTCCGGAAGCTGAACAGTTTTCCTTTGTTATGTTAACCTCAAAATAATTCTTAGAATGAATTTTGGAGTCTGACTTTCGGACGCCTAGACACAGCATTACTTATTATACAGTTACTATTATTCTTTGCGCTGTGACGTAACTATAACGTAATTGTGTTTATTGTTAACCGAAGATTTCAAATTAATGCTATCAATTTTACGTTAAACAGTTTAATTAGTAATTTCGCTGCGTTTTTTGCAATATCTTGGGGATTCTTGCCACATAGTAAATTTTTCACCTTGAAAGTTAGTTGTACAGGAAAACTCGGCTATTTAAATGGTTATCTGTAAAGGTAAAACTAAAAGCCAGCCCGCGGGCCCGGCATGGATGTTTAGAAATTTTAAAAATCCTCGACAGGATTCTGGACTATTATGAAATTTAAATGGTGGACAAATTTTTACCCTCAGGAGCCTGACGAAGGAGCTGCAAACGAAGCAGACCTCAGCCCAAGGGAAACGTTCAAAACTCAGATATATCTGGTCATGATCGACAGTCTGTTAGCTGAACTGGAAAAGCGGATGAAGGCGTATGACGATATTTGTAAAACATTCTGATTTCTTTCAGAGCTAACGTCATTGAGCATTGAACAGATCGAGGATACGAATACGAATACGATCACTTTATTATCTCAATCAAAGAGAAATTCACACGTGGTGCCACATATAAATGTTACAAGACGATAAAGGACAGTAGAACAACAATAAACAGTGAACAGTAAAACAGGATAAAAGTATATCAAGAAGACATTACTGAATTAACTAAGGATAAACATGTTATAAACCTACTTAATTAAGGATAAAGCTAAGAATCTCGTTTCCTCGTATCCAGATACTGGTGGCTGAGCTGATACAGTTTGCTGCATTTATGCGCACTCAGAAACCGGTGACTGTGAACGAATCAGCAGAGCTTACCATGTACAGGCTTTTGTCATGGTTGAATCTTTCTCAGACATTTTCAAACGTTGAGATTGATATTGGGTGGCACATCTATCTGTGCACGATGGTGTCCAATGCCTCCGGCGAGCGGAGCTTCTCAAAGTTGGGAATAGTCAAAGGAGAGCTGCGGTCCTCAATGGGGCAGGAAAGGCTAAGCATGCTGGCGCTTATGAGCATTGAGCATGAGCAGCTGCGCAGCCTTGACTTTACTGACACGATCGAAGAATTCGCGCTTGCTAATCCTCGAAAATATAAGTAGCGCAGTAGTTAGAGTGACAATATGCCTAGGTTCATTTGATCTGGTTTAGCCTTTTCTGCATTAAGTGCACTTTTCAGACAATTGCTATCGAATGTGGATGTTACATAGTTTGATGTTAATCTCGAATTGTTCCGATAATACGTCTTTATTATAAGACTACTCATGTTCAATAAAGGCTGGCTGGTTGCGTCGCAAGCAATTGAGGCTCCTTGGTCGGTCTGAGTGTGCGTGTGTACGGTGAATGTCGAATGCACATGCACCAATGCCGAGAAAAAAATAGGCCTTTTTTGCGCTGCAGCATCAGGCCCAATTTCGTCTTAATCCAACGACGAAGTCCGACAGACCATCACACAAAGCATTGGACAACACAATGACCTGCTCACAGTGTTGAAAAAACGAAAACTCCGATGGTATGGCCACATCATCGGGCCTTGCGAAGACAATCCTGCAAGCCACAGTGCACGTAGGTAGAAGAAGAGGGAGACCGAAAAAGAGGTGGCAGGACAACATTCGAGAATGGACTGGCTTGACATTGAGCGAAGCCATGAGGGTTGCTGAGGACAGAGAAAGATGGAGTATGCTGGTTAAACGATCACCTGTGGTGCCCCAACGACCTCAGAGTTATGGGATAGGATAGAATAGGATAGGATAGGATAGGATATGAGGGACGATCATCTGTGGTGCCCCAACGACCTCAGTTATGGGATAGGATAGGATAGGATAGTAAGTCGTTTGAAGAAAACTATCAGTATCACCCAAAGAAGAGAATACAGTACTCCTCTCTTAAGGTGACCCCCCACGGGACCAAATTTTTGTTTGATCTTATCCGAGGGGCACCCTAAACAGTCCTCTGATAAGATCAACTACCAGTAAAAAACTTGATCTTATACGAGGTGCTAAATTTTTGTGTCGTGTGACAGTTGTGTGTGTGTGTGCGTGTGTGTGTGTACATGTGTGCACGTTGGTGCGCGCGTATGCATGTATGCATTACTGTATATGTATTTTTTGTGCGTGTGTATGATGTTTAAGCACACACTCAAACACTCAAACGAACGGATGCAAGCACGCATACACATAAACACACTCTCTCACACACACACACACACAAACACATTGACGCGCACGCACGCAAATGAGAATAAAAAATAAAAAGTATGCACCAAGACAGTTACTGGGTGTAATTGCAGAAAACCTTACACAAGTTTAACAATTGTTCACTTTGTCTACGTCACTGCACATGCTTTATCCCTAGTGAATGAAGTCAATTCAGGGTAAGGTCCACTGTGGCAATACGTCCCGCTAGGAGGAGACACGGCAGATTACAGTTACACCTGTCTACACCGCCCATGGGTCGCACTCTGTCAAAGTGGTTCTCGTGTATATTGCATAGTGTCGCATAACGCGGATGCTGGCTGGACGTGACAGGTGTTCTGGGATGGAATTCCATTTCAAAACCGGAAGTGACCTCATAAATGACGTCATCTGTGACATCAATTTCTCTTAAGCAGTAGTCTCCCCCATTTAGGAACCAAAACGGGGTTGACGTTATCCGAGGTTTTCCCTTATGCGAGGTGACGCTAAGTGAGGAATTCTAAATGGTACAAAGAAGGTGTTTGGCCGGGACCAACAACCTGATTGATCTTATCCGCGTTGTGACCTTAAACGGTAGTGACGTTAAAAGAGGAGTACTGTATTCCTATTAGTAAATCGTGTGAAGAGGAATACCCGTATCACACAAAGAAGATAATATTCATATTAGTAAATCGTGTGAAGTAGAATACCCGTACCACACAAAGAAGATAATATTCGTATTACTAAGTCGTGTGAAGAAGAATATCCGTATGACCCAAAGAAGAGAATATTCCTATTAGTAAGTCGTGTGCAGAAGAATACCAGTATCACTCAAAGAAGAGAATATTCCTATTAGTAAATCGTGTGAAGAAAACTACCAGTACCACACAAAGAAAAGATAACCCGAACCGAGTTGGGTGGTTCACCTTCCGCCAGAGGGAAGCGTCGGAATGCTCTAACCAGAGGTTCACCGAACCGTCAGGCTCAACCGAGCCATCATATTTGCGGGGTGATCTCCATCGTGACGGATGGATGAATACCAAGGGGCCGTGAACACCAAAAGAATGGCAGCGCCGTTAACTGACCACCATGGATGCTCTGTGCCAAAACTGAAACGTCTGCAGAGCCGGCAACTGACGACCATCAACGCTCTGCTCAAAGGGTCTGGTGCACCCAGGTAGCGGCAGTGCAAAGCAGCAGCCGGTTATGTGGAATGACTTGCACTGTACAGAAAGCGGGCCACCAATGGAAAAAGGCAAGGCAAGGGAGTAAAGCAATCTCAGGCAGAAGTCAATTCTCAGCTGAATCAATCAAGTCAGGAGCCAATTTCATGCTAAATCGCATTATTAAGCGCGGCAAGGCCAGACGTCCTCTCTCTCTATGAAAGCCAACAATGGAATGCAATGCAATGTGACACTCGCAGTTTTTTTCTGACGGCCTGCAGCAAGCTCACTGGTAAGTCCACAGCCTACAAAACACATACAAATAAATCATCATCATTGTCATCATTATAATCAGCAGCAGCAGCAGCATAAGAAAGAAAATTTTAAAAATATTTCCATCAACTATCATCATCATCATCATCATCATCATCATCATCATCATCATCATCATCATCATCATCATCATCCCACCGTCATCATAATAAAGAAATAAAAATATTAATAATCGCAGCAACTACACTGCTGCCTAAAACACTAGCTTTATTACCATTTTAAAAAGTAAAACTAAATTTAGAGCTTGGCCAAGATAAAATATAACTACTACTACTACTACTACTACTACTACTGCTGCTGCTGCTGCTGCTACTACTACTACTACTACTACATTCAAGAATGTATCATTAATAATATTTTTTTTAAATAAAAATGATTGCACAACAACAATAATAAAATAATAATAATTCAAGAAATGTTTCATTAATAATAATAATAATAATAATAATAATAATAATAATAATAACATTATTATTATTATTATTATTATTATTATTACAATTTCAGAATTTATCATTGCCACGCAAATCACCATAGACATAGTGCTAAGGCTATTTACCCCAGCAACTGAAATGGCAAGCAGTGAGTATAATTATTATGTGCAACAGAAGTGATCAGTCATAAAGTCCTTACAATATTAAAAAAAAGTATTTATATAAATACTTTACAGATTGTGGAAAAGGCAAGAGAAATCACTTTTCAACAGAGCTTTTCTTTCCATCCTACTCGAATATACTCAGCAAGCACTAGGTCCTATCTCCACTATCCCCTGTAGCCTAACACTAGAAACAATCAGCCTGTTGATCCCGAGTGTTTATTGTTTATTGGGAGGGGCGGAGGGGGGTATATATTATATTTAATCGTTCTTATATAGCGCTTTTCCAGCTCAAGAGCTGCTCAAGGCGCTGGCCGATACAGGATCTAACTCAAGCCGCCCGAGACGCCCACCCGCAGCCTTTGGGCGCATGGTCTGACGCCCGGACAACTGAGCACAATCCTGGGCAGCCAGGGATGGGGGGGGAAGGACCTATGTGCATGCTGGGTGTGTTCTTGTCACCGGCACTCACCCGTCTAGGACATGAGCGTCAGGATCTTTAAAGTCCGTTATGATGGAATGTATGCGACACAGACTAGACTTCGGTTTAGACTCTCATCCGAAGGAGTAGGAAAACAGGAGTAAAGTGTCTTTCCCAGGGACACAACACAATGGCCCGGCCAGGGACTGAACCCGGGACCTTCAGATCCGCAAGCCGAAGCACTACCATTAGACCACAGTGCCTCCCAGGGTAGAAGAACTTACTGTCTCAAAGTCTTCCAGAGTTCCAAAGCCTCGAACATAACCATTGAGCTTCGCCGCAGTGGTGGACTCGATCCGCTCGGCGTCTTAAAGTTTCAAAACAGACAGGAGCTGCGGCTCTTGTCGCAGCATGTACTTCTGCAACAAAAAACAAAAAATACGAATGCTGAAGACTGGTAAAACTAATCTTACGCATGAAGGAATGAACGTTAAGGTTTAACGTCTACACCCACTGTTGGTAGACGGGAACTTAAACATGTCGTAAAATACACATGCTGGAGGAGCGCCTAACACCCTAACTTTAGTCTATTCAATTCAATTCAACACATCTTTACTACCCATCACAGGAATTACAAACAGCCATTTTTGGGGTGGCAAAAGAAAGGCATAAACAATCAACTCTAAGATGCAAGTAATAAATATACAATAAAACATGTAAATGTATAAATAGTTCCTTTAGTTCGCATCACGAACACGTTCATCTTTCTGCTTCTACAACGCTTACCCCCACAACATCTAAACACCCCCCCCCCCCCTCACACACACACATGCACACACACACCGTGTAAAAACGCCGTTGTTATGATTTTCATGAAACGCCACATACGTAGTTTAGACATTGTTTTGAATTTTGCCCATTTGTTTAAGCTAACCCTAACCTAAACCCTAACCCAACCACTAAGCCCAACACAACCCTAACCCTAACGGAACACTGTTTTTGATATCAAAATAACTGGGCCGTCAAAAGAACTTAGGTAGAATATAAATAGTGTGTAACAATAACGTCGTTTCTACATCGCCACACACAACCACACATACACACACACACACACACACACACGCACACACACACACACACACACACACACACACACATCACAGTTACATTGTTGTACAAAAACAAAGTATAAATATACTTAAATGAATCTACAACATTATATGTATAAACATTAAGAGTATCTACTCACACCCCTTGCACATGAGCTTTGTGGCCGCATGGTCTAAGACAAGACTAACTTGCCTTGTCCACAGGCTAGAAACAAATGGCGTTTGACAGGTGAGGGATCGATTCCCGCCTCCAAGCATTATGTTTCTCCAAATATTATTTACTTTAGCCTCGGGCAGAGCTCGGGGATTTTCTCCGGGTACTTCGGCTTGCTCCCCCAGCAAAATTTCAAAACACCACTAAACTTAGGTTGGGTTTGGGCTACACCATCTCAAACGCTGTGGTTAAGGATGGAGATAAAAATAGACTGCCTGAACACTACCCCCCCCCCTCCCTTCCCCTCCCATAAAAGGTTTTGGAATAAACCCAATCCCCGATCAAACACTCATTAGAGAAACCCATGTTACATCAGTCATTACACTAAAGGCCCTAAAGATTTTCGAGTAAATCAAATTAAGTTTTAGTGCTTTACTTTACTGTTTGTGTGTTCCCAGTTATGCTATTCCGAATAAAATACTGAAGAGAAACGTGTCTCCATAACTATTATGATTACTGCACTGTCTGGGTCATATCATATATATATGGCACACATGAAGTTAAGCAAGCGTCATTTCCAAGGGAGACAAAACGTTTGTTTAAAACAAGAGTAGTAGTAGTCTCCCATGGTGTTAATTTTCTTGATATTTTTTTTTTAAAATATAAGTCGCAAACCTGACTCCACTTTTTCACAGATCAATGACTCACTCACTCTTCCCTCCTTTCAATTCGTTCCTTCGTTCCTACAACAGAAAACCTACTCTTCAGTATCATAAAAGGATCCAACCTTTTGAATAACAGTAACGATGGGACGAGCAATGGTCTTCTGCATTTCATTCTTCGTCTTCTCCACCAGGTGTTTCTGCTCGATAAGCACTGAAGTTTGTGCGTGGTGGTGATGTCATGGCCTTTCCAGAACTGTCGCAGACGGTCTTCATAGGAAATAACTTCCGGGGTGAATTCCAATGCAAGGGTCTCTGTGTGATCGCCACTGTGGTGATGAACAAAATAAAGTAGGCCTACAGGCAAACAGGGTTGAAAAAGAATCTGTAACTCAATTAGAAAATACACCTCCTGAGTTCGTTAACTTTCAAGATTGATGATGATGATGATGATGATGATGATGATGATGATGATGATGATGATGATGATGATGATGATGATGATGATGACTCAAAAGTCAATGTCTTAACATATAAATTTTACTTATAAGCTGAACAGTACCAATTCTTGGTTACCATTACCCCTTCCATCATCATCACTGTCATCATCATCATCATCATCATCATCATCATCATCATCATCATCATCATCACCATCAATAACATCCTCTTCCTCATCATCACCATTCATGTTACATGTCTTCTCTATTATCACCATCACCAATACAGCAACAATCATAATCATATCAGCATCAAAGTCACTATATATTGTCATTGACTACAGCCTTCATCAATTAGCGAAGATTGCGTAGTTTTTATCACCATCCACAGGCGGCGGAAGCAGGGAGGCAGGGGGGCCATGCCCCCCCCCCCCCCCCTAGAAAAATGTTGGAGGGGGCAGCCTTATATATTGCCCCCTCCAATAATGAGTAGTGATTTTTTTTTGATTTTTTTTTTTTTGGCCAGGGCATCAAAGGATTTTTTTCCTTCAAATGGAATCAAGCAGTACAAGTGTTTATCATCATAATCATCATCACCCTCTGATCAGTGAGAGAAGTTCGTCCCTTCGTCATCATTTCCTGTCGACGCGTCATAATCGTTAGCCTTAGATCAAAGTGACCGACAGTTTTCGACATCGTGCACGTCACAGTCGCGTTTTGAAAACTTTAATTTGCTGTCAGTTTTTACAGTCTACCGTTTTCAATATCAGCAATTTTCTCGACTACAAGTGAAGAAGTCAGCAAAATGGCAAATGCTTTGACAACTGGTGTTATTGTTCCTCGTCAAGCATCCCGACAGACTCTCCGTGACAACCAACCTGCGGCCACTCCAGAAGAATATTTCAAGATTAGCATTGCCATTCCTTTCTTGGAACACCTGTCAACCGAATTGGACTCGAGGTTCAAAAATGCTGGTCTAGCAGTTGATGGTCTATGTCTGGTGCCAAGCACTTTAATAGACAACCAGGATGGTTTCATGCAGGTTCCAGAAGGGGTGATGCTGGCAATGTTGTGGGAGTCTGACCTACCAGACAACGCTACCCTTGATGCAGAATACCAACGGTGGGTTTGCAAATGGCGAAGTGCTGTTGAGCATGCGACAGCTATCATCCCATCCACGGCATCAGAAGCACTGAAACATTGTGACAGGGATTTTTTTTTATCCCAACCTGTTCATCATGCTTTAGAACATTTGCACCCTACCTGCCACTACTGCCGAGTGTGAGCGTTCAAACAGTCAGTTGCGCAACCTGAAAAACTACCTGCGCTCTACAATGGGGCAAGAGACTTAATGGACTTGCTTTACTGAAAGTGCACAGGGCTGTTGATATTGACTTCAAAGAGGCAGTGAACTGTTTTGCCAGAAGATACAATTCACAAATGGTACTAATGCCGAGGAACCTAGTGCAGCAAGACTGAATTAAGTGAAAGCAGGGCGGTGATGTTCATAAACCAGGCCCGGACTAGGGGGGGGGGGGGTTACAGGGGTTACGTAACCCCCCCCCCTGGCCTGACTATGTACCTTTTTTTTTTTTTTTTTTTAGGGGGCTACGTTACAATCATAAGTAAATCCGGGGAGAAATTTCACCCCTCTCCCCTAGGCACTATAAAAAAATTAATCCTCTTCCACTCTACTCAATTTCAACCACTGATTCTTTTATCACAAGTAACTACATTCTGTTACCTGAGACACTGTGCTTCCCATAGCTTGAGTCTCTGCATTGTAAAAGCATGCGGCTTGCCTGCAGTGAAGAACATGATGGGAGCACTGAGGGAACTGTCACTGTTTTTCTAAAACTCTCCAAAGAGACAAAGAAAACTTGAAGATACCATCGAATCATCTCAGCCTGACACGACAAAAACAAAGTTTGTTGATCTGTGCAGAACAAGATGGGTAGAAAAACATGAAGCACTGGAGGTTTATAAATCTCTCTTTCTGGTTGTTCACGACTGTTTGGGACAAATGTGTGAAGACAGTGACAATTGGGACAGTGAGACTCTGACCAAGGCAACTGGCTTTCTCCACACCTTGAGCAGCAGTGCTTTCCTCGTTGCCTTCGTTGTCGTCCGCAATTGTTTGCGTTACTTAAAACCCTTGACAGTGAAGCTGCAGAAAAGGACAAAAGATGTTGTCGATGCCTACAGGGAAATCAAAGCGGTCAGTAACTGCATGTCTTCTATTAGAAGAGATGTCGACACAGCGTTCGTTGCCTGGTTCGGTGAAGTCAGCAAAATGGCGAATGCTTTGACAACTGATGTTATTGTTCCTCGTCAAGCATCCCGACAGACTCTCCGTGACAACCAACCTGCGGCCACTCCAGAAGAATATTTCAAGATTAGCATTGCCATTCCTTTCTTGGAACACCTGTCAATCGAATTGGACTCGAGGTTCAAAAATGCTGACCTAGCAGTTGATGGTCTCTGTCTGGTGCCAAGCACTTTAATAGACAACCAGGATGGTTTCATGCAGGTTCCAGAAGGGGTGAAGACACTGGCAATGTAGTGGGAGTCTGATCTACCAGACAACGCTACCCTTGATGCAGAATACCAAAGGTGGGTTTGCAAATGGCGAAGTGCTGCTGAGAATGCGACAGCTATCATCCCATCCACGGCATCAGAAGCACTGAAACATCGTGACAGGGATTTTTATCCCAACCTGTTCATCATGTAAAGAACCTTTGCACCCTGCCTGTCACTACTGCCGAGTGTGAGCGTTCAAACAGTCAGTTGCGCAACCTGAAAAACTACATGCGCTCTACAATGGGGCAACATAGACTCAATGGACTTGCTTTACTGAAAGTGCACAGGGATGTTGATATTGACTTCAAAGAGGCAGTAAACTGTTTTGCCAGAAGATACAATTCACAAAAGGTACTAATGCCGAGGAACCTAGTGCAGCAAGACTGAAAGTGAAAGCAGGGCGGTGATGTTCATAAATTACAAGGTAAAGCTTTATACTGTTAACGATCAACAAAATGTAGTGAATAATAATAGTATACAAAACATCTCTGCTGATAAATAAATGTTCGTGTGTGTTTTTTTGTTGTTGTTTTTTTAAGGGACGGGCAGATGATTATTTTTGTACCCCAGAGTTTGTCATTTCAATTTGTTTAAAAAGCTCAAAGTCCCAGACCATCATAAATGGCTTTTTCAAGGTTCAGATTGCACCAGATTGCACCATTTTGCATCCTTGAAAAAAAAATTTTCCGGGGGGGCATGCCCCCGGACCCCCCTAGAAGGCTCGGCGCTTCGCGCCTTCGCTGAATCTGTAACCCCCCCCCCCCCCCTCAACTTTACCAGGTCCGGCCCTGTAAACTACAAGGTAAAGCTTAATACCGTTAACGATCAACAAAAAGTAGTGAATAATAATAGTATACAAAACATCTCTGCTGATAAATAAATGTGTGTGTGTGTGTGTGTGTGTGTGTGTGTGTGTGTGTGTGTGTGTGTGTGTGTGTGTGTGTGTGTTTTAAGGGAGGGGCAGAGGATAATTTTTGTACCCCAGAGTTTGTCAGTTCAATTGTTCAAAAAGCTCAAAGTCCGAGACCATCACAGATGGCTTTTTCAAGGTTCAGATTGCACCATTTTGCATCCTTGAAAAAAAAATTTCCGGGGGAGCATGCCCCCGGACCCCCCTAGAAGGCTAGCGCTGAATCTGTAACCCCCACCCCCGCCCTCGACTTTTCCCAGGTCTGGCCCTGATGTCAGTGAATATAATGTGTGTGTGCCCCCCCCCCCCCCCCCCCCCCCTCAATCCTGAGCAGCTTCCGCCGCCTGTGCCATCATTGTCATCATCATCATAACAACTAACAGGTTACTGTACTTGGGGTTGGCAGTGGCGCCCCCTGTGTAACCCACCTTGGTTCGTGTCACCTCGGGCGGGGACGCAGCCAAACTACACCTCCGGGAACCAAAATCAGCTCATCGAAAATGTTGCCCTCTCTGTTCTCATCTTGCTTTGTTCCTGAAATAAAACAAAAGTAATAAGTATCCCTCCTTCTTTGTGGTTGCAACATTGTTATTCATTATAAGCCGATCGCTGGTTTGAATTGTATCATGTATGGCTAGGACATACACAGTTCATATCCCAACTAAATGAAAACCTTTTATTAAAATTTAGGTGCAGTCTTACACCGGCTTCAAGATTTATAAATTCTTTGATCGGTTTTTATCACTTCATGCACAATATTTTAAACCAAAATAAATGTCTGGTATAAATTGCTCTTGCTTAGATGATCGGCTTGCCTTTGCCACTCAT
This sequence comes from Oncomelania hupensis, assembly GCA_036898135.1. Lineage (NCBI taxonomy): Eukaryota > Metazoa > Mollusca > Gastropoda > Littorinimorpha > Pomatiopsidae > Oncomelania > Oncomelania hupensis. The sequence goes on along the minus strand of CM072519.1, from coordinate 6,853,228 downwards.
TATCTGGTTATTCAATGTTTAACAGTCCTCTATCAGGTTCCTTTGGTAACCAAAGGGTACATGTGCACCTTTATGTTGCAGACGAATACAGAAAATTTGCGAAAACATTTTCATCATAAATTTATAACATTCATACATCATTCGAGTTGTGCAGAATATTTGCTAATAAATCTCAGAGGAATAATAAACAAATTTCAAATCAATCTCGAGAATTTATGTTTATAATCTCTCATAATGATCGAACTTTGATTTGGGGATTTAGATACGCACTTTCTCTTCCGGACAAGCAACTTCCGGTGTCCACAAGAGACCGACCCAAGTCAACAACTTCACAAGAGGAAACAGAGCTATAGTCTTTGGCGATATGTAGCAGATTGTTTGGCGAAAACAATAGGTAATAATATCCACATTTTTAATAAGCCTGTCAATACTTTGTAATAACCACATTTCTGTCACAATTTTTGATTATCAAGTGTTTTATAACTTAACAACTATTTCCTTATCGCAAACCTGCATCCGTAAGGCGTAAACAAATACTACGAATAAAAATATATATTGATTGATATCCAGGATCTTCTTAAAGGACATGTAAGGTTTTAATGCAGTATTTCTTAATAATTTGCAGTTTGTTGTCTGCCATGGTTCCAATAAATCAAGTTTCAACTACTTCGTCGGTATGAACAGCTGCAACGTAAAATTGACGCCAGTGTACTTTTTACCAGTACTTGCTACAAACTTGCCTTTCGCCATATTTTCACCGTGGCGTACGGAAGCTTCCGACAGAATATGGAGAATTTGTCACACGCGCTCAGTAAAGGGCAATATACAACCACAGTTACAGTTAATAAGCTCCCAAAGAAATGTGATACTGAGTCAGAGAGGCAGTGCATGGATGGCAGCTGCATATCACGCTTGGAGCTGTGTCGTGAGTATTTGATATTAATATTAGTTCAGTTCCAGCAAACTTAGTGATTTATAATGTCATTGTTTAATAGGCCTAAGCTTTAATACTGAAATTGCAAGATGATGTACTGAGGTCTAATCTGTACAACTATGTATTCCAAACTGTAATACAGACATTAAAGATTCAGACACTCGTATCCTAGATGGGCGAGTGCCAGTTATATCAACACCCCCATGCCCCATTGCCCCTAGATTGCTGAGTTGTCTGGAGCATTATGCAATGCACATAAAGCAACAAGTTGTCATCTAATAGAGGATGCCATACATTGGCCTGGTACAGCATTAGGGTGTGTGCGACCTGCAGGCAGTTTTAGTAGTAATAGTAATCAAGGCCTTATTGTTTAATAGTTATATGAAACCCTTATTTCTCTCTCACTTTCTCTGGCTCTCCGTGCCTGAGTGCAAATGTGTGTGTGCAAGTTACATACTTACAATCAAACTGATCCTGTGTTTTAGAAAGACAATTTAAAAAAAGGTTGACGCAGATAAAACCAAGCAGATGAAAAAGATTGTCTATACATGTATTTCACTAAAATACTTCAAACAAACTCACTCCGGTGTAGTGTACAGTGTAGTGTACAGTACGTTACAAAGTAACATGTTGCTGATCTTATTGAATATTGTTAAGGGTATGGGAGCGGGGTTGGTCCAAACACTTTTAATCCTCCTCAATGAGAGCAGTTTTATTGAGTTCAGCCCTGTGTTTCTCCATGTCTATAATTCCCAAAGTTCTATGTTCCCCCATTCCCCTGTGGGGGTGCTGGGGGTTTCTGTATAAATAGTGTCCCTACTTTCTGGAGATTTAGTGCTTTAAATTCCCACTGTCGCTGTCTCTCTCCTTTGTTCTTTCTCATCCCTACTCTGTTCTATCAATCTACTATACTATCTTCTTCTTCGCTAGACCAGTCACCTACCTTTATTCTTGAAAACTCTTCCGAGACAAAACTCCTCATCAAAACCCCGCAAGGGGCGAACGTATGTGACTTAGGTACGAGACTATTGAGGTCACCGAGGGTTTTCTCCGGGCACTCCGGTTTCCTCCCTCCCTTCAATAATGGTACAGGATGCAGTCAATATAAAAATTTCAAAAAATAAAAATTCGATTTTCTTCCGTCTTCTAATAGCGATCTCCCTGCCTTTACACCACCTGTTTGAGTGATGCATGTGTATTTGGTGTGTGTGAGGGTAAATGAGACAGGTGAGCGTGTATGTTGGTATAGATCGCCGCGCTTTGAGCCTTGGGGAAAAGCGCGTACATAGCATCCTGTATTATTATTATTATTATTATTATCTGTATGTGAGGTCTGTTGTATCAGCTCGGTAATACATGTATTGGACGCTTTCTGCCAAATGGTCACTATGATATTATTATTTAGCAAAGTATGCATTTATGCGTTTTATTTATATTTTATAATGATGTTTATATTCTATTTTGTTTTTGTAAACGGGGGTTCGATAAATTAGAACCTGCGTGGGATGCCTTTATTGTAAAGTGACCGGCTGGTGAAGTGCTTTCAGTGTTACCACTGGGGTTGTTTCAGCAGATCTTTTATACGGATTGGTGGTGAGTCCTCTTTTAACCAAGTTGTTGTCCTGATTTTGTGGCAGACTTTTCCAGTGCATCAAAGGCACATTTCAACAGATCAATACTGATACACTATTACAATATTATTCCATCAAAATCCTATCCTATCAATTATCCTATCCTGTTCCACAACTGAAGTTGGGGCATCACAGATAAGTGTTTAACCAGCGTACTCCCTCTTTCTCTGTCCTCATGGCTGCGCTCAGTGTCAAGCCAGTCAATTCTCGAATGTTGTCCTCCCACCTCTTTTTCTATTTCCATCTTACTCTGCCTTCTTGCACCGTACCTTGCAGGATGGTCTTTGCAAGGCTCGATGCTCTGATGACGTAGCCTTGCTATCGGAGTTTCCGTTTCTTCACCACTGTGAGCATGTTATCTCACCGCTGTGAGCATGTTATCGTGTTGTCCAATGACTTGTGTGATGGTTTGTTGGACTTCGTTGGTGATATGCTGGGTATAGGAAATGCCAGAAATCTTCTGTAGCACCTCATCTCTATGCTTGTATTCTTCGTTGCAGCTCTGCTGTGAGGGTCCAGGTTACGCAAGTGTATATGAAGATGCAGATGACAAGGGAACGCAGCAGCCTTACCTTGGAGTTTAGACTGATGGTACTCTTTTCAATTGGGCTTAAAAATTGTGACGGCAGTGATTGTTTGTGCGATCCTGGAGAGGACGTCCTGTCTAATACAATAGCTCCTACCTAAATATTTGAAGCTATGCATCATTTTGAGAGATTGGACTTGGACTTTGATGTTCGTGTTGATGGCATTGGTGTTGTTGGTCATCATTTTGGTCTTCTCTGCACTTATTTCCATTCCAAAGACTCTGGAGGTGGTGTCATGCCTCTGTACCAGCTGTTCAAGTTCTTGTTCCTCTTTAATAATAATAATAATGTTCGTCATTTATAAGGCGCCTTAGCCTAAGGATCAAGGCGCTGGCCGATACAGGATCTAACTCAAACCGCCCGAGACGCCCACCCACAGCCTTTGGGCGCATGGTCTGACACCCGGACAACTGAGCACAATCCTGGGCAGCCAGGGATGGGGGAGAAGGACCAAGTGCATGCTGGGTGTGTTCTTGTTACCGGCACTCACCGGTCTAGGACATGAGCGTCAGGATCTTTAAAGTCCGTTATGATGGAATGTATGCGACACACAGACTAGACCTCGGTTTATACTCTCATCCGAAGGAGTAGGAAAACAGGAGTAAAGTGTCTTTCCCAGGGACACAACACAATGGCCCGGCCACGGCTCGAACCCGGGACCTTCAGATCCTCAAGCCGAAGCACTACCATTAGACCACAGTGCCTCCACAACTTTAACCAATCCATCAATGTCATCCGCAAAATTGAGATTGCTATACCCCCTATGCTGACTGAGCATTCGTGATCTGCAAGGGCATTTGACATGATGCGCTACAGGAAGATTTTGAAGAGTGTTGGAGAGAGTAGGCATCCTTAATGCATGGCGATTGTTGTTCTAAACGAGTTCCCGATGGTGCTGTTTTGGAGGACTGCACTGGTAGCCTTGTCATACAGGCTTTTGATGACTTTAGGGCTGATGTTGTATACCCTCATGGTTGCCCACAGAGCTGCATGCCAGACTCGATCAAACAATTCTTGAAGTTTACACACACATGATATAGATGTTAGTGATACTGTAGTAATTTCTGGCAGATTATTCTGAGGTTGAAAATCTGTTCAGTTGTACTTCGCCCAGCCCTGAATCGAAATCCTTTTCATAAATGAAGTAATAACATATTGAGATGCAGTCAAGTTGTCAATGTGATAATTTCTGGCTTACAGAGCGTCACTGGGTAGTGTACTTTACAGCCTTCTATCTCCTTTAAAACAGAGGCTACATCAAAACTAATGGTTGTTACTGCAATCAGACATGTGTGGCTTTAAGAAGAGTGGAGGCATGTTGTTGGGAAAAGTAAGGCTTTTGTGCAGCTTTGTATTTTAAATAAAAGAAGCCGTATTTTCATATGAATATACAAGCTGGCAAAGTGTTGGGTTTTTTTTACACTTCATTTTAAACAGGCATTCAAGCAACACATTTTATCAAAACATAGTTGTGTTTGGTTGTTTAGCAAAATCATTGTTCTTTCACGAAACGTAAATAGCGATCAATAAATGTTAAGGAGTCAAAAGATATTAATATTTTAAGAATGGTATGCGTTTTTCAGGCTGCTCAAGCAGCAAAGCTATAAGCGATAGGCAGCGCTTGGTATGCATGGTTTTTGGCCGATTGCACAATAGCGATGGCCAACCTAAAGAGCGACCCGTATAGCACTGTATCCACCACTCTATGGAAAACACTGCAACCCCCTAAAAACAACATACAGCAGCAAATGAATAAATGTATTGATTGTGGCTGCTCAACCCAATAAGAAAAGGATGTGTAGTCCTCTTCAGTAAAGATCAAAGTGTCGCCAACAAAGTTAATCACTATTACCTATTACACAAGACTGGTTAGAAGTCAGTTGTGACATTCATAATATTGTTATTGTCCTCAAAAGAGGACATGAAAATACAATTTACAGGACATTAATAAAGAACATTTATTGTAATTTGTTTTGTAAGAAAATTGGGAATACATTGCTGATGTTGTGGACTTCTTTCTTCTTCACTGGTTTTGTCATAATCATCGTGTGTTTGTTGTTGTCTTCTTGAACAATTTAGGTCTTCATGGTCACCGTCCTTGATTTAGCCTTTTTGGCCTTACTCTACTAGCAGTGATCATTTTGGAGTAGATATATTCAATGTTCCAGCAGGCCCTTTGCCATTTGATGCAATATTCTCTTCTTTTTTTTTTAATACCATCAGTGCAATGCACACTCCAAAATTGAATGCCGTACTAGGTTCAATTTTTTTTTATTTCAGAAGAGGAGATGATGAACCAGGACACAATACTGATCATGGTGGGTGTAGGCCTGGGAGTCATATTGTTCTTGATTATGCTGTACTGCATACAACAGCGCCGGAATTCTCATCCAGAACAACAAGGTCAGTGTGTGATTTTAATCGAGTGAATGCATGAGAACTGCTCTTAAAGCGAACATTTTGTCTGATTTTGCGCGATATATTACACATTATTATTTTATTATTAATTTTATTGTACGGTGCCATAGTTTTGTTTTGTCAAAGATTATATATCACGTGCTATACACACACAGAAGATGCATTTTCTGTGAGCATGAGATGATAGTCAATTAGATTTATCAGGAAAGGGGAATTGAGATTCATGATAGTGGACTGGGAATTAATTTCATTTAAATTAATGAATTGATGGATTTAGACTAGTCCTACTATTGTCCTACTCAGTCGGAAATTTGCACTGTACCTTTTGTGATCATTACATTACATTACATGATTATTGCTTTAGGTCCAGCGGACTCTTCCAGGCCAAATCAGGACCAGATAGACGTTATCTTAAAATGTTATAAAGTGGTTCAAATCTTAAAAAATAGACCTGTTAACTCTTAAATACTCAAACAAACTTTCACATGACACCTCTTGAAAAGTCTTCTTTAAAACTGAGGTGTTAAAAAAACGTTCTCTTTCCTCAATGAAATCACTAAATTCGGTCTTACCAATAAAATCCAAAACAAAACGACATGGTTTATATGCGATAAAACAAACCAACATCATGTGAAAATTTACGTGGTTGTAAAAAGTAACAACTTGTTATATAACCCAGAAAGTACTGTATCTGTGACTGTGATGTGTGTGTGTTTGTGTCAGTAGCTGTCAATTTAGAGGATGATGACAACCCGGAATTGCTGATACCCCCGCCAACTTACGATGAGGCAGTGAATGCTAACCTCTATCCTCCTACTCCCCATATGCAACGATCTGTAAGTTCTTCCGCTGTTTTTTGTTGTTGTTATTTTATGTCACTGTGTGTTTGTGCATATAAATAAGAAGCTAGAAAGAAGATTGTTGTAGTGTTCAACAATGTGCATTATTACATTTTTCTATGATCATTAGGATAATATCTAGTGTAAAAGTTTGAAGAAAAAAAGACCTTTGATTTACTTTACCTGTAACATGTTTGAGAGCTGTGAAATTAGTACTGTACTAAGTACTGGGGGGAGGGAGTGGAGGGGAGATAAAAAGAATCCCCTAATCAATACCATACAGTTTGTTTGGACTTGTACGTGATGAAGTATTTCCTTTCAATGGGTTTCAGAGAAGGATACCGTCAGCGGAAGAGCCTTGCACACCTCCACCCAATTACGATACTGCACTGCACATCCTCGCTCAAAGCCAAGAAAACCTGTGTTCCAATGCAGAACCGCCCTCCCAGACGCTACGGCGGGCGATATCAGTGGACCATGTAGGAATCAGCCGCCTTCGCCCAATGACTTTTTCTTCTTTTGGGGCCAACAGCAAAACGTTTCAGAAGACACCAACAAACACATCTGGTGCCGTCAACCCCTGAGGTTGTCACAATTATTTGAGTAATTCCCATGTACTGTTGATTGCTTCAACAATGCAAGTTTTACCTACAAATATGTTGTTATTGTCCCATCTCAACAGATATCTCTGCTGGTGTTTTTCAAATTGTAATGTGATATTGTTTATTTGATATTGCTTTGCTATTATTACTAAACCCTGGTGTAACTAGAACAGAATGAAATGTTTTATAACATTATTGAGGCCACGTTGAAGTTTTGACGGACTCTCAAGTGAATCTTTCATTAAAATTCTGTCAGTAACAGGTTTTTTTTCTTCTTTTATACGTTCTTCTTACTTTCTTGCTGCATCCCATGTCCAATTATAAGCAATGAGATAATACATTGGATACTGTAATCTTGATTTCATCCTTCGGATGCGAGTATAGACCGAGGTCAAGTTTGTGCACGAATACATTCCATCGCGCAGCCTTTAGAAGCACATGGTGCTCATGCCCTAAACGGGTGTGTGCCGGCTACACAAATACACCCAGTACGCACTAGGTCCCTACTCCCCTTTCCTTGGTCACCCACGTTTGTGCTCAGACGTCTGGACCTTGGTCAATGCGCCTAAAGGCTGCAGATGGGCATCGCAGGCAGCTGGAGTTTAGTTAGATTCTGCATCAGCCAGCGCCTCGAGCAGCTCTTGAGCTGGAAAAACGCGCTATACGAGAACGATCAAATAAATTTGATGAAGATACTAGGAGTGGAACGTCAAAGATTACATTGTGCAGTATGTCAGATGATATGATTGTTTCTGCAGATCATGTGTTTTGACTGTTTATCATAGTTGTAGGACCAGTATAATTGTTATTGTTAGGGACAACAGAGGGAGGTGTGTGCATATGTGTAGGTGTGTGTGTGTGTGTGTGTGAAAGAAGGGCATTAGACACAGGCCTTATCTCTGTGGCTTGCTTTGGCATGCTTGATGTCTTTGGTCAGTAGACAAGTTATTTAGTTTCTGTAGTGATACGAGTCTTTATTTAGTCCATCCACTTGCTTACGGTTTACAAGTTATTTGCTACTAAGAATGTTACCACAATTGTGCAAAATTTTTTTGGTTTTTAACACACTTGAAATTTTTTAACAAAAGATTTATTGCAAATGGGTTGTGATGTTAACTGTACCATTGTATAATTGAATTTGTTTCCTGTTTTTGTGTAATTTGGGTTGGTGTGTGGTTTTTTGGTCGGACTACATCTTGATCAAATTCTGGTACACCAGTACAGATGAGCTGGCATGAAGAGAATGTTGCAGAAGATGGGATGATGTTTAGAGAAAATGGGTGCTGTTGGTTTTAATTTTTTATTATTCTTATAATTTGTGTGTGTGCAAATGTGGTGAAAATGTAATACAGTGGAACCTCCGGTATCCGTCTCTCTTGTATACGACTCCCTCGGTTGTATGGCCTGAAAACTTTTGACCGATTCGCTTCCAATAATAAATTACCTCTGGTATGCGACAACCTCGTTTATGCGACCAGCGACCGTGTCTTAAGCCCTTTATATGACGATCTTATGCAATTTAAAAGAGATATCAGTTAATTTATTGACTGGACCTTTCATTTTTTCTCTTATGTTAATGTACGCCTGATGTTGTCTGCTATTTCCGGTTCGCAAGTAAGGGACATTACTCGCCTACTCTGGCTTGTCAAAATGGCGTCGCACAAGAGGAAAGTTTTGAGTTTGGCAGAGAGAATGAAAGTGATTGAAAGAAGTGAAAAGCGAGAGAGTTGTTTGTCTATTGCTAGAAGTTTAGATGTTGGGAAGACCCAAATTCAGCTTATCATAAAGGATAAAAAATTATGACTACATACCCCTCTGACCCTTACCTCACCCCCTCACCCCTCCTTCTATATTTCCGGTATAAGGCCACCTCTATTATAAGACCGTTTTTTTCTCAGATTTTGGACGGTCTTATACCGGAGGTTCCACTGTACATATATATATCTAAGACTGTATCTTTTGATGTACTTTCTAAAATTAATATTGTTAAAACGCTGTGTTTTGCTCATTCATTGCAAAGTATTCTTTATGACATGACTGGAACTTTGTCACCGTTATGTAAAATCATGGAAATGAGTCTTGATTCCATAACAGTGTATTCTGCTGGACTTGAGATTATCAGACTTGTATATTAAATTGTAAGACTCTAATCATCAAAATTATTGCGGTCAAAGTTTTCTCATAAGCGCAAAAACGATAATAATGATGAGCCTTTCTGACCATACCCCAGGGTTAACGGAAATCGCTCTGAAAACAGCTAATGCGGTGATGATGTCAAAATGGTGTTTGTGCAAGAGCACTGTTTCTGACAAAGTACAATTACAGCTTGATAAAGACTACCGAAAGTGGCCTGAATTTGCTCTCTATAGCACATGGATCTAGTAGCGGCAAAACTGACAATGCTAGAGACATGAGGTTTAGAGTCAAATTTCGCACATACCAGACACAAAAACTGGATGAATATATAAGCAACAATTTAGTATGAATTGGACATTTTATTATTTTGTTCACACTGATGGTGACCTCTATCATTAGAAATACACATACCAATGTGCTTTATTAACACTATGAAATTGGGATAACTAAAAGTTATTGATTTCTTATTATGCATTGGCTGTTCAATGTGGTGGCAGTTGTTGTTGCTGCTTGTAAAATGATTTGTTGCCTTTAGATTTTAACTTCACATGCTTACAGTTATTTTTGTGAATATAATAATGTATTAAACGCAGCTTTTTATGATCTGTAATTGGGATGAAAGAATTTTTATTTTTTTTACCATTGGTGCTTAGGGGCATGGTAATATTGTGTGCAGAATATCACATTACGCGTTGCTTTGCTTACGTGAACTGAGGGATAATATGCTCAAAGAATTCATGGCAAGATGGAAGTAACCGTCTTGTAACATTACATATCAGCAGACAATTTTTGTGGACTGCTGACCCTTTTGTTTCTTTCATTTTATGTATTTATTTGTTTATTATCAAGCAAATTGGGTGAAGAACAGCATTATAATGTGCATCCATTTTTTCACATTGGTCAGCTGAAGCCGTTCAAATTCTCATCACTGCTTTGTTATAGCTCTGCCGAGCTGCCTTAGATCATTATGTTCTGCCTTAGGTCATTATGTTCTGCCTTAGATCATTATGTGCTGCCTTAGATCATTATGTTCTGCCTTAGATCATTATGTGCTGCCTTAGATCATTATGTTCTTACACTGTCAGTAAACGTAGTGAGATTTTGTTGTAAATAATGGATTTATTTTCAGTACTTTCAGAGGAGCTTTCGACTTTCTAGATATTGCCAAAATAAAACGAACAAAGTATGATTTGAGAGAGAGGAGAGGAGTATTATTGCACCGATGCATTTTCACACAATATTTTGTCCCCAAAATGTAAAATGTTTACTTCATTTAATTTTCTTTTAATATTGTATGATCTTAATCTCACCAACTCACTCCATCAAAAATGGGTATTTAACAGTAATTTTATTTAAGATGCCCTTGCAGATCACGAATGCACAGTCAGCATTAGGGTAGAGCACTCTCCAACCTCCTATGGAATGGAAATAAGTGCAGAGAAGACCAAAATGATGACCAACAACAACAATGGCATCAAAATGGACATCAAAGTCCAAGGCCAATCCCTCAACACAGCCATAGCTTCAAATATTTTGGAGCCATTGTGTCAGACAATGGGTCCCGACAGGAAGTCCTCTAAAGGAACGCACAAACCACTGCAGCCCTGACAAGGTTGAAAGCCCATTTGGAAAGATAGGACCATCAGTCTACATTCCAAGTTAAGGCTGCTGCGCTCCCTTGTCATCTCCATCTTCCTATACACTTGCGAAACATGGACCCTCACAGCAGATCTACAACCAAGCATACAAAGCATGAAGATGAGGTGCTACCGAAGACTTCTGTGCATTTCCTGTACTCGGCACATCACAAACAACGAAGTCCGACAGACCATCACACAAGACATTGGACAACATGACATGGTCACGGTGGTGAAAAAACGGAAACTCTAATGGTATGGCCACGTCTCCAGAGCATCAGGCCTTGCAAAGATCATCCTGCAAGGAGCGGTGCAATGAGGCAGAGGAATAGAGAGACAAAAAAAGAGGTGGGAGGATAACATTCAAGAATAGACTAGCTTCAAATTGAGCGAAACCATGAGAGTTGCTTAGGACAGAGAAGGATCGATTACGCTGGTTAAACGATCCTCTGTGGTGCCCCGACCTTCAAGTTACAGGATAAGATAGGAAGAGTAATTCAATTTTTGTATGGACTTGCCAGTTTATGTGTGTTTGAGTTGTGTAGAAGAGTGTTAATTACACATTTACAAAGAAAATAATGCACACTGTTGAGAGATTTGTTTACTAACTGGCCTGAAATTTACAGATATTTAAAAAAAAAAACTTTGTGTGAAAGCAAATGTTTTATTCAAATTATTGTAATGTTTATTTTAAGTAATTATTATATTAAAAATGTTTTTGGGTGCATGCGAGTCAAAATGGTTATTCTATTACATTGCTTCTAATATATATGATTTTACTTTTTTGACTCGCCTGCATAGCAATGTGAGTCTATGTACTCAACCTCCCCACCCCTTCATCCTTCACCTGCCACCCCCCCATCCCCCCAACTGCCCACCCACCCCCCACCCCCCCAAAAAAAAAATCAAGGATTTTTGCAAATTTGCGCAAAATTAGTCCTAAATCGTCCAAAAATATAAAAAAAATGTCCATCCTTCCGTCTGTCTGTCCGCCATCTGTCTGCAAAAACTTTAAAGTGGCCAAGTACTCAGAGCCTATTTCAACTATCACAACCAAACTTGGTAAGATGGTGTATACCCATGAGACCTCAAAAATGATCGGTGAATGAATTACTTCACTTGTTGTTGTATCAAATTTTATTCATCAGATTAACATAAGTTGTACTGATATTACTTCACTTCAAGGTAAAGGTCATAGGATCATCAAATGTTAGTTAAACAAACAAAAAAAAGAAAAGAAGACATTTTCACAAAATTTTCACTTTTTTCCTAGGTTATTAATATTGAACTTATGATTCTTTGATGTGTGTTAGGTATCACACACACACACACATACATGCATATTTGGTCAACCTAACTCCAAGGTCACTGGAGCTGTCCAAAGTCAGTTTTTATAGGTACTTTGAAGTGACTTTGACCCTAAATGATGAGAGATATAAAGTCCAAACTTCTTGTTTTTGTTTTTGCGTTGATTTTGAAGGTCAGTGTCATTTTAGGCCTTGCAAAAACATACAAAAAAATAGGTCATCGTACAGTGGAATGGCTGGTTTTTTAAATCCATAGTATGCAACAAAATTGGGTTACTTGATCAGACGTGCATGAGGTCACATATGGATCAAGGTCATCCCAAGGTCAAGTCAATGAAGGTCAAGGTCATTCCGGTGTAACCATTTTTTTTTTTGGCATAATACAACTTTTGCTGTACTTTATTTGATAGTACATTTATATTTGGAGCCAGAAGTCAATGCCATCTTGAGGTCAAGGGCATAAAAAGAGCAAAGTGGGTATTACTTTGCATTTTAATGCCACCATTTCATTTTGTTTTTCCTGGGCACTCATTTTCATGTTAAATATCGAGTTCCATAAAGAGCATGTGAGTCTTAGGGGATTTGCTCTTCTACATGTAGCTGCAATTATTGCTGCTGTGTATATATTTTATTCTAAAATACCTTTACTTCCAAACTGCTTCAGTAAAACTAACAGTGTTCAGTCTCTGCTGAAAAGCTTCCCTATTTCTCTGCATGTATTTGCTCATAGTCATAATATATTGTGCGCAAATTAGAAAAGAAAACGTTTGACCGTAGTGCTGTAAATGTTTGTGATACTGTTGATCATTGTGCAATCATGTCTCCTTTTGTGTCGGTATTTAATTCCCAACATAGTCCAGTAGACTTTATACCTGTGGGGGCTTCTAATGACCCTATTCATACCCCAAGTACCATGTATCTGCTTTGTCTTTAGCTTATCGTTTTGCTCCTTCTGCTGGTATATTTATTTATATTGAATGTGCATAACATATTAATGAAAACTTTTCCCTCTGTGTTCCACCCACCTTTCTCCTCCCCTCCCTAATCTGTGTTTTGCCACAATTCAAAATCATTACCATCATCTTTACTGACCATGAATTGTTGTGACCCAGCAGCATTTGTGAGTGTTTGGTGATATGGGTTCAGTCCTAAATTTAGCCATTTTGGGCATGGTGGATCACTGTGGTACACACCCGTCGCAGCTCTTTGAGCTGGAGGGCAGGCTGTACAAGAATACTCAGTTTGTTCTTTTGATATCTGCAATCCTTTCTTCTTGGGTTGAGCAGTCACAATCAGTACGTTGATTCATTTGCTGCTGTAGGTTGTCGAGGTTTAGCTTAGTCTTTAGGTTGTTCCCATCATTTGAATGGGTTATGTGCTCCCAGGGCCTTGTTCAAACTCTTTTTTCCCCAAGACTACCTCTGCCTGTTCACTAATACCATCGCCATGTACTAAGAAGATTTATATCACATTATATGTAGCATCACTTTTATAATGATTTATATTGTCTGCAGTATACATAACACCACATTTGTTATGATTGTACATTTCTAAAGAAGCGCCCAAACAGAATTCATTTGATACATGCGCTCGTTTACAAAGGATAGCGACTGTTTATGTCATGTTCTGCTGGCCATTAAAGTTGATCCCAAGTTTATCCTCGCTTACGTTTGTTAGGATGTCAAAAGAATTGCTGATTTTTTAGATTTGTAAGATGGGTAACAGATCATGCTAATGGGATTGTGAACATAATATTCAGTGGACTGTCGATTTGTTACAGGTAGTGAGCTTCAGAACATTATTTTGTGGCTCTCTGTGGTCAGTACATATCATTCTACAGTTCTTCAATTCAGATCAGTTGAGGCATTGTGTAAGCCCCTCTGCTTTTTAGTGTTTCAGTTCTGTTAGTAGTTTGGGGTTCAGATTGTTATGTGTTTCATTTTGTTATTAACTCCTGTTGTCTAATAATTTGTTTATTTTATATTCAGGAAGATTTGTCCTTGGATAAATCGTGAGTGATTGGCAGTCACCAAGTTTGTGATCATTGGTTTTTTTTTTAAATAAATATTTCTTTTGAACTTTTAAGGTGCATTTTATTCGACTTGCAATGACTGCATTGTTCATTTATCAGTATTTTCATGTCTTTAGAATATTGCAATGCAGTTTACAAGATTTGTTTTTAATTTCAGTGTTTAGATTCTAAATTTGTTCAGCGTATCCAGACCCTCACCAAACTAAAATATAAACATCACAAAAAGTTAAGTACCACCATGAAAATTCGACCAAATTTAAATTTTGTTACCAGTACCCTTTAAATTAATTTTTAATCTTCACAGTCACTTTGGTTTGGTGCACAGGGTTGTAAAGTGTACAATGACTGCAGCTGCACGTGCACCACGAGCAGTTTGAGGGAGACGCCTAAAGGCTGCGTATTTGACCCAAAAAATACTGGTTTTCCGTGCTCCACGCCCGATATATCAAACTTTTTTGTGAGCAATGTTTGGTTGCAAATGCTGAAAGAAATGTCTGGCTGTGTGTTTTACTCACAAATTTGCCTTTATAAGCAGCCGATTTTGCACAAACCATTACCAAACGAACATGCCGCCAAGACAAAAACTACAGGACTTCGACAGAACCCGAGCGATCACGTGGCTGCAGGATGGAGTGGGGGTGCGCGAAGTTGCTCGCAGACTTCATGTCTCTCACCCTGTCATCATCCGACTTCAAGAACGGTTCCATGCCACCGGCACTGTCAGGGAGAGGTCACGCTCTGGTCGGCCAAAGAAGACGACAGCGAGGGAGGACCGTTACATCCGTCGCCAAGCTACACAGCACAGACAAGTGACCGCCAATGTTATCCGAGGTCATTTGCGGGCAAGCACTAACACCACCATCAGTTCTCAGACAACTCGCAATCGCCTTCATGTCGCCAATTTGCGGGCTCGCCGTCCACTCAAGAGACCCCGACTGACTCAGAACCACCGGGCAGCCCGCAGAGCCTGGTGCGATGCGCATGCACGGTGGAATCGTGGTCAGTGGGCCAACGTCATGTTCAGCGATGAGTCCCGGTTTTGCCTGCACCCAACTGACGGACGAATTCGCGTTTGGAGGAGGCCCAGAGAGCGGCTGGCAGATGACGTCATCCAGGAGCACGTTCCCTTCGGGGGAGGGTCTGTGATGGTCTGGGCTGGAATAAGTACGCACCACAGGACGCCTCCGTACCACATAAATGGAAACCTTAATGGGCAGAGGTATTTGGAAGAAATACTGCAGCCGCTGGTCATCCCAGGTCTTCAGCAGATTGGACCTAATGCTGTGCTTCAGGACGACAACGCCACACCTCATCGGGCACGAGCTGTCAACGCCTTTCTTCATCAAGCAGGAATCAACCGCATGCCTTGGCCAGCCAATAGTCCCGATCTCAACCCAATTGAGCATGTATGGGCTGAACTCGGTAGAAGAATAAGAGACAATCATCCTCCTGCTGCTAATCGCCAACAGCTGCTGGACTGGCTTCAGCAGGAGTGGAATGCAATACCTCAGGCTTTCCTGGCTCGTCTTGTAAACTCCATGAGGCAACGCTGCATTGACTGTGTGGCAGCGAATGGAGGCCACACTCGTTATTGACATTGGGCGATGTTGTGACTTTTGATTTTGAGGGGTACCCGTTTGTAACTGTTGTAGCGTAATAACCAATAAACCGTTCTTAATGAAATTTGGTATTATGTTGATTGACATAATAAATTAATTGATTCCAAAATTTCAAATACTTCTGTTTTGTGGGTTTTGTTTGACTTGCGTTTATGTAAGTGGTACTTAACTTTTTGTGATGTTTATATAATAATCTGAAGTGAGTTTAGTCAGTGGGATTTTGATGTAATAAATAATATAAAAATTATATCATTGTATACAGAAAATTATAATAATAAAATCATTAATATTATAGAAAATAACATTAATAATGGAAGTAAATGAAATTACAGTAATAAGTTTGAAATGATCGAAATGACTACTGTATGTTGCATTGTTGCATCTTGGTTTGTTTCATTAGATATGGGTGTAAGAAATGATACCCCCGTTGGGGTGCCGGGGGTTTCAGTATAAATAGTATCCCCACTTTCTGGAAATTTAGTGCTTTAAATTCCCACTGTCGCTGTCTTTCTCATTTGCTCTTTCTCAGTCCTGCTCTGTTCTATCAATCTGCTATACTATCTTCTTTGCTAGACCAGTCACCTACCTTTTTTCTTGAAAACTCTTCTGGGACAAGACTCCTTGTTTGTGTATGAGGTCTGTTTGATCAGCTTGGTAATATTGGACGCTTTCTGCCAGGTGGTCACTAGGGCTTCCTATGATGTTATTATTTAGCAATGTAGGCATTTTTTATGTATATGTTTTGTTGATAATTTATAATGA
The DNA here is from genome assembly GCA_036898135.1 of Oncomelania hupensis. Classification (NCBI taxonomy): domain Eukaryota; kingdom Metazoa; phylum Mollusca; class Gastropoda; order Littorinimorpha; family Pomatiopsidae; genus Oncomelania; species Oncomelania hupensis. The sequence continues at coordinate 6,836,724 of CM072519.1, read as the reverse complement.
TGTTTGTATTCTATTTTGTTTTTGTAAACGGGGGTTCGATAAATTAGAGTGCAGCCTCAGCGTCCCCTGCGGGGGATGTCTTTATTGTAAAGTGACTGGCTGGTGGAGGGCATTCAGTTTTCCCACTAGGGTTGTTTCAGCAGATCTTTTATGCGGATTGGGGGTTGTCCGGTCCTGATTTGGCTCCGAAGAGTTCGCTGGACCTAAAGCAACAATTATGTAATGTAATGTAAGAAATGGTAGTCTCATAAAAACACATACGATATAATAGGTCTGTAGTCAGACACATGCACATAGCTTTGAAGTTATTTCTGGTCTGCATTGGATACCCCCTTGGGGTGCCGGGGTTTTTAGTATAAATAGTATCCCCACTTTATGGAAATTTAGTGCTTTAAATTCCCACTGTCCCTGTCTTTCTCATTTGCTCTTTCTCATTCCTGTTCTGTTCTATCAATCTGCTATACTATCTTCTTCTTTGCTAGACCAGTCACCTTTTTTCTTAAAACTCTTCCGGGACAAGATTCCTTGTTTGTGTATGAGGTCTGTTGGATCAGCTTAGGAATATTGGACGCTTTCTGCCAGGTGGTCACTATGGCTTCCTATGATGTTATTATTTAGTAATGTAGGCATTTTATATGTATGTTTTTTTGTTGATATTTTATAATGATGTTTGTATTCTATTTTGTTTTTGTAAACAGGGGTTCGATAAATTAGAGTACAGCCTCAGCGTCCCCTGCGTGGGATGTCTTTATTGTAAAGTGACTGGCTGGTGGAGAGCTTTCAGTTTTACCACTAGGGTTGTTTCAGCAGATCTTTTATGCGGATTGGGGGTTGTCCGGTCCTGATTTGGATCGGAAGAGTCCGCTGGACCTAAAGCAATAATCATGTAATGTAATGTAGGTCTGCATTGGATGCAAAGTTTTATTATTCCTTAAAATAATTTTTTGAAAAACCCACTGCACTTTCCAATACTCAGTATATTTCTTAAACTTCACTACTTTGAAGATGCAAGTATGTGTACACTTTTGTTAATGTGAACATAGTATAAATGGATCAAATCTTGCGACTTGATTTTGTAAAGCAAACTAAGTTTTACAATTCCTATAAATGTACACAATGGGATGGTAGACCTAGTAATAAAATGCAGGATACTAGTCTTGTGTTTCTTTATTTTATGATTGATTTGCTGGTTTATCAGGGGGCCAAGAATTAGTGTGACATGTGTTGAAGACTTTTTTAAGCTTTTTTGTGGTGTGTGATTTGATAAAAAATTCCATTAATTTTGTACTTTGGGAAATCTCACCATATTTTTTTTGTCTTTGATCTGGCGCTGAAAACATATTTATACCAGAAACAATTGTAAATGGTTTTAATCCACTTACATAATAATTTGAATAAAAAAAATGGAAGCTTTCCCTGTTTTTATAGTCTTTCTCACAGTGTGTATGGCTGAATGATAATTTCTATTGCATTCATGTACTTAACAGAAAAATGTAGTGTTTGCCTGAAGTGCATTATTGTTTGTTCAGTTTTTTAGTGCATAAAAATGAAAACAAGAGCAAACTTGTATAAAATAAAAATCAGCAAAAGATAAAGGTCAGACAAAATATATACATTCATGCTCCCACTAAAAATTTATTTTCAAACATTTGGAAATTCCAGTCTGTAAATTTGCAATCATGTCAACATTGCACAGTTTTGCAAAAAGTTAGTATTTACACAACCATTTCGCAAACAAGTGAAAATATACCGATGTTGTTTTGCTCCCAGCAATTTAACTTCCAGACAAATTTATACGATATGTGTATATTTATGTTAAGACTTAAAGTCTTGCAGAAATATATATCTTAGTCTGTGGCAGCACATTATATTTATAAACCTTGTTGTCATTTGTTTGTTGTTTTCTCACAAATTCTACAGAAATATCCTTCATGCTAAAAATATATATTTTATTACGCTTAAGGCAGGTTAATGTTGTTTTTTTTAAAAACTGTACCGGCAAACAAAATCAGTCATGCCATCTAAATTCACGATCATACAAATGATGCCAAGTATACCCTGCACAAACACAAACAAAATACGCACAAACAAGAAAAAACCCATTTAATTTCATTATGCATATTCGTACGTTCGCAAACATAATGCTCACACAAACACAACCATTTGCCCTAGTAAATGGGGAAAAACTTCATTAACACCGCATTTATACAGGAATGACGGGGTTACTTCACAAACTGGGACACTAATCATGATTTTCTACATGTATACCCGCTCTTGAAAGACAGTTCAAGCAACACATTACACATTTCCGTGTTTTGCCGTTTGACATCCAGTGCCACTGAGATCTTCACCACTATGGTCAGCTATATTGTCTTTTTGTTTGCATACTGATTGATCAGTCCTTCTTGTGCTTGTCTGCAAATTCCTCCACCTTCTTCCAGATGGCTTTTGGATCATCGACTTTGGGAATCTGCAAACGGAAGTCAGTGGTAAGATACTACACTAGTGTACAGTTTTCATGTCGCCATCACAAAATTCTACGCATCTAAACTAATCTTACAGCTAGCTAACAAACTCAAAAAAATCAACTCAACATTTGATGGCATCCTGTAATGTACAGATTTTTAACCTCCTTTTATTTTGATTTGATTTGACTTTTTATTTGAATCATGGGGTGGCCTTGTGGCACAGTGGATTAGTCGCCAGTTTCCTATGCCGAAGATCGCGGGTTCGATTCCCGCAAGGGGCGAACGTATGTGACTTAAGTACAAGATTATTGAGGTCACCGAGGGTTTTCTCCGGGCACTCTGGTTTCTTCCCTCCCTTCAATAATGGTACAGGACGCAGTCAATATAAAATTTCAAAAATAAAAATTTGATTTTCTTTCCATCTTCCAACAGCGATCTCCCTGCCTTTACACCACCTGTTTGAGTGATAGATGTGTATTTGTTGTGAGGGTGGATGAGACAGGTGAGCATGTATGTTGGTATAGATCAACCCACTGGAGTCTGATTGATTTGGGGAAAGGCGCGTATATAGCATCCAGTGTTATTAATATTATTATTATTATTATTATTATTATTATTATTATTATTATAAAAATGAAATCGCAATCAAAAAGCCTCTGCCATACCACAGTTTTTCAATTCTGCAGCACACGCTTTACTAAAGATGAGAGGATTTGCTCCAGATGAATCAATCAAAGAAGGAACTTGTGACAGAGTGAGTGAAGTGGCGCTAACATGAATTTAGTAACAACGCTCAACAGTTATGAAAAGCTCAACACTTCACAATGGTGCACTCTTAAGTTTAACTACACTGACTACAACGCTAACAGATTCCTAAATATAAGACTTTTGATACGCTGTACAGACTAGAATAACAATTTCTATCTATTTTAACATAGGTATGAAATCAAGACAGAAATATATACAAATACAATACCGTACAGCACATCTTTATTATCTCACTTGGAGTTGGAATTACAACTTGCACAGAATCATAGTTTAAAACTCTCTCTTCCCCTCTCCCCTCCTTTTCTCTATTAGTGAAGTTATAGGACCCCACAATAATACCTGGTAATGCTGATCAGCATAAATCCCAGCATACACCCCAGCTAGAAAGCACAACTGAAAACACAAACATGAAAGAAACCAACATCACAATGCAATGATGTAAATAAACAACGGTCATTTAGAATGATACATATTTATTATTTATTAATAATGTATAAATATTTTAATTCCTTTGTTTCAATACTATTCTTTTTATTTATCATTTGTGGGAAACATGCGTCTTTATATGTGTGTAAAAGACACACCTTAGAACTCTAATGCAATTTAGTTTAATTATTGTTTTTACAGTCCTTTTATAAATTATAGTTTATATGTTTACACACTAATAAGTTTTAAATACTCATATTTATCTGTTCTTACGTTAACCCGTTTTGCTGCTTATTTAAAATATTTGCATTATGAAAATATGTCCATGTGTTTGAAGGAATGTGTATAAATATTTTAATTCCTTTGTTTCAATAATTTTCTTTTTATTTATCACATGTGAGAAACATGCGTCTTTATGTGTGTGTAAAAGAAGAATGAATGGACATGTTTAATTGACAGACAATGTAATTTCCATGCTTTTGGATTAATATAGTAATATCTTATCTTATCTTATCTTATATACTTTCACTGCATTTTCTTTCATTCTATAGCTACAATTCTGGGAAACCATGATTCTGGCGAGATTTTCATGTGTGTGACAGTTTCTATCCAACTCATAAAAGTGGTCACATTCAATCTTCGAGGATATATTATACATAGAAATAGTACTCAAATGTTAATAATGTTTTGAAAAGATAGTGGGCTTGCATTCCCTACATGGATACTGGGATTGTACAATTACAGGCAGGCCTGCGACACGCAAACCAACTATGAATGGAGAGAGGGTTGGTAGAAAGTCATTAGCCCAATTACATTTGAACAATACTTGTGTTTTGCATGCCCAACCGGCAACACTTAAAATTACACTAACACAGGCAAGGATGCACAAAACTAGTGTTGCAAGATTCTAAAATGAAATGGAAACGTAGAGTAGCTTTCATGCCTGTGTTCCGCAACAAATCCTACATTGCATTCAATTCATTCCCCATGTTTATATAAATAAAATATAAAGAAATAAATATAGGTTTATAATTTCGTTTACAAATCAAGCTGAACCAAAGATTTCAATATTTAAAAAAAAAAGAAAAAAGCATGCCGTGTTACAAGTATGTCCTCTATCCCAGCAACCAATCCATTTCCAAACTGAAACTGTCAAGTAATAAGGTGGATGGTGGCATTTTCTTCATGCATATTTGATGAGACTGACTTTTCCTAAGGTACGGTAATCTACAAGAAACCTAGTTACATTTATCATGAATGCCTGCAACAAAAAACGATATCAGGGGTGCCCTAGTAGTAGTTCAGTTGATAATGAGCTGGTTTTCTAGGCTGAATGTTGTGGGTTCGAACCCGCAGGGGACAAACTTATGTGACCTAGGTACGAGACTTACAGGTCCTGAGGATTTTTCTCCGTGCACTTCGATGTCCTCCCTCCCCTTCACATAATGGTATTGGACGCAGTCTGTGTAAAATTTCAACTTAAAATCCAATTTCCTTTCTGCCTTCTGTGGCGACTTGTGTTTGTTGTACATGTAGGTGTGTCTAGGAGCTTGATTTAGGAATAAGGCGCGTATGGCATCCATTATTATTATTATTATTATTATTATTATTATTATTATTATTATTATCATGATTATTATTTAGTCTTTTAAAGAAAAACTGAAAGACTCATAAGAGGAAACTGAATTAAATCACAGAGAATATAATTTGTATACTATTTTAAAAAACCTTTAAACCAGAAAAAAACAAAATGAAACGGCATTAAAATGCAAAGTAATACTGATTTATTTTTTATGCTCTTGACCTTGACCTCTGGCTCCAAATACACTCATGTACTATCAAATAAAGTACAGTAAAAGTTGTATTATGCCAAAAAAAGCTGATGTTGGGATGACCTCAACCTTTAAGGACCTTGAACCTGGGATGACCTTGACTTTCATGCGACCTCTCATGCATGTCTGATCAAACAACCCAAAGTTGTTGCTTAACATGGGTTAAATAAACAGACAGTCCACAGCACGATGACATATGTTTAAAATATGTTTTGCAAAGCCTAAAACCTTTAAGGTCAACGCAAAAACGAACATAAATGAAAGATTGATCTACCATCTCTAAATACAACAAGTTTGTTCTCTCATAATTTCGGGTCAAGGTCACTTCAAAATACTTATACTAATCGATTTTGGACAGCTCCAGTGACCTTGACCTTGGAGTGAAGTACGCGACTTGACCAAATTTGTATAGTATGTGTGTCTCGTTGATATTTTATCTATCAATAATTAAAGAATCATAAGTACAAAGTTAATAACTTAGAAAAAATTGAAATTTGTAAAACATTGTAATCTTTGACTAGCATTTGTTGACCCCATGACCTTGACCTTAAAGTGAAGTAATTCATTCACAGATCATTTATGAGCTCATGGGTATTATTTATTTATTTAATCACTTTTATAGAGCGCTTTACCAGCTCAAGAGCCGCTCAAGGCGATGGCCGATTCAGGATCTCTCAAGCCGCTCCAGGCGCCCACTTGCAGCCTTTTTGTGCACAGACTAACTCCAAGACCACTGAGCACAATCCCGGGTGACCGGGGATGGGAAGATGGGACCTAGTGCATGCTGGATGTATTTGTGTAGCCGGGGATGGGAAGATGGGACCTAGTGCATGCTGGGTGTATTTGTGTAGCCGGGGATGGGAAGATGGGACCTAGTGCATGCTGGGTGTATTTGTGTAGCCGTGGATGGGAAGATGGGACCTAGTGCATGCTGGGTGTATTTGTGTAGCCGGGGATGGGAAGGTGGGATCTAGTGCATGCTGGGTGTATTTGTGTAGCCGTGGCACTCACCCATTGAGGACCTTACGTCAGGATCTTTAAAGTCAATGCGATAGAATGCCTGCATGCACAGACTAGACCTCCTCGGTTTATACTCTCAACCGAAGGAGTAGGAGCACAGTGTATCAGGGTGGTTTTTTTCCTTTTATTTTCTTTATCTCCCCACTCCGTTAATGGCATCTCAACCACTGCCTGTACAGGCTGCTATGTTATTGCCTGACATTACAGCACATGGCGTACACCACTGAGCTAACTGCGCTCTCGTATACACCACACGTATACACCATCTTACCAAGTTTGATTGTGATAATTGAAATAGGTTCTGAAATATTAATCTACTTGGAAATTTTGCACCCACAGACAGCAGATGGCGGAAAGACAGAGGGACAAACATTTTTTATGTTATTTTTGAACTATTTAGGACTCATCTCAAACAGATTTTATTATTATTATTTTTATTAATTTTATTTTTATTTTTTAATAATTTTTTTGGCTATGCATGCGAGTTAATTCAAAACAAAACAACAATGTAAATGTCAGTTATAACCTTCCACTAGCTACCCGACATCAAAAATAAAATAAAATAAATAAGGAAGAAGAGTCTAAATACAGTACTCACAATTTTGCCAATCATGGTCTCTCCAACTTCTGTCGATTAACCTCTGAATAAGACAACTGCTGTGCAAACCAGCTGAAATATTATGGTACTTGATTTGAAGCTGTTAAAAAGAACAGAATAAAATTACAATTATTGAAATACAGCTTTAAAACTACTGGATCAACACAACTTAACCAGCAAACTAACCTAATAGGCTACTGCACAAATTCTTGTTGAACCATTTGTGTCTTGACTAAAAAATGTGTGCGTGATCACTGAGAATGTTGTTGTTTGAAGAAATATAAATAGTATTTAGCAGAAGTATATTTAAACATACAACTAGTTTATCACATGGAGTACGAGATAAGAAATTTCATCAACTATGCAAGCTCCGGACTCGGTAGTTGAAATATTCCTCTCACGAGTCATGAATTTCATCAGAAGCCTGAGAAGGTAAGTACTTCATGTTATGTAAGCGTGGGTATGCAGTGAAATATATAATAAATAATACCGCTGTAAAATACAGTTCAAAACTTGTGTACTTATGTACTGGGCGTAAACGCCGTATAGCTAATCTTACTTTGTACTGTTCTAGTAACTAAGTAAGTTACTAAAACAATAGAAGTAGAAACAGAACATTTCTGGGAAATCGCACGCACAGAGATTAAATCACAAACTAGATCATAACAGCTAAACACGAAACACTTCTCTTGATAAAGGGATATTATGTCCAGTTATTCATAATCATTCCCAGCGACATATATGTTCAATAATCAAATAAATTCCATCAATAATAAAATAAATAAATCTTTTAGCTTACCTTCGTTGGCACAGGACAAGAGTAAAAGGGACATTACTCTCGCAAAAGTCAGGGAGGAATCTTGGTTTTGGTCCGGCAGGGAGCAGCATTTTCTCTTCTTCATTTTATTCTAATTTCTTCTGTTCCTTTTCAGACGATAATTTTATTTTAGTAGTAGTTTATTATTATTATTTTAAAAATTAATTTTGTGTTATTTGTATTTTTTACTCCTTTTATTAACAATTATTTGATTTAGAATATTCGTATTTGGAAGGTTCGTGGAGATTCACAAACCTAGCTTCCCCCTCCCTTCTCCACCCGTCCCACCCCGGGATGTTCATATACATTCCTGCAAACAAATTTATATAAAAAAAAATGTTCGTTACCTTCACAAACCTTCCAATTAAGTCTGGCAGTTAGGCCCATCGTCTGACACACCAGACAACTTGAGTATTCTCCTCGCTCCACATCCCCACCCCTCCAATAATTATTCCAAGTACAACGTCTCTCCCACACTGTCACAGGGCAGCCTGTGTTGAAACCGAGTAGTAAGTGTGGGTGGAGAGTTAATGAGTTGGGGTAGTAACTGCGCGGTGTCGAATGTATGGTTATACGTGGAAAGCGTGATTTTTGAACAGCATAGTTGGCCAGCCAGTTTTGGGAAAGTGTTCACTGTAGGTCAGAACAGGTTTTGGCAGAGACACGGATAGACGTGCGGTCTTGTTGCTCTGGGTGTTTTGGTTGTTCTGGAAAAGTAGGGGGGACAGTTATTAACGAATAATAGTAACTGGTTCCAAAAAGAGTATACTAGTTGGAAAAGGTGCTGTGTTTTGTAGTTTAACTCTCAGATTGGAGTGCAGCTATAATATAGCAAAGTTTTTACAGTGTGGTAATTTAGTGTGAGGCATTGTCCACTAATGGAAACTACGCACTGGATTTACCCTACTTGGAGTACTGTGTAGGCAAGCAGTGGGAAGTTGGCTAGCTACAAGTGCTATTACAATCGAGCCGTTGGGTAAGTGTGATGGTGTCTTTCCCTTACTGTGCCATTGACCGACGGCCGGCTGTTTGGGGTGTTGAACGATAGCTGTGCGTGAGGCTGGGGGAAGTATGGTTGCACTGAGGAGAGGAAGGGTGCGACTGAAGGAGGGAGAATGAGGGAGGAGAATGGGGGTGAAGTGTGACGAAGGTAGGATGGAAGTGGTTGCTGTTGTTGAGGTTGCGGTTGCTCAAGATGGATAATGTGTTGATGATTTCATGTATTCATTTTCAGCATTGTTCATTTCATGCATTCATAATGTCATTTAGTTTTTGAATTATGTGTTTGTTTACAAGAGACAGTAAAAGTAGTCAAGGGAAGTGAAATGGACAGCAGTGGCGCTTCCTCAAGATACAGGAATTAGTTAGTGTAGTAAGGGGGGAGAGTGTGAGGAGGGAGGGGGACAGAATCGGGTGGACTTGACATTAACAATACGGCAAGCATGTTGCAGGTTCGAAAGTCTTTGTTCGTCGCTCAGAAGTTCGTCGAACTCTTCAGCGCGACGACGACGACGACATCCGGTCGTTGGACCCACATCATCATCACCACCCATTCGTCCACGTCCACGTTTGTGAACATCCTCATCGTTCCACAACCCCATCTTTCCCGCGTGATCGTGACGTCTGTTGCGGGACCTAGCCTCGGCGTTACAAGGTAGCCGACAGGAGGAGTCAGGCTGAGAGGCGTCGACGGCGGCAGGGCCGCCGCAACTACCACGTCATCATCACCATCATCGTCATCGTCAGCGGCGGAGGGAGTGGCGACACCACAGCGCCTGGATTAAACAGCGACAGTCCAGCGTCAACCACAACGAGGAGGCAGCTACCTTTCGGAGGCATCAACGGGGACACCCTACTATCAGGTCGGCTCGTTCTTTATTTGTCCCCCTCTTGACACTTGCCCCCTCTGTGCCCGGACAATGGCGTTGCACAGTCGTTAGTTAGACGTGGTTGATCAGCAACCCCCGTTCATCTGACATTTCCATTTCATTGCTCATTGATCCATTGATTGTTCCATCACCATTTTTCTCGTTTCATGTGTAAATGTTGTATGTGTATGAGTGTGTGGTATGGATGAATAAATAGCTTGAAAGTTGTATATATATTCGTTGTGTTTTCATCCACTTCCGTCTGCGGGAAATCGCCATTCTTTCTGGGTTGTCTGCGTGTGGAAGTTGTCTGTTTGTGGTGTCTGCCCAGGGGGAGTCGTGGCGGTGACATTTGGTGGAGATGCAGGGTATGGTGTGAGTGTGCCCAGACGTGAAGTTGTCTTGTAATTGTCTTGTGGTGTCCGAGTGTGTGAGGCGTGACTCGGTGAGAGTGTGCACCCCAGCGGGTGGTTGGAGGGAGTCAGGTCGCTGTTCAGCGGAGGCTCACAGCCGGCCTAGGTTCGACCACACGTGAGGGAAGTTTACGTTGGCTTGAACGAGGACGACTCTGCCGACTACGAGATCCTGAAGGCAGCGTTGTTGGTGCGTTTCAACCTGACGGCCGAGACGTATCGCAAGAAGTTCCGCCAGCTACGAAGGGAGCCACCAGAGACTTTCGAACAGTATCTGCGGAAGTCAGAGTTGTTCCTGGAGCGCTGGATGGGACTAGCGAACAAGAAGGCCACGTATGCGGACTTACTGGACCTGGTGTTGATGGAGCAGATGGTCAACGGTTTGACACCAGAACTGGTCACGTTCGTGCGCGAGCGCAACCCAGCAACGGTGGAGGAGGCCGCGACGTTAGCGCAGCAGTACGTCGACGCCAGGGCGGGAACCAACCTACGTTTCCCACCACGTCAACCCTTTACACCCAGGGACAAGAGCGAGGGTCGCCAGCCAGCGGGACCACGACCCAACTCGCCAGACAAGCGTGAATGCTATAGCTGCGGACAGAAAGGGCACTTGAAGCGGGATTGTCCGAAACGCAGCGAGCGGGGTGGAGCAGCGTTGCGCATCTTGAAGGAGGCAGGCAAGGGGGAGATCCTCGGTTCCAGAGCCAAGTGGTAGTGGAAGGTGTTCCGCTGACGGCTGTGAGGGACACGGGGGCCGACTTGATTTGCCTGCGGAAGGGAGAGGTTGCCAACCTCGTCTACACGGGACGCACGCGGCGCGTGGGATTCGCCATTCGACAGTTGTCCAAGTCGCTACCAACAGCGTGGGTGCAGTTTGAGTCGCCATTCTACACCGGGAGAGTGGAGGTAGTGGTGGTACCAGACTTGATCTACCCAGTGGTGATCGGCAACTGGGCGAGGACGGAACAGCAACGCGATACAGCACTGCCAGTGTTCGTCGAGGGGGACGTTGAGTGTTGTGCGGTGCAGACCAGAGGACAAGCAGCCAAAGAGACAGACGCTGCGGAACTACTGGTGGTCGGACCGAGCAAGAGCGTCGTCGCAACGCCGGAAGAGATTCGTCAACTGCAGTTGGAAGACGGCGAGCTTGCGAAGGTACGGCAGCTAGCGGACCGGAAGGCAGGGAAGGAGAAACGAGGCAAGGGGCAAGTGGCATTTGTCTGGAAGCGGGGCCTTTTGTACCGCGAGTACACAGGACAGGACAAGGTGGATCGCAGTCAGTTGGTGGTACCAGCCAAGCTTCGACCAGAAGTACTGCGCATGGGGCACGACGCGCCTATGGCTGAACATCTGGGAGCCAGGCAGACCCTAGATCGAGTGTGGACCAAGTACTACTGGCCAGGGATGTGCCGCGACGTGAGGAGGCTTTGTGCTTCATGCGACGCATGCCAGCGAACGACGCCAAAGGGGAGAGCCAGGAGAGTACCGTTGCAGAGAGTCGGCAAGAACAGGAAGCCGTACCACACGATCGTGCGGAAGCGCTATGTGGAACGCCGAGCGGAACCACAGGCGACGGTAACCGTCGTGTTGAACCAAGCTGAGACAGAGGGAACCACAGATATCAGCTATCAGGGCACTGTACCACTGATACCGCTACGAGCGAGCGAAGGGCCAGTAGACCTACGGATAGACACGGAGCTATCTGCGCTACATGAGAGAGCACCGCCGCTGGACGAGTGCGAGGTGATGTCGACCGACGACAGCCCTGAACGTAACCGACAGCATCCGCTACCATTTTCGCAGTTGGAAGTCGTCAAGGATGAAGTGGAATCGATGCTGGAGTTGGGGGTTATCGAGTCGTGTACATCGCCGTACAGAGCACCGATCGTGCGAGTAAGGAAGAAGGGAGAGGTCAACAGGAGGGATGACATGAAGAGAGCGCTGACAAGTGAGCCAGTAGAAAAGCTACCGAACTTGGATAGGGAGTTCATCTGGAGGACGGACGCACCTCAACAGTGCCAGACTCACCCGATGGGCTATGCAGTTGCAAGCCTATGTCTTCACAGTTCGACCGATTCCAGGAAGAGACAACATAGAGGCGGATTTCCTCAGCAGATCTGACCCTGTGGAAGATTAGGTTTTGAACTCTCCGTAGTTTCGTCTTGGGAGGGGGGTGTGTCACAGGGCAGCCTGTGTTGAAACCGAGTAGTAAGTGTGGGTGGAGAGTTAATGAGTTGGGGTAGTAACTGCGCGGTGTCGAATGTATGGTTATACGTGGAAAGCGTGATTTTTGAACAGCATAGTTGGCCAGCCAGTTTTGGGAAAGTGTTCACTGTAGGTCAGAACAGGTTTTGGCAGAGACACGGATAGACGTGCGGTCTTGTTGCTCTGGGTGTTTTGGTTGTTCTGGAAAAGTAGGGGGGACAGTTATTAACGAATAATAGTAACTGGTTCCAAAAAGAGTATACTAGTTGGAAAAGGTGCTGTGTTTTGTAGTTTAACTCTCAGATTGGAGTGCAGCTATAATATAGCAAAGTTTTTACAGTGTGGTAATTTAGTGTGAGGCATTGTCCACTAATGGAAACTACGCACTGGATTTACCCTACTTGGAGTACTGTGTAGGCAAGCAGTGGGAAGTTGGCTAGCTACAAGTGCTATTACAATCGAGCCGTTGGGTAAGTGTGATGGTGTCTTTCCCTTACTGTGCTATTGACCGACGGCCGGCTGTTTGGGGTATTGAACGATAGCTGTGCGTGAGGCTGGGGGAAGTATGGTTGCACTGAGGAGAGGAAGGGTGCGACTGAAGGAGGGAGAATGAGGGAGGAGAATGGGGGTGAAGTGTGACGAAGGTAGGATGGAAGTGGTTGCTGTTGTTGAGGTTGCGGTTGCTCAAGATGGATAATGTGTTGATGATTTCATGTATTCATTTTCAGCATTGTTCATTTCATGCATTCATAATGTCATTTAGTTTTTGAATTATGTGTTTGTTTACAAGAGACAGTAAAAGTAGTCAAGGGAAGTGAAATGGACAGCAGTGGCGCTTCCTCAAGATACAGGAATTAGTTAGTGTAGTAAGGGGGGAGAGTGTGAGGAGGGAGGGGGACAGAATCGGGTGGACTTGACATTAACAATACGGCAAGCATGTTGCAGGTTCGAAAGTCTTTGTTCGTCGCTCAGAAGTTCGTCGAACTCTTCAGCGCGACGACGACGACGACATCCGGTCGTTGGACCCACATCATCATCACCACCCATTCGTCCACGTCCACGTTTGTGAACATCCTCATCGTTCCACAACCCCATCTTTCCCGCGTGATCGTGACGTCTGTTGCGGGACCTAGCCTCGGCGTTACAAGGTAGCCGACAGGAGGAGTCAGGCTGAGAGGCGTCGACGGCGGCAGGGCCGCCGCAACTACCACGTCATCATCACCATCATCGTCATCGTCAGCGGCGGAGGGAGTGGCGACACCACAGCGCCTGGATTAAACAGCGACAGTCCAGCGTCAACCACAACGAGGAGGCAGCTACCTTTCGGAGGCATCAACGGGGACACCCTACTATCAGGTCGGCTCGTTCTTTATTTGTCCCCCTCTTGACACTTGCCCCCTCTGTGCCCGGACAATGGCGTTGCACAGTCGTTAGTTAGACGTGGTTGATCAGCAACCCCCGTTCATCTGACATTTCCATTTCATTGCTCATTGATCCATTGATTGTTCCATCACCATTTTTCTCGTTTCATGTGTAAATGTTGTATGTGTATGAGTGTGTGGTATGGATGAATAAATAGCTTGAAAGTTGTATATATATTCGTTGTGTTTTCATCCACTTCCGTCTGCGGGAAATCGCCATTCTTTCTGGGTTGTCTGCGTGTGGAAGTTGTCTGTTTGTGGTGTCTGCCCAGGGGGAGTCGTGGCGGTGACACACACTGCATACACCATTTGACCTTATACAACTTACAATGAATGGAACGCGTAGACCTATTAACATGCATCTCAGTTACGACAATGCAGCAAGACAGCAACACGACACATAAGGTAAGGAATAACAACAGGTTCACTACCCTCCCTCCTCCCCCCCCCTTTCCCCCGTGGGGATGCCAGGGGTTTCTGTATACATATACTGATATAGTATCCTCACTTTGTGAAAATTTAGTGCTTTAAATTCCCACTGTTGATATCTTTCTCGTTCCTACTCCTATCAATCTACTATCTTCTTCGCAAGATCAGTCACCTACATTTTTTTTTTATTGAAAACTCTCCCAAAACTCTTCATTTGTGTATGGGGTCTGTTGGGTCAGCTTGGGGATATTGGACGCTTTCTGCCAAATGGTCAATATAGGGCTTTCTATGGTATTATTTAGCAATGTAGGTATTTTCTTGTAGGTATTTTCTAGGTATGTCTTTTGTTAATATTTTATAATGATGTTTATATTCCATTTAGTGTTTTTTTTAAACGGGGGGTCTATAAATTAGAGTACAACCTCAGCGTCCCATGCATGGGATGCCTTTATTGTAAAGTGTGACCGGCTGGTGGAGTGCATTCAGTATTACCGTTAGGGTTGTTGAAGCAGATCTTTTATACGGATTGGGGGCGAGTCCTCTTTTAACCAAGTTGTGGTCCTGATTCGGCTCTTTGCAGTCTGCTTGACCCTATAAACAATGGCTAACTAACAGATCGATTACGTCCCCTATACGCTCATGTATCCGGGGACGTTAATCTACTCAACAACAACAACAACAACAACAACAACAACAACAACAGATCGACTTACACAGCAACCCAATAGGAATAACAGCAATAAACAACGCAAATACCTTACCGTAAAGTCAGTCACAAGTTTCCAGCCTTCTTATTTACGTATTTTCCATACTAGGACACGGTGAATAATTCCCCAAACTTCCACAACACATACAAAAATCATGTTTGTCCACCCTTCGTTGCTCCCCTCGCCACAACTCACTGCTAAAGCAAAAGGAACAATGAAATGAATGGAACCCAACGCGTGCACGAGGGTCATCGTTTTTCAGCTCAATCACAAGAACTCACACGAACAGACATACCAATAGACATAATTACCCAACTCCGATATTTTGTCCATTGAAAAGCAAAACTTCGTGCACAATGCAAGACTATGTCACATGAAATAATATAATAGTGCACACATATTACGGCACATGGCGACTCGTGGCGCTTAACATGACACACACACACACGCACACACACACACACACAATGCTTATGTGTACATTATAGATTAAAAAGTTACGTATAAGAACATTCATGTTGTATTTGCTATTAATAGGTGACACACCGACAGCCTACACAATGGTATTGTGTTATAATAGGCGCCCAAAGTCAATCTCAATAAAGAGTGATGTCAGATGATTGATTTCTTCTTAGCTATTGTTATGAACATGTTCTTGTATAACCGCACAACTGTGGATTTTATTTCATATAAATTCTTCCCAATTTAAAAAAAACAAACATATTTTCACTAAAAAAGATCATAACACAACCCTAAACATTGAAAAATCACATAATCCCCATTTTTAGAAAAAAATTATAAATTATAAAATTTAAATTAAATTATTCACACCTGTGTAGTATAAGCTACCCTATGAACAAAATCATGTTTGCAGAAGAGATTACCCATCAATCCTTTACGTCATTGATAAATCTACTTAATTTTAACAAATATAACATTTGATTTGTAAATATCACTGAGAAAAAGACCATTCCCCAATTGCACCCGGTTTTGGCAACATTCCAGATTGATCTGCTTATACGCGCGCGTGCGTGCGTGTGTGTGTGTGTGTGTGTGTGAGAGAGAGAGAGAGAGAGAGAGAGAGAGAGAGAGAGAGAGAGAGAGAGGGAGAGAGGGATGGAGGGAGTGATTAAGTAGCCTAACAGATAAGGTTCATTTTAATTTGAGCTAAATTTAGGAACACTTTAATAGACAAAGGCATATACACAGACAGAGAGACAGACAGACGAACAGGAAGACAAAGAAAGACAATTTTACCTTCAGTCGGACAATCACAGCCAAAGTCATCAGGTTTTCGAACAGTCCAGTCACCAGTGCTGTGGGAAACCCCACAACTCGAACCATCGCTTCCACCTTCAAACACACACCCAAACATCCACTGGCACACACAAATGCACGCCGCGTACACACGCACATCATCTTCATCATGACCACGGTGACAGTTGTAGTGACGCTGAGGCTCGTTGTTCGTCGAGGACATTACAATACATTACATGATTATTGCTTTAGGTCCAGCGGACTCTTCCGAGCCAAATCAGGACCGGACAACCCCTGATCCTCATAAAAGATCTGCCGAAATAACCCTAGTGGTAAAACTGAAAGCTCTCCGCCAGCCGGTCACTTTACAATAAAGATATCCCACGCAGGGGTCGCTGACGCTGTACTCTAATTTATCGAACCCCCGTTTACAAAAACAATATAGAATACAAACATCATTATAAATTATCAACAAAACACATACATATAAAATGCCTACATTGCTAAATAATAACATCATAGGAAGCCCTAGTAACAGAAAGCGTCCAATATTCCTAAGCTGATCCAACAGACCTCATACACAAATAAGGAGTCTTGTCCCGGAAGAGTTTTCAAGAAAAAAGGTAGGTGACTGGGCTAGCGAAGAAGAAGATAGTATAGCAGATTGATAGAACAGAGCAGGAATGAGAGAGAGCAAATGAGAAAGACAGCGACAGTGGGAATTTAAAGCACTAAATTTCCAGAAAGTGGGGATACTATTTATACTGAAACCCCCGGCACCCCAAAGGGGATAATTCGTCAAGGACGATGACGGCGATGATGATGATGATGCTGATAAGAATGTGGCTAAAGATGACGATAAAGAAAATAACGCGGATGCTGGTAATGGCGATGGCGAATAATGAATGGATGAATATCAACGTATTCAACGCATAATAACGTCAACATTCGAATATGCGATCGCAGATAATGAGGATGACGATGATATTAACGACAACAACGATGATGAGGATAATAATTAAATTATAACACCCACCTTCACAAGTAGTCAAATCCAAAAACAACAGTAAAGACCAGGTATTTTCTTGTTGCTTCTATCATCTTCTTTGTCAGGGACCACACCGTCGTCGTAGTGTCCACTAGTGAAGCCGGTTCTGTTCCTATATCTACAGTACTGGTCATCTTGAACGACTGGCCCAAAGTGATGCCTGCCTGAGAGCTGGTCATTAATTTGTATAAGGTATAAAGGGTACTGCTGTCGTTAAAATCATCTTTCAATGCACCATCATACATGACATTTTCCATGGCATTTTTGCTGTTGTTGTTGTTGTTGTTGTTGTTGTTGTTGTTGTGCTTTTTAATATTGTTATCTTTTAAAGTTTCAGTGTATTTATTTATTACCGATTTAGTTATATTTATTTATTTATTTATTTTTACTTTTCAACTTTTATTTATCGTTTTGTAATGTGTTAGTTTATGTGGAACTTTCTGCTGAAACTTGATCAAAGCTAGTACGGCAACTCTAACAGTGTGACAGATTTTGAAGGATCATCTCCGTTTATGTACATACACAAATTGAAGAGAGGAGAGATAGGTTTGAGGGTGTTGGGATTGGGCATTGTCCTACATGTATGACTATCATCAAACGTACATTAAAGTAGGTCTGAGACAAATCAAAATATATGGCTATCATAGGCAGATATGGCATTTCTTAAGTAGGTTATTTTCTCATAATCAAAAAGGGTTCAGATCCACTTGAATTTATGTTGTTGGTTTTTTTCGATTCGTGGTTCAAGCTATTCCATAAGTCGTTGTTCGTTTTGCATTACTTAGTGTAAAAATTAACCGATTGTGTGCAATTTGGTCCTGATTTGGCTCGGAAGAGTCCGCTGGACCTAAAGCAATAACCATGTGCAATTATTTGTTCGCGTTTGATATGTCAATATTCTGTGGCTACGCCCGGTAAAACAAATATGGCGCATTATCATAATTTTGATTGACATAGTCGTGAGACGCACGCACCCGTTGAAATATGGTCAGTCAAGTGACCACTAGTTTTCAAGCATCCTACCCATAAAATACGCTACCCTCCCCACACTCCCTCTTTCAGAAGTTCATGCAAACATCCAAGTGATACATACATATGCGCAGTTTATTAAATTTCTATGAAAACTTTCCAAAAACAAATCACCAAATCATCAATTATTACTTGACGGAAATAACCTTTGCACTTCGTAGCTGACATGCGCAGTTCAGAAAACGAATCAAGTAGGCTTATACCGATCAGTGTCAACTTTGCCCGCTTCCTGTATCAAATGACCGATTTGGCCTTTTTTTTTTTTTTTTTTTTTTTTAAACGGTAGATGTGTCTATATTCCGTGGCTACACCCTATAAACAAATGACGTACGATAAAAGAATATATTACCGATCATAATTAGTTTGATCGACACCATTGTTGGACGCTTGTGCGGGTACATTTCTTTGAATTTGTCAAAACATCACATTAGGAATCACTTGACGGAAATAACCTTTGCACTTCTCAGTGACAAGCCCAGTTCAGAAAACTTTCCAAGTTGGTGTGTGTGTGTGTGTGTGTGTATGTGTGTGTGTGTGTGTATGTGTGTGTGTGTGTGTGTGTGTGTGTGTGTGTGTGTGTATGTGTGTGTGTACGCGCGCACGAGAGAGAGATAGATTCGAAAAAACAACACATATTCTCTCTCTCTCTCTCGCTCTCTCTCTCTCTCACACACACACACACAACACATACACACAAGCGTGGAAATATTTCAACAAGAACGCATTCATATCAAAATTCTAAATGTTTTATTCCAGGTTGATCAAGGAAGAAATGAAAACGACCAAGAGAGAGAGAGAGAGAGAGAGAGAGAGAGAGAGAGAGAGAGAGAGAGAGAGAGTTGGGAGAGAGAGAGAGAGAGGGGGGGGAGAAAGGAATTAAATTGAGAGACCGAGGCTTGAACTTATTTAAGAATGGTTGCAGTCTTTTCAGGCTAAATTATTAGGCATTTCTTTTAAAGTACTGTACGCTTGAATTGATTTAATGATATAACTCCTTTTAGTTACATAGCCTACTAAAACGACAAAACCTTCTTTTACCTTTGTTTTTTTTTAATAAAAAATATATTTGTTGAATCAGACTGGAAAGCGAATTAAAGTTTTGGAGTATGTTTACATCCTAGACTTGAAATCACATTAAAAGATTTCGTGAAATGCCTTAATTGGTGGGTCCAACATGAGCAGATTAAAAAGATGCTTGTTTTTCCAACTCATGAACAATCTTTCTTAAGTAACGGACCATCAAAAGGTAGTTTTTGCTCTTCAAAGTTAATATCAGAGTAGACTGTAGATATCGGACAATTTTAAACTGCAAGGCCCGATACGAAGAAGACAAAATGAAACGAGGAAACAAAATGAAACATTATGAAAATTATACATCCTGAACAGAGTCCATTCTTTCATGGTTCAAACTCGCGTCAGCCGAACAAAAGTACCAACAAGCAATGATTTTTTTTCTTTTTTGTCCAACTTACTACATTAACATTGCAAAATATGAACGAAACAAGACGCTTGGAAAGAGACAGACTGGGATAGAGTGTTACAGAATAAAGTCTGACGCAAACATGCTGCAGACCTGACAGTAAAGTATACGCAGAGAAAGAAAATAGCGAGTGTGTTTGTGTGTCAAATCTAATGGTATAATTATGACAGAGCAAATTCACATACATTAGAAACACTTGTACAATGAAACCAAACGTAAACATCGACTGAGTGGCCCCACACCTAATGCAAGGGTAGAGAGACCACGGATAAGTTTAGTACAGTACATGACTTACACCAACACACACGAAGAGGATATCACGTGCAGGCGTTCTGGAACAGTTGAGCAAGTTCCCCACGACTCCCGTCTTACCACTAGCTTTGCCACCAAGGCTACGTTAATTAAAGTAACGGGCAATGGGCATGCGCTTGCTGTTCGTAAACATCCACGCAGTGATATTCTCTTATGGCTTTCCAGAACAAACTGCTTGGGAGTGATGGTAGACTTGCGCCATGGTCCCAGAGTTCATCAGAAAAGCCACTAAGAAAAGCACTTTTTATACGGTTGTCACAGCCAAAACAAAGGTCAATGCATCCACAAAGTATGTAAACGTATTTTCTTTAAAAAAAAAAAAAAAAAAAAAAACAACAACCAACAAACACAAAAAACTTATGATCCATATTGTTTCTACTTCACAATTCGTGGTAGTTGCTTTTGGTCTATTTTCTGTGTCTATACAAGTAAATAATTATAACCCGATGAAACAACCCAGAGTAGAAAGGTATCCTTGCAAGACACCGTTTATAGTCTACCAACGGTGTGTTTTTCACTCCAAAAATTTTCAACAGATATGAGGTCTGTCAGAATAAGTAAATAAATAACCCTTTAATTCATTTTGGTCATCTTCAACGACCTGTAAACCGAAACTCAACGAACGTTGCTTTGTCAAACGCCTTCTTTTAATATGTAAATCTGTGCTTTTTTCTGCCCCCCCTCCCCTCCCACCATTCTCCTCCCCTAAAAAAAGGATTTGTACATTGTAAGCAGAGATGTAAGATTACGGCAGTTTGATCCGTATTAAAATAGTTTTCTTTTGATCAGATTCTCACAATTGTTTTTTGAAAAGTTAGGGACTAGTGTAATTTCTCCATCTGATTGATAGCCAATATGTACATTATCCTATGGGTCAAAGTTTGGACACATTCCTTAAATCTCTGGCATTCCCGTAAGCTAAAATTCTGCATTTAAACCTACAGCCAAACAATAAGTATAGTTGTTCAGGCGAATGATTTTAAATACACGTATACTACAGCCAAATCGGGTTAAAGATACAAAGTTGAAAGAAAACAATCATCCTGCACAAAGTCATGATTACGTTGGAGAAAAAGTCAATACAAAATACTCCTCTTTCATACTGACGGTTGCTTGTTACACGTGATTAATCACATAGAAAGTGAAAACAAATCCAGTAATAGTAATAGTTATATGCTCACAAGGAGACAGCCGCGAACTGTGCCAGTCATTCTCTAGTACATGTCCACGCAGCCTGATTAAAAAGTATGGAACGCGGAAAGCGTCAAATGCGCCTGCAATTGCACGCGAAAATGCACACGCAATTGCACGACCACCTAGTAACTGACTGGCCGAAAACCGTCACGCCAAACTGCGCAAGCGCAAATGCACTCGCATTTACATAGGAGTCACAATAAAAATAGGAATGGGAAATGTCCGAAAATATGTTCTATGTACCAAAATAATGTAATGTAAATTGACAACTAATTTACAATGTAAGCCTTGCCACCCACGACCTCTCCTGCCTCCAACACCTCCCCCCCTCTCCCTCTGCCTCCCTCCCAATTAAATGTTATAATAATTTACTTTGGTTTGCCTGTAAATAATAAGCTATTAGAATTATCTTCCATCACACGCACAACTGCCTTCACTATGGCTATAGTGCAAAGCTTACGAAAGCTACACACGTTTTCCGATGCTTTTTCCGTTCCAAGCTTTGTAATTCTTCATTACCATCCGGTGTGCAGTTTGGCGTGCCATTGCGCTTGCGCAGTTTGGCGTGTAAGTTTTGACCAATGAGCAACAAAATGCGCATGCAATTGCGTGTTCAAGTGCGTGTGCATTTGCGCTTGCGCAGTTTGGTGTGTAAATTTTCGACCAATCAGCTACTAGATGGACGTGCATTTGCGTGTGCATTTTTGCGTGCAATTGTACGCGCATTTGACGCTTTCCGCGTTCCATAAAAAAGGACCTATAAACAGTCAAGTATACGCCAGCACTTACAAGCAAGTAACCTCTGCCCCCTTTAACTTAAAAGGGACAGTATTCATGTGGGCATTTATCAGGTGAAGAATGAAATGAGAACACCTATAAAACACACATAATCCGATTAATTTTTTTGTTTGTTTGTTTGTTCTGTTGGCTTCTTGTACATAACGGCAACAGCTATAATTATCAACACAAAAGTCTACTGATTAAAGACAAACACAACAATACGCAGTTATGCCACGTAATCAAAATGAAAAACAAACAAAATCAGATCAAAATTCTGCAAAGGACTGCACATCACTCGCGCTTAGTTTATTCTCTCTCCCCTGAATGTGGACATCACGCGAAAGAAAACTGTGATCAAACTCGAATTAAATATGCAACCATCACAAAACTTAGTCATAACGCGAAAAATGTACGTCAATGGCAACTGCACTGAAAATGAAGACGAACGCTTGATCTCCAGTCTTGCAAATCATTCTCTCGCCCTCCATGTTTTTCCAGCCTATTACAAAGGTGAATTACGTGTTCGCAATCCGCCTTCAAAAAAGGGGGACAACTTAAAATAAAGTCATCCTATCTATTGGTTAAATTTGAATCACTCGAAGATCAATTATGCACTGTGGACAAATGTCAACATCAGGGAGATTTCAACTCTAAATCAAATCATTGACTGAATAGTTCTTTCATTCCCAAATGTTGTTGCCAGCAACCTAAAAAAAAGAAAATAGATATCCTGTACTAGTCATTCTTTTGCGACCCTCTTCACCAAGCTTAACACTGTCAGGGCAACCAATACTAGAAATCCATGCTATGACCAGCACGTGTGAACAAAGAACTGACCACTGTGCACATTAATGGAGGAAACATATCCAACTTGTATTTAAAACATACTGATGGAAACTCGAACGTGTTAATTAGGCTGCAAGAAGCACTTTCCTCGTTGTGCCGCTAACAACTTTAAGACGCTGACGTTTAGCCCGGTGTGGGGCGACTACTTCATTAGCTGTGCTACGAGCTAACCACCTTTGGAAGGCAACACTGGGACAGTGCTAAGGTCTCCCACGTTACCTGGAGGGCTCGTCCACTCTTGCGCGCACAGAAAACATAAATTCAAACAACAATCACATTCGCAAAAATTAAAAAAAAATAATGCTCCACAGACCGCCAAAAGCCTTTGCCTGCATACATGGACACGAACAAGTCTTCATTCCATCAGCACTGAGGACAACTCGGTGTGTGTAGCCACTGAAGTTTAACCATTCCTTGGGCTTCGAGGTGGTCTTGAAGCGGAAGTGACGTACCTGTATGACGTCGTACTCCTAAATCCGATATACTTTGAGCCTGGAATTGCTGTTAGTGCTAGCACATAATTACAGACTTGCCGTATGTTGGGTTTGTAAGGAAACCAGTACTCCATAGAAACAATTCATTGATGTCATGAGCTATGCACGACTTGTCTTTTCTTGACATGTGTGATCATTGCGGGTGAGGGGAGGGGGTGGGGGTGTGAACATCGATTTCAACTGAACAATGAAGTTATAAAGTGCATCAAACATTGTAACGTCCCACGTTAGGCGTGCTTGGCAGATTAAACCCCAGGGCCAGCTCTGTGTTTTATTGTTTCTGCATCAAGATACATTTAATAAATAGTTGTTTTGTTAAAAATATTTATATGATAACACGGTCGAAAAAGCAACTTTATTGCAAGCTTTATCAACACAAGGAAAGCACTGCAATGTGAATGCAGTGTCCAGAGAATAAGAGACGTTTCTGACAGCTACATTGCACATAAATAAAAACTACATTACAAGTATTGGTGTTTCTCTGTAGATAGATATCACAGAAAAAAAAACACACACACAGTCAGAAGCATCTAAAGGTCAAGAGTAGTCATTTATAATCATGGTAATCATTATGCTACACTGAAATATATATATAAACGAGAGACACAGAGAGCGAAAGTCGCGAACAAGCCGTATCGTTTTTTTTTAAAACACACATGACCATAAACTTTGTACATTTACATAAAGAAAACAAAAAAAAAAAAGATGAAACCGCTTCCACATTCATGATGCGTAAGGTGACGTGAAACCAATCACATCCATGTAGTCATTGATGACACAAGTTTGAAATAGTCGAAAACAAGCCAATTGCACTGTCACGGATATACACAAGTATGCACAGGCAACAAAAAGAAGAAAAAAAAAAGAAATTGAGGGCAGGACACAGCTCTAAGTCAGTGAAAATGTTTGTTGTTCAACACAGTGAAACAAAAAAAAGTAATAATAAACTGAAAAGTCATTCAGTGCAGACGACCGACATGCGTGTAATATTTGTGTGTAGCTCACTGTAGTAGATCATTTAACAAACAGGGTTGAGAAGTGGCTGTGGTGAGACGAATATGCTGGAAACATATCTCACCCCCACCATGGCCCCAAAGCCGTGTATTTCTCTGCAACAACATGAATATCTGACACCGGATTGTACTTTAACCCACGCCCTCTCACCCCCACCCCCACACCCCACCCCGCTTCATCCCCCTTCATCCTCCCACCCTCCCCTGTCAATGCGCTGAATTGATTTGTGCACGTCAAGACAGTTGACGATTCCTTTCCAGTCCTCACAACCTATTGGATTCCTTGAAAACACCAAACTGTCCTCAAAATTCACTGGATTTCAATAGAGACCGAACTGTGGACACTAAGATAATTTCCAATTTTAGGGACATAGTGTGTCAGTTAATATTGTACTTTACCGAAGCAAGAGGAACATATTATATTATTCAACAATTGTCCTCAACGAATTGGAAGGATTTGCCTATTGTAAGCCTATGTTGCGACGGCAACAATCCGCTTCCCCCACCCCACCCTCACCCCCTCCTCACACCCACTTAACAACCCTTTATACAAAGTTCAGCTGGACTCTGCATAGGGTGAAATCTTCCCAGCTGTACGTTGTCTACAGACAGACGTTGCAGAGAAACGCAAGGCATTGTAACATAGCGGGAGGGAGCTAGAGGGCCACCAAACAAACCTAGGACATCGCCATCATCAGAAGTAAATTACACAATGACGATATATACACACGTATGCGAACGATCCAGTCAGTTCTCAGGCAAACAACCAACCAACCAACCAAAAAACAGCTGCAACTTCAAACAAAGACGCAGTACATGTACACACAACAAGAGTGCGATAGAGGGTAGGCGGAGTGTCAACACATCAACCACGCCCTGCTCACAATCTACAAATTAAAAACAAGTGCGCAGCCTGGGACCTGAACCCGGCTAGGTGCCTCCATGCTTTATATATAAACGAGTGACTATACGCTTGTTCTGCATACGGGTTTCTACCAACCTTTCGTTTAAACTACTGTAACTACTAAGCCTCATTCAGCAGGCTTCTGTACTGCACGATTTCTGTGTGAGAGGTTTCGCGTCTTGTCCTACTTCATAACATGTTCTGTTTTCGAAGCATGCCCTGTATCGCGATGTGCTTCGTCACATGTCCCCATCCCAAACAAAACACTTCTGCTCCGTGGTACAGCATTAATAACAGATGTCCTTTTAGGTCTCTGTTCCAAGACCACTCAAAACAGTGCCTTAACGACATCAGGATCGAAGGAGTCCGATGGCATAAAGTAATAAGTTAAACCGTTTTTAGTTTTTATACGCAAAAATGGACTTGGTACCAAGAGGGCAATCAAGATTAAATTTTTAAGAACATACAGATGTATAGCTCCCAAAAGAACAGTTAGTTCATACACTTTATCAAGTCATTCTTCTTTTCTTTTCGTTTTTTTTTTTTAAATGGGGTGGAGGTGGGGCATGGGGTGGGTATGTATGCTTGCTAACAATAACATTGAACCACCGAATAAGCGAAAACATAACTTGTGTTGGCACACTATAAATAATGCAAAGCATTCCACGTGAATAGAAGCTAAAGTTCACATCATGGCCTTGTTGAAACCAAGATGTCACGCCAACGCTTGGTCGAGAGACACTGAAAATATTGTTCATGTTTCGTCGGCAAACTTTGACATCATCGTGCAGTACGGTGCCTACTAGAACTCCATCGGTCTATGGAGTTTATTCTGAAGTTCACACACCAGGAGAAGCATGTTCGGATATATAGGAATGAGGGAGGGAGAGAGGAGTATTTTTATTCCTTGTTGTGGTTTTGTATTTCTTTAGAAAGTGATAGTTCTTGGTAATATGTATCACATTATCAACTTTCAAACCAAAGTCATTTTTGATATCTTTGATGCGTGATCGAATAATTTTGTAATTATCTTTTTAAAAAAATGAATGTTTATACAAAGGTCTTCAACGTGAGTCTAACCTGCAAAATTGAAAGAAGTAATTCCTAATACCTGTATCTATATATCTTTCATATCTATATCTTCAATACAGGTCTATGAGTTTTCAAAGCACGTATTTAACGGGAGTTCGTCTATAACGGCTACAGTGGGGGCGGGTAGCTCCGTTGGTAGAGCGGCTTACTAGTAACCGAAAGGTCCCAGATTCGAATCCCGGTTTGGCCAACGTGTGACCATATTATTTTCCCCTTACCGTCAACTGGTTCGATGGGGTCAGAATACTGTGACCAATAGTCTCCTATACGCTCCGGCGTTGTGTGACTACAATCTACAATTAGTTAACCCTTAACTACTATCGTGACCCAACAAGTGAAATACAAATGTTGTCCACTCCAGCGTAGGCCTGTTAGCACTGATGACCTTGGCGCCAGCACGCTATATCAAACTTTGCAAGTTGTACACTACACAACCCAATCTTGCACAATGAGATCTTATGAAGGTGTGGATAATCTTGTGGACAACCAATGTCATTACATTATTATTTTACTCTTTAGTATTATGCATAGTTTACGAGTATTCAAATATGTGATCTTTTATTTACACAGACTCAAAACTTTTTTTAAAGTGTTCTTAAACACAAAACTACTTGAACTATTGAGTAGGTTGGTTTGCTTTTACTTTCATGTATTGAAAAAAACTATGTGCATGAAAATTAACAAATGGTGCAGATGCCTGTAAAATTCGCATCAAGAGAATTATTGTGAACTTGGTCTTTAAGTAAATTAAACTAATCTAGTAATATTTATGTAATTTAAACAAATAATCTTTCGAACTAGATAAGTTTAATCTGATTGTTTCAGTGATCTATCAAACCGTGTTTATTTTTTTTAAGATCAGTCAAATAGTGTTTATTTTTCTAACGCGTGCACATTATACAAAAACGTGCAACGGCTTTCCTAATGTGTTTATCTTCTATGCCATGATTTATGCCGCACCGACATCCTGAAACAATCTATCATCGTCTTTGTTTAGGCTATCAAACAGCTTTTCTGTTTGCAAAAGTTTCAGGGATCCATTGCATGGAGAGCCCCCCTCAAGGCCCATTGCAGAACCAGAACTCAGGCAAGAACGTTATGAAACGATGGAAACAAATTTAAATTCTACTTTGGAATACTGACGCTTGGTTGATTCCCAGTAAACAGGTTCTCATAACTGACAAAGGACAAATTAGGTGTAGCAACACAACGTTGAAGTTGAAACATCACTTGTTGTCTCCACTAATGAAATGAAAGTACATTGACAAAACAAAAAGGCACAGAGAGGGACACGGAGTATTAAGATTATTGCTAAAACAAAAATATTGCACTCAGCCCATTGTACTAGTACGATAGAAATGTGTACCCTATGTTAGAAGAAACATTCTCTAAAACATACTGTTGAGCATCACTGTCAAAATGTATTTGTGAATTGGCATGCTATAATGTTTGTGCAGTCGCAGGAGACAAAATACTGGACAAGAGCCAGAGGGGATATGGAGATTCGTAAACTACAACATGTCTCAGACGTCTTCAAACACTTTTATTGTGTTACGTATTATTAAATCTATTCACACTTTCATCATGACAAATTCCTTTATTATGATTTCTTACTAGTTAACGTACATAAAACCTTTAGTTTTCAAAACATTTTACCTCTAGGATAGCTATGCAATATGTAAATTGGCCGCACATGCTGTGTGGGCTCATGACGACTAGTCCTGAAAACAAAAGAGCTCTGCAGCCCTTATTCTCTCCCTTTACGCGTTCATGAGGTTGATTATAACTGAACCACAGGACTTAGTCTGTAGCTCGATTGTACGGCAAAGTTTCCTATGAAAATATATTCACAATCCATCAAATGAGCACAGCCGACATTTTACTTTCGGCTGAGAAATGACTTTCAGTTACTGGCGTTACAAAATGTAATTAATTAATTAGGAATGAAACGACCACATAAACTGCAAGCCCATACCGAGATCTCAAATCAAACTATGAAAGCTACCATATTCTGATCCAAATAGGTAAGTCATAAACTTATCTTCTTTTTTTAAAACTATCGAGGTAAATGTTGTGTGTCTGAACATAGGTATAATACAAGAGATTTTTATTTTGCAAGGGTAAAAGAGCAAGCGCTTGATGTGACGTAGACAGCCTGCGGCACATGAAGGTTTTGTGCACAAGGATACCATGTATCGTGAAATTATTTGTTTCTCCGCTGAAGCTTGTGTGAGCGTCATGGTCCATACAGTTCCGATTCATGCAACTACGAACTGGTTTTTGGAATCCTCCGTCATCTATCGTACTTACTAGGACACTGTGATGTACGAACTATTGTTGTATCACATAATTATTGTATAATGAGAATACGAAGAGATGGATGGGTTTTTGTTTCATGTAGTCATTCTATTCGTCATAATTTTGTGAAAAAAAAGATAGCTTTTAACTATTCCTTCGTTAGTGACTATTAAACACATTGACCCAACTTGCAATCATTTCAAAATTATTGTTGAAGCGTAATTGGTATGAAAGGAATGGGAATCGATTGCGTATAATTCTCAGTCATTGGGGCGAGTGGTGTGTAAAACACGAAACCAACCCATAAAACGATGACAAAGCAAACGAACACCTTTAACCATGAACAAATACTCTTGAAGGCTAAAAATATTAATAATAAAACCGAAAAACCCCCACCTTGTTGTGAGTACAATTTTATGCTTGTAGAACACAAACTTCATGGAAGTGGGAGGGAAGTGGGTGGGGGGATGGTATGGGGGAGGGGAGGGGAAGGGGAAGAACACAAAGGACACACAAAAACCATGAAATGAGCAATAATAACAGGAGGCAAATAAGTCTGTGGTAAAACACGGATGCAATAGACTGTAACAGGGTTTCACTTCGGATTGTTTGTTCTCTTTCATTTCAAATAACAAAGTGATTGAGGGTCGGTCCTTTTGGCCGCGGCACGTCCATATCTCTTCATTTGCTTTTGAACGCTTGCTTGCTTGAGCGAACACAGAAAGATAGATAGGTAGAGAATCAATCCATCAAGGGTCCTGAGAACTGATAAAGACTCAAATCAGGACCACAACCAACAGAGGTTTCCTTACACATTTAAATACATTTCTCCAAGATCATGTCGCGCCTAGTTGTACCGCTGGTCTTGGTCACACGTCCGGGCCGACCCCGTTTTCACTGAGTTTGGCTAAATGTCTGCTCTATACTGTCGTTTGTTTTATTATTAGATCTCTAAAGACTCGTGTTTTCCCTTTGTTTTTTGTTAGCGGAAAGTTTTAAAATGAAAATATACTTCAACAAGAATTTGTTGCCTGTGTATTCATCTAATGGCCAAGTCAGAGAGGGTGGTGTGTGGAATAGGCATAAAGATTGATGTTAGTGCATGCCTTGAGTATCCGTCAGTCCTTCACAACCTCCTTCTCCCTCATTTCCATCCATTTCTCCCCAACCTCTGTTTGTTTTTGTTGTTGTTGTTTTATCTCCAGTTAATCAGTGTTTTGTTTCTTCTAGCTGGTTCATCCTGCCCGCGCAAATCATTTGTCCGTGCTAGGTGGTGGTGAGTCCCCAACAGCGGATGACACGACGTGACGTAATGTATAAAGACATGACGTAACGTCTGACGTAGTAGAAGTAGTGACGTAAGCCAAAGCGGATTGCACACCCTCACAGGCAACACTGGTCTCTTCCGTGTGCTGACGTGGCCTCAGTACAGACCACAGCCTCGAAGGTTATTGGCGATGATGACGTCAGTGACGGCGTCAAACACAAATTGAATGTTATTAGTATCTGTTGCACACGTTTGATGACAGTAGATCTCCTTCTGTGTACTCTTGTTCTTGGCCTCGAACTGGGCTTGAATGTAGGCGGCGGCTTCCTCGTACTGCTGCTTGCCTGCACACAGCCACAGCCACAGACACACCAAGTATTATACCGGTTGTGCACGTTCTAAATATTAGTCTCCACTAGATGGGTGACAAATGGCACGATTAAGTCTGAGCTTATTCGGGACAGTGATCTAAAACTTCCAAAGGTGCCCACTGCACAGAACACTAGAAGCGTTAGCATGCGTGTAAAAGCTTCATCAAAGCTCCTCGAAGCACTGGATATAAAGATTTGGCATTAAGAAAATAGTTTGCTTTAGTGTGCAGTCCACAAACGCGCACAAGCAGACTCATCGTCGTCATCATCATCATCATCATCATCATCATCATCATCATCGTCATCATCATCATCATCATCATCATCATCATCATCATCATCATCATCATCAACAACAACAACAACACTTTAAGAACCATGCCACCAACCCCTACAAAATGGACCAGCCAATAAACAGAAGAACCCAGGGGGTGGACCGCTGAAACCCCCCTGCCCCAAAATCATACAAAATGAAACTGAAGAACTATTGGTCAGTCTGCCACCCCCAAAAATATTTTAATAAACAAATTCATACAGACATTATAGACTTGATAAAACAAAGGACCACGCAACAATTTTCAACACACTTAAACAAGCAAATAAACTTAAGAATGTCAACTATCCCAAACAGTGAATTAACTGAGCAGCCCAGAGAACGCTGATCCACTCCTGGTGAACCACTTCAGGCAAACTTAATGGACCATTATAAACTGAATAATCCTTGGATTTTTCTACCATCCCTGGATATCTCTACCATGGATCTCTCAACCATCCATGGATCTCTCAGTCATCCATGGAACTCTCAACCAACCATCCATGGATCTCTCATCCAACTATTTAAGGATCTCTCTGGTAGAGAGATCCATGGTTAGTAGATAGATCCTTAAATAGTTGAATGAGAGATCTCTCTACCAATCATCCATGGATCCTTTAACTAACCATCCAAGGATATCTCTACCAACCACCCATGAATCTCTCTCAACCATTTTCCAACAACCAAGCATTGACATAAACTGAGTGACCCACCTGTGTACTCCTGGAAACAGACAGTGAGGGGGGACTTTTTGATCTTCTCTTCGAACAAATCCTTCTTGTTGAGGAAGAGGATGATGGATGTGTCGGTGAACCACTTGTTGTTGCAGATGGAGTCGAACAGCTTCAAGCTCTCCTGCATCCGGTTCTACAGAAGAAAAAAAACAAGCAACACTCCAAAGAACATCTTCAAGTGAACCAAAGAAATATTTAGATACAATTTCAGAGCTCTGGAATATGCAATGCGTAAATTCGGCAACATTTTAATTGAATCTCCTAAAAAGAAAAACAAACGGTAGAGAGGAGATGATCGTAATGATGACCTTTGTCGCGAACTGGCTAGTATTAACTCTGCTTGTTGACTATTTAGCATTGTGTAGTCTTTGTAATAGTAGAGAGTCAGTCTATTACACAGCAGCAATTAAATTACAGCACACTGCGAGCCTGAGCCACACACACAGCGCAGTGACGTCAGCACTTAAGTTTTGAATCGGACCGTTGGAACCAATGGGAGAGCTTAGGCAAAGTGGTTGGAGCCAGTTTGACTGGGTCCAAACCACGCACAGTTTTGGTCAGTTGGGAGGAATACACCGAAGTGTGAACAGCTAGATAGCTAGAGAAATCTCTACACACTTAGACCAGGAAGCAGGACTTAGAAGCATAGAATTCTATCAAGTCACAACGGGCCTGAACTTGTCAAACAGGTAAATGAACACCCTTCTGTTTCATCGTGATATATTTATATTATTGTTGAAATTATGTTTGTGGAATTTGCTATGCATAAATGTGAATTATTAATCCGAATTTGCCGTACCACGTGGAAGAGCCGACCACGAGGCGAAACACGACCGGTTGCGCCGCCATGTTGTATCCCGTACGGAACCACTGTTGTTTAACTTATATGTATGTTTGCAGACCAGTGGCTGTACCACTGAATGTTTATATTATTATTAATTCTGTATGTGTATAGTTAGACACGATTGATATTCATGTATGAATAGGAATTTAGAGTGAGATTCCAGTGGAACCCGGAAGTAGCAGAATGTTCGTCGCTTATGTATAGAGAGGTGGAGCTATCACTGAGGGCTACTTTGGCTTTCAGTGAGACGCTCTGCACAAACCGATTATTCAGGGTTGTGCAGAATTTCGTCTCTTATATTACAGACGAGCAGGCGAGCTATCCTGGGCGCACCACTCCACAGAAACGACTAGTTGGCGGAGTATCCTCTACCGCACAAGACGGAAAGAGCGACCCGGAAAACTCCCTGTCAGACCCCACAGCGTGGCAAGGGAACCCAACTACACAACGACACAGGTGGACCAGAAGCTACCTCACAGAAGGACTTCGAACCCCCACTCATGAGTTAAGTGCATAACACGAAGGTGCACTTAAACTGATTATAACAGGACCACAGTAGTCCAACTCTTCAGAAACTGTAAAACGGACCACAGTAGTCCAAATCTACATGAATTCGAATAGAAAGTGCCCGATGAAGATATAACAGCTGCCTAGACTATCAGCGATCGAACTATTAGCAGTGACTGAGACATTTTAAGTTAGATTAGTACTTAGAGAATCTTGTATAGAGTAGAAGAAATAAATGTGTGATTTTAACTGTTATCCAGTGGCTGGACTACTTATGATTCATAGCCGTGTGAAAGCTAGTGTGACAGTATTCTTTTACCATTTTTCTATCTATTTCTGTACCCCAACCTTAACACGGAACGAGCTAAACAAATAAATTTATTAAAGTAATTCATAGGGTGACTTACTAGCAGTTCCCACCGAATATACGTGAGGGTCCATAATTCCATTGTGCAGAGCCCATAAACCCCACGTGACACTTTAATTGGCGAGCCTAGCCAGGATCTGTGGATAATAGGAATTGGGTATAACCGGATCTAAGTACAATAAAATTAGATAACAGCAGTCGTAGAATAACTTAGAATAGTGGTAACAAGGACTGATCAGTTGGGTGCACTATTCTTTAGTTAAAAACTTTTTTGCTTCAAATATTTTTGTGTCTGTATGTTGCATTGTTCTTTTGCAGGTTTTGCTTAAATAACTGTTGTATGCCATTTGACTCTTGTTTTATTCTATTATTGATTACGAATTGTATGGTCTTTGCATTGTTTTTATTGAATTGCAATATTGCTAGTGTTTTGGTATTCCACGTGATTCAGAGGTTGTTCATAGACACGTTTGGCAATGTCGGACCCAGTGGCCTTGAGATTGCGCTTCAAGGAATTAGGGGAAGCTTTACACTTAGCAGGGGGAGACCTAATTGCGTATATCAATGCAGAGGTAGAGAAGCAGGAGGCTAAGGCAGAGAGAGCAGCAGAGAGAGAGGCGAAGAAACTCGAAGCGGCAGAGAGAGCTGCAGAGAGAGAACAGAAAAAAGCAGAACTAGAAGCAGAGCAAAAGAAACTAGAATTAGAAGCAGCAAGAGAACAGAAGAAACTAGAATTAGAAGGAGAACAGAAGAAGGCAGCCTTAGCAGCAGAGAGAGAAGCAGAAGTTAGGAAATGGGAGTATGAGCGGGCAGAAAAAGAAAAAGAGAGGGCAGAAAAGGAAAAAGAAAGACAGCATGAGTTAGAGCTAAGAAGATTGGGATCAGGAGCTTCAAGTTCTTCCTCAACCCCTCCCCACTCAGATCAGCTAGAGGTAGCATCCAACCCTGTACAAGGAATGTCATTCCCACTGGGAACATTCAATGAGAGAGAGGAAGGTCTAGATCTCTATCTGACTAGGTTCGAGCGTCTAGCAACAGAGTACAAACTAGATCCCACTCATTGGTCTTTTAAGCTTAGTCAAGGGCTTAGAGGAAAGGCTTATGACATCTACAGTAAGCTACTGACTGACAGAGTGACTGACTATCACAAAGTAAAAGAGGCACTCCTAACGGGATTTGAACTAACAGGAGAATGCTACCGGCAAAAATTCCGCACCAACCGGAGAGTGAAAGGAGAGAGCTATGCGCAGTTCGCGGATCGGTTGTCCACAATGCTGGATAAGTGGATTAGCCAGTCAGCCACGGCTAAGACGTATGATGGACTGACAGAACTGTTAGTATGGGAACAGCTACGGGAAACCATGACCCCCGAGCTGAGAACATTCTCAGTAGAGCAGGGCGCGGAAAGACTGGAGGATCTGGTCAAGGTCGCAGATAGGTACGTGGCCGCACACGGAGAAGCCAAGAGCTTCAGGCGAGACCTAAAGCCTAACGGGAAAGAGGCACAGAAACGAAGCCCTAACCGGGAAGAGCGCACCGCGAATAAGCCGAATAACCCCAGACCTGGGCAGAATAAAGGACCCACCACGGAATTCGGGAAAAGAGGTCCTGCAGAACAGAGACGGTATTGTTCGTTCTGCAACAGAAACAATCACTCCACCGCAGAATGTTTCAAGTTGGCCGCACAACGTAGGGAAGAGCGCGAAAGCCGGCCAGCGCACAGAGTTCTAACTCAAAGCAGCGGTAACAAGCCACACACAATCGGAGATCACCCATCGGTGACAGACACGGTCAAGGTCAACGGAAAAGAAGCGAACTGTCTGTATGACACAGGTCTATCATACGACGCGATAGTTAGCGAATCTCTTGTATCGCGCGCGGACTTGACAGACAAGACAGTCGACTTACAAGGAGCAGACTTGACGAAACCGACGACTACTTGCCCAATAGCATGGATCGAAGTAGAGAGTAGGTACGTCACAGGACGAATCCAAGCAGCTGTTTTACAGAAACCCCTGTATGATCTAGTGCTAGGTTGTAGGTATGTGTTCTTAGGCACGCCCCCTAAAACTGTAGAGATAGCTGCAGTGCAAACCAGGGCCCAAGCTAAAACCCAACCACCCCAGCCCGAGTTCGCTCCGAATCCAGGACTCGAAGAGATCAAAACAGCACAGAAAGAAGACACCTCGATAGCGAAGTGCTTCCAGAAGCTACCCAAGGCGCACACACCCCCGCACAAGGGAGACTTCTACATGGAAGAGGGAGTTCTACATCGACAAGGAGATGGAGATCACACCCAACTAGTACTACCAGCCACCCTTCGAGCCCAAGTACTAGAATTAGGCCACAGCATGCCACTCAGCGGACACATGGGAATTGGAGCCATAGTGCAGAGAATCAGCGCACACTACTATTGGCCAGGAATCACGGAGGATGTCAAGCGCTACGTGAAATCTTGCCACCAATGTCAACGATATTCCCCGCGACATCACACCGTACCAGTTACCTTAGGACCATCAGTAGTAGTCGGCGTGCCATTCCAGCAAGTCTCAGTAGACATAGTAGGACCACTGCCCATGACCAAGAAGCGGAACAGATTTCTACTCACACTCGTCGACGCATGTACGATGTGGTGCGAAGCAGTCCCGTTGCCAGCGATCGACACCAAGAAGATTGCAGATGCACTCATCGCCATCTTTACCAGAGTCGGATTCCCGGACAGCATTAGAACGGACAACGGATCTCAGTTCACCGGCCGCCTGATGCAAGACGTGTTCGAGTTGATACAAGTTCATCACATTCGCACACCACCATATCACCCAGCCAGCAACGGACAAGTAGAAAGACTGAATGGAACCCTTCTCACCATACTCAGGAAAGTCGCCGACGACAATCCAGAAGCGTGGGACACCTACGTGAATGCGGCACTGTTCGCATACAGAGAAACACCCCATGCAGCCACAGGCTACACCCCGTCAACATTGCTATTCGGCAGACCTCTAGCAGGACCGCTAGAAGCCCTACGCAGAAGTTGGACGGAAGCCAAGATAGACGACACACCAAGAGGTGCCACCAAGTACGTCGCAGACCTGCAGGAAACCCTCAAAGCAACGTGGAAGAAAGCTGGTGAAGCACTGAAGAAGGCAAGAGCCCGTCAGGCGAAGTACTACAACCGCCACGCGAAGGACAGAGAACTGCAAGTCGGCGATCAAGTGCTACTCTTACTTCCAAGTGGAACCAACAAGCTGGACATCGCTTGGAGAGGACCGTACCGGGTGACTGCCAAGAAATCCAAGACAGTCTACCAAGTAGAGGTGAACGGGAGAGCCCGATACCACCACATCAATCTCCTCAAGAAATACACGGACCGACCAGCGACCCCCAGCACTCACAACTTGTTAGCCATCGCCATCGCGGAAGAAGGAGAAAGCATGGAGACCAATGCAGTAGAGTATCCCCTGCACTCCAAAGAAACCTACAAAGACGTGATACTCAACGGAGACCTAGCCGCTAAACAGCAACAGCAAGTACGACAGGTCATTCGACAACATCAGACTGTGCTAACAGACCGACCAGGGAGGACAGACCTCGTCGAAGTAACCTTAACGGTGACCGACCCAACACCCGTCCGCCAGAAGCTCTACCCGATGCCCCTGTCTCAGCAGCGAGCCATCAAGGAAGAGATAGACACCTTACTGGCAGCCGGAATCATCTCAGAGTCTACTTCACCCTACAGCGCAGGCACGGTATTGTTGCGAAAACCCAACGGAGAGCATCGACTGTGCATTGACTTCAGACTGTTGAATGCCGTAACGCAGTTCCAGCCAGAGCCACTCCCGGACCAGACAGACCTATTTGCCAAGCTACAGCGAGCGAAGTACTTCTCACGCATCGACCTCAGCAAAGGATACTATCAGATACCAGTACAACCACAAGTCCGAAAGTACCTAGCTTTCAGCACTATGGAAGGACACTTCGAATTCAACGTGCTTCCATTCGGACTCCACAACGCACCCAGCATCTTCAGCGCCATGATGCGAAAACTCCTGGCACCCCTGAGCAGCGAGCACCTACATTCGTTTATGGACGACATCCTCATCGCAACACCTACGTGGGAGGAACATGTCACGCTCCTACAGCAACTACTCGCCCGCCTCAGAGACACGGGATTGACGGCAAGACCCACCAAATGTCAGATTGGATTCACGGAACTAGAATTTCTGGGACACACCATCAGTCAAGGAAGCCTGCGACCGGTAGAAAAGACAGTGAAACGCCTACTCGACGCTCCTAGGCCCAAGACCAAGAAGGAAGTGCAGTCGTTTCTAGGACTCTGCGGCTTCTACCAGAAGTTCATCCCCAACTACAACAGCATCGCCGTACCACTGACAAATGGAACCCGGAAAATCGCCCCGGACAAAGTCGTATGGACAGCGGAATGCGAGACAGCCTTCCAAACACTCAAGGACAGAATGACATCGGCGCCAGTACTCCATCTACCCGAGTTGACTCAGCCATTCGTTCTTCGCACCGACGCAAGCGACTTAGGCCTCGGAGCAGTACTGCTACAGCGCGACCCCAAGAATGCGGAGACGCTATTCCCTGTCGCCTACGCCAGCAGAAAATTGAGACCCGCCGAGACCCACTACGCCACGTCGGAGAAGGAATGCCTTGGACTAGTCTGGGCCATACAGAAATTCCAACTCTACCTGTATGGGACCCACTTCACAGTTCAGGTGGACCACCAACCACTATCGTTCCTGGCAGCCTCCAAGTCTTTGAACTCTCGCCTGATGAGATGGGCACTCACCCTTCAGGCATACTCATTCCAAATCGAGTACATCCCCGGCAAGGAAAACCACGGAGCCGACTACCTCAGTCGCCATCTCGTGGAGGACACAGCAGCTGTCGCCCACCCAACACAACTAAGGGCCACAGCACCAGAATTCGTCCCCGCCCAGTAATACCCTGTCACTAGTGTCCATAGCTACCTGGCACAGCATTGCAGCTCAGGTAGAGCAACTTAACTAGTGTGTAAATAGGACCCTAGGATAGTGCAGTGTTAAACTAGGCTCTGTAGTAGAAAAAGGTCGAATCCAGTAGTCATCGCCTTTTTTCAGTTGAGGGAGCCTGTCGCGAACTGGCTAGTATTAACTCTGCTTGTTGACTATTTAGCATTGTGTAGTCTTTGTAATAGTAGAGAGTCAGTCTATTACACAGCAGCAATTAAATTACAGCACACTGCGAGCCTGAGCCACACACACAGCGCAGTGACGTCAGCACTTAAGTTTTGAATCGGACCGTTGGAACCAATGGGAGAGCTTAGGCAAAGTGGTTGGAGCCAGTTTGACTGGGTCCAAACCACGCACAGTTTTGGTCAGTTGGGAGGAATACACCGAAGTGTGAACAGCTAGATAGCTAGAGAAATCTCTACACACTTAGACCAGGAAGCAGGACTTAGAAGCATAGAATTCTATCAAGTCACAACGGGCCTGAACTTGTCAAACAGGTAAATGAACACCCTTCTGTTTCATCGTGATATATTTATATTATTGTTGAAATTATGTTTGTGGAATTTGCTATGCATAAATGTGAATTATTAATCCGAATTTGCCGTACCACGTGGAAGAGCCGACCACGAGGCGAAACACGACCGGTTGCGCCGCCATGTTGTATCCCGTACGGAACCACTGTTGTTTAACTTATATGTATGTTTGCAGACCAGTGGCTGTACCACTGAATGTTTATATTATTATTAATTCTGTATGTGTATAGTTAGACACGATTGATATTCATGTATGAATAGGAATTTAGAGTGAGATTCCAGTGGAACCCGGAAGTAGCAGAATGTTCGTCGCTTATGTATAGAGAGGTGGAGCTATCACTGAGGGCTACTTTGGCTTTCAGTGAGACGCTCTGCACAAACCGATTATTCAGGGTTGTGCAGAATTTCGTCTCTTATATTACAGACGAGCAGGCGAGCTATCCTGGGCGCACCACTCCACAGAAACGACTAGTTGGCGGAGTATCCTCTACCGCACAAGACGGAAAGAGCGACCCGGAAAACTCCCTGTCAGACCCCACAGCGTGGCAAGGGAACCCAACTACACAACGACACAGGTGGACCAGAAGCTACCTCACAGAAGGACTTCGAACCCCCACTCATGAGTTAAGTGCATAACACGAAGGTGCACTTAAACTGATTATAACAGGACCACAGTAGTCCAACTCTTCAGAAACTGTAAAACGGACCACAGTAGTCCAAATCTACATGAATTCGAATAGAAAGTGCCCGATGAAGATATAACAGCTGCCTAGACTATCAGCGATCGAACTATTAGCAGTGACTGAGACATTTTAAGTTAGATTAGTACTTAGAGAATCTTGTATAGAGTAGAAGAAATAAATGTGTGATTTTAACTGTTATCCAGTGGCTGGACTACTTATGATTCATAGCCGTGTGAAAGCTAGTGTGACAGTATTCTTTTACCATTTTTCTATCTATTTCTGTACCCCAACCTTAACACGGAACGAGCTAAACAAATAAATTTATTAAAGTAATTCATAGGGTGACTTACTAGCAGTTCCCACCGAATATACGTGAGGGTCCATAATTCCATTGTGCAGAGCCCATAAACCCCACGTGACAACCTTAGAATGTAAACCTCTGAATTTTCTTTTAAATAATTTATTAAGAGATGTTTTCCAGGGAAAGCATTATCCTTCAAACCCTCTCTCTCTCTTCCCACCCTTTAAAACAGCTTTTACAGTGTTCCTACAGAGCACTTTTTAACACAGAACTTTGAAAAAGCTTTGACTAACGCTTGGCTGCATGGGGAGGTACCTGGCTAAACTTAGGCTAAGGTAAGCAAGGCACTTGCAAGAAAGTAAGTTTTCATTTCTGGCCTTCAGAAACAATGACGTGGAACTTACTGTTGTTTCATCTTCGTGTAAAACTTGATCGTATTCACTCATGGCCACGCAGAAGATGATGGCAGTGACGTCCTCAAAACAGTGTATCCATTTCTTTCTTTCCGACCTCTGACCACCCACGTCGAACAATCTGCAACACAGGGTAAGTACACAATGCAGAATGCAGTCAACCGTGTCCTATTTTGATTCCACGATATGAAGAAAAGAACATCAATGTGGGAATTCAAAAATCCGTTGATATTTTATTGCTTCGTCCTGCAATAATTGATATGTCCCGTATAATTTACCTGTACGTAGTTGGTAAAATTCTGTAGTGCCTCCTAATGGTTATTTTGTATGGTTGCAGTTCAAATTGAAATTGGTAGATTTGATTGTATGACTGCCATGTTCATACGTGGGAATGAAGGGGTCTAAAATCACATGTATACGAACAGACGTTAAAATAAAATATTGAATTCAATTGAACTGAACTGAGCTATATCACAGCAGCAAGTGTCATGATTTGCACATTTAGAGATTTTAATGCAATATACAATTATTAAGATGACAGAGGCTATGGTGTGTGTTATATGACTGTGATTTCAGCATTTCGTAGTCCTATCGCCTACATTTATGTTTTGTTTTGGAGGTTGGATGGGGGAAGGGGAGATAGGGTGCGCTTCGAGCACGCATATTTTCATGGATTTAAGGGCCTTACAAACAGTCCCGATGTTGGCACAGATGGCACAAAAGCAGTTGGTTTATGCCCTGAATTCCAACCTAGGGTTGACAACTCCCTTCACTTTCAAAATGCAAAATAAGCACATTTATTATCGCATACTCACACGCAACCGACATTAAGACTAATAAAAGAAAGAAAGAAAGAAAGAGAGAAAAAGAGAGAGAGACAGAAGAACAGAGAGAGAGAGAGTGTGTGTGTGTGTGTGTGTGTGGGTGGGGGGGTGTCTTTGTGTGTTGTGGAGACCGGGGTGGCTGGGTCATAATGCATAAATAATTACACCTGTTCTTACAATGTCTCACTTTATACACAATCAACATACAGTCCTAGCCCTTCGGTGAGAAATCAATGTGGGCTTAACAGACAACTTGTGCATTCTTACAACACAAACATAATGGATGAATAGCTATCGATCGCAAAACAGTGGTTTCAAAGGTGCCTGATTCCTGTTGAGGTCAGGAAGTAAAAGAGGTGAAGAGCACAAGTCTAGGACGGCAGTTTACCACCCAATGGCATGGAACGGGTTAAAGAGCAACAAAAGAGCTTATAATCTATAACACATAACACGGACATATAAACCGACGATTATATAATTAATTACAGCGTGCAATTGACGAACACTGATACACAGATCTTTGGTACAACCTCCGTAAACATTGAAGTTTAGCAGAAATAATTCTGTCTCAGGTTAAAAACAATTGTGACTGAATGTACACATACATGTACACAAATACAATACAATACAACTGTTATTGTTTTGTCTGAAGAAAAAAACCTATTTAAAACAAATATATAAATAAATAAACATTAAATAAAATATTACAGTGTGCTCACTAAATACATTAAACGCTATATCAACTGTAAAAATTAGCATAAATACATTCAACAAACATATTACATGTAACAAGTAGTTAATGTGAATGTACGTACTTGAAATTTAAATTCTTAAAGGAAAAGTGGACTTCTACGATGCCAGTGGTCTTGACTCGTGTTCGCAGAATATCTTGTTCTGTGGGCATGTAGTCCTTGGCTCCTAAGCGATCTAAGTTGTCTAAGAAGCTGGAACACAAACACCACATTCATTACTTTCAATGGTAAGTCACTGATTTATGTATGTCCGGAAGAGTACAGCATTGACAATCAGTGTCATTCAAGTTATGTACCACCACTACCATCAACCCCATCATTAAAAGTGTATTTGATTTTACCCTATTGTGTAACTAGCTGTCAAAAATGTATTCTCCTATTGAAGTGAAATAACATTGGAATCTATTAATGCTAAAATCATCCACTGAAAATTGTTCAATACTTATAGTGCCCGTGTTGAGACGTGACCGGAGTAGAGCCTGCTACCCGAGTCTTCTAAATAGTAGTAGACTCTACTCCGCTAACAGCCGCCCCTTAATAGACTCAAAGATAGTTATAAGTACTTTTCTAGTATCTTTGATAGACTCTACTCGGCTCACTTAGTGTCTGTAGTGTCTCGTCACATAGCCTATTGCGTATCTGAGATTAAGCCTAGTAGAGAGCCGAACGTAACCCTCGACGAGTCTCCGTTAAGCATGGTGAACCTGTATCTTTGTAGGCTATTCTGATGCTACCGTGCGACTACTGTACAAACAGCACTGCTGAGACTAGACGAGACATTTTTGCCTCTACTTAAGAGGGAGGTTAAAGGCCTCGGAATCTAGTCTCAGTTGCGCTGAGTGACCCCAACTAGTATCAGTGCTGGCCAGAAGAAAGGAATGTTTGCCAAACGAGTTTGTGGTCACCGTCATCATTGTCATCGTCATCATCATCGTCATAATCATCATCATCATCATCATCATCATCATCATCATCATCATCATCATCATCATCATCATCATCAGCATCATCATCATCATCATCATCATCACCACCACCATCACCACCATCACTACCATCATCATCATCATCATGATCAATGGACAACACGGTCTAGACTGGTTCTAACGAAACAGCATTTCGTAAATACCTCTACGTTTGTCAGGTGGAATGGTATTATTATAATTATATTGCTTGGGAATGCTAATGGATGGTGAGTCCTGCTGTGGTTAATTTTGTAGTACATTCATTAACAAAATTAAAAGGTACGTAACAGCTATGTACAAAAAGTTAAGGCCAAAGAGGAAAGCCATATTGTGTCAACAACAGTCATTTGTCAAACGCGCGCCTTGTCTAGATATAGTCCAACCTTTCAGCCATGCAACCACACGTAACACAAACAGGGAAACGT
Organism: Oncomelania hupensis; assembly: GCA_036898135.1. Taxonomy (NCBI): domain Eukaryota; kingdom Metazoa; phylum Mollusca; class Gastropoda; order Littorinimorpha; family Pomatiopsidae; genus Oncomelania; species Oncomelania hupensis. The sequence continues at coordinate 6,793,694 of CM072519.1, read as the reverse complement.
TCTTCCCATATTTCCGCCATACTTGTCCATGAATTCGCTCTTTAAGACTGAGATTTTCCCCTCCAAGAGCAATAATAATGGAACACTAATAACATTCAAAATGATTACAATAATAATAATAATAATAATAATAATAATAATAATAATAATAATAATAATAATAATAATAATATCCCAATCCAATCCTATTCCGTAATTCGAAAGTCGTTGGGGCACCATATGATCGTTTAACTGCGTACTCAAACTTTCTCTGTTGTTTGTAGATTATAGTCACACGACACTTTCGCATATAGGTGACTACTGGACCGATTTATACTGACACCAGCGGGCCAGTTGTTGGTAAAGGGGAAAATAATATGATCACACGCTGACCAATCCGGGATTCGAACCAGCGACCTTTCGGTTACTAGCAAGACGCTCTTACCAACTGAGCTACCCGGCCCCTCTGTCTTTCTCTGTCCTCAGCAACCCTCATGGCTTCGCTCAGTGCTAGTGTCAAGCCAGTCCATTCTTGAAGGTTGCTCTCCAACCTCTTTTTCTGTCTCCCTCTTCTTCTGCCTCCTTGCACCGTGCCTTGCAGGATGGTCTTTGCAAGGCCTGATGGTCTGCTGACGTGGCCCTAACATCGGAGTTTCCGTTTCGTCACCACTGTGAGCATTTCATCGTATTGTCCAATGGCTTATGTGATGGTCTGTCGGACTTCGTCTTTGGGATGTGCTGGATATAGGAAATGCCCAGAAGTCTTCTGTAGACCTCATCACCATGCTTTGTATTCTTCTTTGTAGATCTGCTGTGAGGGTCCATGTTTCGCAAGAGTATAGGAAGATGGAGATGACAAGGGAGCGCAGCAGCCTTACCTTGTTTGGAATGTAGACTGAGGGTCCTGTCTTTCCAAATGGGTTTCAACCTTGTCAGGACAACAGTTGTTTGTGCGATCCTTTAGAGGACTTCCTGTCTGAACCCATTGTCTGATACAATGGCTCCTAAACATTTGAAGGTATGCACCGTGTTGAGGGATTTGGCCTTGGAGTGGAATGTCCGTATTGATGTCATTGGTGTTGTTGGTCATTATTTTGAACTTCTCTGCATTTATTTCCATTCCAAAGGCTCTGGAGGTGGTATCAAGCCTCTGTACCAGCTGTTCAAGTTCTTTTTCCTCTCCAGCCAATCCATCAATGTCATACGCAAAACGGGGGTTGGTGATTGCTCTAACCCTTATGCTGATCCTGCCTTCGTGATTTGCAAGGGCATCTGACATGATGCGCTCCAGGAAGATATTGAAGAGTGTTGTAGAGAGTAGGCATCCTTGACGCACGCCGATTGTTGTTCTGAACCAGTTCCTGATGGCGCTGTTGTGGAGGACTGCACTGGTAGCCTTGACATACAACCTTTTGATTTCAATAATGTTAAGGCTGATGTTGCACATTCTCATGGTTGCCCACAGAACTAACTCGGTCAAACGCTTTCTTGAAGTCTACAAACACATGATATGGATGTTGTTAGTGCTAGAGGTATTTCTCACAGATTAATCTGAGTTGAAAATCTGCACAGTGGTACTTCGCCCTGCCCGGAATCCTGCTTGTTCTTCAGCTATGATTTGTTCAGCTTGGGGTTTCAACCTGTTGAGTATTACTTTCAGGAAGACATTGCTGGGATGGCTGATGAGGCTGATGGTGCGGCAGTTTTCATACAACTGAAGGTTACCCTTTTTGGGAAGAGTGATGACAAGCGACTGGGTCCATGATGTGGGCCACTCCCCACTCTGCCAGATCTTATTACAGATAATGGTGAGGGCGTCAATCATCGCTTCTAATAATAATAATAATAATAATAATAATAATAATAATAATAATAATAATAATAATAATAATAATAATAATAATAATAATAACAACAACAACATCCAAAATGAGGTTGAGTAAGTGAAAACCGTTGTGCAATGGTGTTGCTGTTGCTGTTTTTGGTTGTTGATGTTGTTTGCTGTTGAAGTTGATCCAGTTAACAATAGCAGACTGTGTTGAACTTTGGAACTTTGGATCTCTGCCAAAACCACACTTTATTTCAAAATGAGATAAGTTCATAGCCCAGGAGCCATGTTAGCTAAAAGAGGTGGAAATGATGGGGTGGGCAAGGGAAAGAAGATAGCCACGAATTACAGGTAAATTGGATTTAAATTGTGATGTGAAAGTAAAAAAACGTATTCCTCATATAAAATACTTCGATAAATATACCACTACTAATGGAATGTCTGGATAAACAAGCTTAATGTGAAAAAAACACTTCTAGTCTCAGCAATAGTCACTTTATTTTGTCCCTAATACAATAAAGAACTGTAGAATCTTGACTATAGGTGTCACTGTCTCCTGTCCACGAGAATTGAAGATTGGAACTTTTATTTCTCCGAATTCAGTTCGTCGGATGTTGTTGGTTTGTGTTTCCTTTTTACTATTCACACCACAGGACGAATATTTTTTCGGAAGTTCTTGTTTTGGGAGGGAATTGCGCGTCATAGAAACGTTTACTGAATGCTATTCCGCTGCTAAGCCAATAGCCTATCACGTTGAAGACAAACACGGTAATGGAATGTCCAGGACAACCAACAAGCAGCTCTGTGCAGAGTTAGTCGTAGCAGGTCCAGTAGTAGAAACGAAAGCTACTTTACTTTATTAAAACTTCGCGAGAAAAACCAACCAAGGTTTGCGCCCAAATATCCCCAGCAGGTGTGCTTATGCTTGCTTATTGAAGGACTGGCGATTCTTTATTTTGGTTTTAAAATCTTTGAAGTGGTAGCCTCGTCAAAATACCAACAGCAACGTTGTTTATTTCGTTCTTATCTGCCCGATGCAGACTACACTAATTAACTGATTAATTAAATAATGTGTGCACCCATTCATTCATTCATTCTTTCCTTCTTAATCGTCTGATTTTATTTATTCAGTTTTGTTTACAGAAGTCATGTAACGGATACAACCCGGAGTGACAATTGTAATTGTACTGATCAGAGTTCAGCAACAAAATAAACACTTGGGTTTATATAATACTTTCCATAACATCCAGCATAAAAGTGTTCTAATGCCTAGCCTACCTTGGAAGCTAGAAATACAAAGAAATTGTGAATTACCTAACTTTAACATATATATTCAAAATCGTTATGGGGACAAAATGTTGACAATTTATACTCTGCCTGTCGGTGCCAGCTCTTCAGAGTGCATTTGATGACAGCCCTAAACTAGTGCTGCTGTACCACGAACAACAGAAGAAAGGTAGACCTACATTTATGCCAGTGAAAGGAACAGCGACCGCTGAAGATGTAAAGGGAAGTAACTAGCTGCAAAAAGGTCTATTTCCTATCCTGGGAAAACTTCGCCCACTGTTAACCCAAAAGCTTAAATTGGCACCTCTGGATCGATTTTGATACAGGCCTATGTCACATCAGGAATCAGAAATGTCCCGCATCAGCGGCTCCGAAAATGTTAAAACTGTTGGATCATCATCATCATCATCATCATCATCATCATCATCATCATCATCATCATCATCATCATCATCATCATCATCATCATCATCATCATCATCACCACCACCACCACCACCACCACAAGAACACACAGACCATCACAGTCATCATCCTCTTGCTAGCATTACTAACTATTTTGCAGAGTCGTTGAGCTGGTACTCGTTGGCGCGGCCGAAGCACTCGAGCACGCCGCTGTCCATCCATAGCCTTTTCATGGCCGCCAGCAGTTCCTCTGAGAAAGGCTCCGTGTCCTCCATACGTGCTATGACGTCCAGCACCATCTTGGCGTCAGACTGAAACATTATTATGTCACAAAACGACCTCAGCAGCTAATTGAAACATTGTTATGTCACAACATGACCTCAGCAGCTAAATGAAACATTATTATGTCACAAAATGACCTCAACAGCTAATCAAAACATTATTATGTCACAAAATGACCTCAGCAGCTAATTGAAACAATATTATGTCACAAAATGACCTCAGCAGCTAATCGAAACATTATTATGTCACAAAATGACTTCAGCAGCTAATTGAAAAACGATCATTATGTCACAAAATGACTTCAGCAGCTAATTGAAACATCATTATGTCACAAAATGACCTCAGCAGCTAATTGAAACATTATTATGTCACAAAATGACCTCATCAGCTAATTGAAACATGATTATGTCACAAAATGACCTCAGCAGTATTTTTAACATCTTCCTCTTGGTGGTTTCAGATTGAAACCTCGTGACGCCAGAGCTATTATTTTATTTATTTATTTATATTTTATGTATTTAAATATGACGTCACCAAAAGAAGTTTAAATAATGGAGTCACGGTAACTTCAGCACTTTCTTGGCGTCAGGTTGAAAAAAAAACACACCATGACGTCACAAACACGCAGGTGATCTGTTGCAGAAAATCTATTTATTTTATCATTGTATCTGCGTTGCTCTGTCTTCCACCTTTTATATTTGAATAGAATTATGTAGGTAGGGGATCCATTGGGCTACACACAAACAAACTAATAATAAATAACATAAATAAATACAAAATCAAAGAGCAATCGTTGCCTAGGATCAAAATGATGGATTCTGTTTCGTGTGTTTTGTTGTATCATTGATGTCTAGGTATAATGATGTTAGCAACGCAAAAATGAGTTGTCTTGCGTTTCCAACAACAACAACAACAACAACAACAACAACAACAACAGCAACGACAACGACAACAACAACAACCACGGAATTCAATGCAGACCTTCAAAGTAAGGGAGAGTGATACTTTTTTCATTAGTTACACATTGGGAAGAATGTTTACTTGTTTGTGTTACGCGTGATTGCATGGCTGAAAGGTTGGACTATACCTAGACAATGCGCGCGTTTGTCAAACGACTGTTAATGACACAATATGGATTTCCTCTTTGACCTTGACTTTTTGCACACAGCTTTTACATACCTTTTGTGTTTGTTAATGAATGTACTATATAAATAAAAAAAAGAGTTCAAGAGTTCTAGTTCATTTTTCTACATGATACTCCAGCGTTGGGAAACGTCGATGTTTTCTACAGTGAATTCCACAGCTGTCCCATTAGTATGCTAAATCCTTACCTCTCGCTCCTCGTCGCCGAATGGTATAAGGAGCATGCCCATAGCCCTGAGGATGGCTACAAGGGATTGAATAGTGTTACTGTAAACCACGGGCTTATACTGTTTGTTGTCTTCTGACGTAAACCCTCCTTCGTGTATAATTCTGCACACAAGCACGTGGAAAAAACAATCGGCATTACATTATCTGATAATTCGTCGTCGCCGTTATCATCATCATCATCACCATCATCATCAACATCACCATCATCATCATCACCATCATCATCATCATCAATATCATCATCGTCATCATCATTATCGTAATCATCATCATCATTAACATCATTACAACAAAAACAACAAAAGTCGTGGTATCAAAGACATCTATCTATGCAAAGGAATATAACTTGTTTTACATGTATTTGAAGAGAGAGCATTGGGCACCAATTCTGAAGTACCAACGATTGACACTTATTTATTAAACATGTGTGTGTTTTTGTGTGTGTGTGTGTGTGTGAGAGAGAGAGAGAGAGAGAGAGAGAGAGAGAGAGAGAGAGAAATAGGGTGAATGAAAAGATGGGCGTGTGTGTGTGTGGAGTACAGTATTTACCGTAGTCCCAGGCAGGAAAGCTTCTTATTTTCAGTGTGACTTTGCCCCCTTCACTTTGACCTTGCCTCTTCATTAAAACATACTGACCCTGAAGCGGCGTTTTACATTTTGACAGACTTTTAACAAAGAGAGAGAGAAAGAGAGAGAGAGTGACAGACAGACAGAGACAGAGACAGACAGACAGACAGATATAGAAAGGCATGCAGACAGAGCCAGAAAGACAGGGAGACTGATAGATGGAACGGAGCAGATGTGAAAAGCAATATAATGTAAGTGTAAGTAAAATATTTATTTGACGATAATTGGATAAATCAAGCTAGACGACATGCTGCTGCTGCTGCTGCTGCTGCTGCTGCTGCTGATGATGATGATGATGATGATGATGATGATGATGATAAAGACGACGACGACTACGCAGATAATGAGTCATATTTCCCCTTTACCTCCCACCCCCTTATTTCTCCTTCCCCTCTGACTATATCCATAATGAGCTCGAGCTTAGTCTACTCTAATGCTCGAGGTGCCAGAATTCTGCGTTCACTGGCGGTGAATTAACTAAACTAGTTCTCACGCATCTCCGTCCTGCTGATAGGATCACACATGTGGCTGTGCCTTTGATCAACAACAGTGCAGTATAAATGGGGCAAGTGTACAATAAAGTATTTAGCTATGTGAAGAAATATTCGACGCAGAGAAAGGAGTCCCGCGTAAAAGTCAGCGGCAGGTTGCAGAAAGAATACAGTCAGAATCCTATCAGGATGACTAAAGCGAGTTCCTTCTACTTGTGCGTTCCCTTGGACCAAAAAAAATGAATTATTGTCTCTCTTGAATTTGAAAATTGTTGAAAAAAAATTCCAGGCATCTCAGGTGGTGCACGATACAAATAATGCACGAGAATACGAAATTGTTTCGCAAAGCAAAGCGCAGTACAAATTGAATGTGCATGTGAAATACTGTGTTTCATGCGACCAAATTTCACAAGCGAGGTCCTTCATATTGCACAGGCATCGGAAGCATTGTTTATGATAGAGAAATCTCTGCGTTAAGCATCGAGCCACACCGACTATGAGAAACCACACGATCTCTGTCTGTCTCTCTCTCTCTCTCTCTCTCTCTCTCTCTCTCTGTCTCTCTCTCACTCTCTCTCTCTCTCGTTTATTCAGAATATAAGGATCTCCCGCTCTGATGCTGCTTACCAAACCCAATCCTGAATTCAAGAATCACCACCGAACACATCTATAGTATAAGCCAACCAACCCACATCCAAACAACTGCTGCCCTGACAAGGTTAAAGCCCATTTGGAAAGACAGGACAATCAGTCTACATAACTTGCGAAACATGGACCCTCACAGCAGATCTACAAAGAAGAATGCAAAGCATGGAAATGAGGTGCTACAGAAGACTTCTGGGCATTTCCTATACCCAGCACATCACCAACAACGAGGTCCGACAGACCATCACACAAGCCATTGGACAACGCGATGACATGCTCACAGTAGTGAAGAAACGATAACTCCGATGGTATGGCCACGTCACAAGAGCATCAGGCCTGGCAAAGACCATCCTGCAAGGCACGGTGCAAGGAGGCAGAAGAAGAGGGAGACAGAAAAATAGGTGGGAGGACAACATTCGAGAATGGACTAGCTTGACACTGAACGAGGCCATGAGGGTTGCTGAGAACAGAGGAAGATGACGTACCCTGGTTACACGATCCTCTGTGGTGCCCCAACGACCTTCGAGTTACGGGATTGAAAGGGAATATGAACCCACATCCAAAACACGACCCATCATATTTAAAAAAAATCATACACAAAACCGAACGATCCACTAAACTTCTTAAAACTGCTAACAGCGGAAGACGTAAGATCTTCCTATCAATGGCAAAAATGGCATAAAATAAAATGGCAGTCATGAATGCAGGCATTTTTACGATCACTCTCCTGACCGTTGAAGAATAGCATCTAACAAGCTATGCTACGCACATTAGACCGACTTCAGATTCCTATCCTTCAAATTCATATTATAGGCTACTGAACTATTGTCATACATATTCATGTACGCCACACAACAGAGAGGGTTGGAGTTGATTGATTGATTGATTGTTGCTTTAGGTCCAGCGGACTCTTCCGAGCCAAATCAGGACCGGACAACCCCCAATCCGCATAAAAGATCTGCCGAAACAACCCTAGTGGGAAAATTGAATGCCCTCCACCGGCCAGTCACTTTACAATAAAGACATCCCACGCAGGGGACGGCTGAGGCTTTACCCGAACTACTCGAACCCCCGGTTACAAAAACAAAATAGAATACAAACATCATTATAAATCATCAACAAAACACATACATATAAAATGCCTATAGTGCTAAATAATAACATCATAGGAAGCTCTAGTGACCACCCGGCAGAAAGCGTCCAACACTCCCAAGCTGATCCAACAGATCTCATACACAAACAAGGAGTCTTGTCCAGGAAGAGTTTTCAAGAAAAAAGGTAGGTCATTGATCTAGCGAAGAAGAGGATAGTATAGCAGAGTGATAGGACAGATCAGGAATGGGAAAGAGCAAATGAGGAAGACAGCGACAGTGGGAATTTAAAGCACTAAATTTCCAGAAAGTGGGGATACTATTTATACTGAAAGCCCCGGCACTCCAACGGGGGTACTGTTGCCACAGTGAATCAGTCATGCCTACAAAGGCAAGACAGGTTTTCAACTGGGGCTTTCACTTTTCCCACCTTAGTATCAGTTCCCAATGTTCCTCAAGCCAGCAACCTCCTGCAGCATCACATCATATCAAAGCCTATGGCTATGGAGAAGATTGACTTCCGGAGTGTTTGCATGCATACGCTGTATTAAAAAAACACCTCCATACTCAAAAGGCATTGAGTGCTAGCGCACTATTATATCAGTCATAGGAAGCTTTCTTTGAGCAGTTGATCAATACATACGGCAACCTACAAACCTGACAAATAGCTGACAGTAGGCTACAGGTCAAATTTCCTTCTAGTACATGAACACAACATAATCATCTTGTGTCTTGTGGTATCGAAAGGCAGTCCAGAATTAATATGAGATAAATAAAATGTTACATCCAATGCAAAGAGAATATTGCTTTAGTCGTGGGTTTCCCTATACACAGGCGGCGGAAGCGGGGGGGCAAGGGGGGCACTGGCCCCCTCCAGAAAAATATTGGGGGGGCAAACCTATACATTTGCCCCCCCCCCCCCCCCCCAATATTCAGCCCCTCAAAAAAAAAATTTGGAGGTTCAAACCAATATTTTCCCCCTTTCTCTGGACTTATGCAAGTTAACAATATATGTGCTGAGACCATTTTCAAAGCACTGAAGGACTGCTTGATCAGACTTGACTTGCCAGTGCAAAACTGTAGGGGCCAGGCCTACCCCGGGGCGAGTAATTTTCAGGGTCATGTGTCAGGAGTTGCAAAAAGATTCAAAGATGAGATCCTTGTTGTGACTGAAGAGTTGGTGACAGTTCTTCAAAGAAAACAAACGACTTGTGATGACGCAGTAAACGCTGCTGACATTTGTCTGAGAACACTGGAAAGCATGCGGCATGAAGATTGTTATGAGACATTTTTTGCTGACATCACAACGAAAGCTGCGAATTTGTGTGATGAGCACTGCGTTCCTACACAGAAGCAGCCTCAACGAAGACTGGACGATGGTTCACAGGGTCACAGCTACTCTTGACCATCTGCTTATACTACAGACAGCAATACTGTGAGGCCATTGACAACATCAAAGAACATTTAAAGAGCCGGTTTGATCAAATAGCTCTCGACTTACCAAGGAAAATTTAAGTTCTTCTATGTGATGGAGCAGCAGGGAAGATACCAGAAATTCCTCAAGAAATCAAAGATACATATTCCGCTGACATCGACTTGGACAGACTCAAAACTCAGCTAGAATCCTCCCACATGCACCGGGTGACACCAGGAGGCGGCTAACTCTAGGATCACCATCTTCCAAGCACTGCCGGATGAACTCAAAGCTTCTGACACTGTGCGACGGATGCTGAGTGAAGTGGATAAACTTCTCAGACTGTACTTCACCATCCCAACCACAACTGCAACGGCTGAATGCAGTTTTTCATCCCTAAAGCGGGTAAAAACATACCTTCGGGCAACGATGACGCAGGAGCGTCTAAATAAATGTCTTATAATGAATGTGTTCAAAGACAAAGTAGATCAACTAGACCTAGCGCAAACTGCTTACGAATTTATCAATACAAATGAACGCCGTCATGCATACTTTGAAAAATTAACGGTGTAATTTCCCATGCCAAATGACATGCATGACTGCTGTTTTTGTTACTGTGATGGATCAACATTGCCAGGTCAGTTTCTCTCATTTTCTCTCTATCCCCTCTCTCTCTCTCTCTCTCTCTCTCTCTCTCTCTCTCTCTCTCTCTCTCTCTCTCTCTCTCTCTCTTATATGCACAGTTGTAGAAATATATGATATATCTTTTTTTTCCTCTCTCATATAGTGTCTATGAAAATAGTTCAAATTATTTGGAGTAAATGTCCAGGGCCGGACCCAGAGGGGGGTGGGGGATATCTGGGTTCTGGAACCCCCCTTCCAAATTAAAAAAAATTGAATTTTTTTAAATGCAAAGAGCTTCAATTTTTTCGACATTGTTTTTAAAACATTGCAGTTTTTAGTCACTTTTGGTCCAACGTACAAAGAGTTATTTATAGTCATTATTTATAGTCAATTCAACAGAAATCCATTTCAAGGGATCCGTTGAAACGTCCAAAGTGTTTTCCCGTTGAAACGACCAAGTAACCCAACCCCTAAGCCTAAATTAGTAAATGCAGCCATATTTTCTTGTTCTGGCCGCAAGCCTCTTCCAGCACCTTCACCTTGATACTGCCCTAATCCACCAAAAACGACTTTTTAGAAATATTAATTAAGATGTTAAGTTGATAATTATGAAAATTCGTTGTAACGAACATCCATTGAAACGACCATCGCTGAATCGTCCAAAAACATCGTTGAAATGGAAACCCTTGACAGTGAAGCTGCAGAAAAGGACAAAAGATGTTGTCGATGCCTACAGGGAAATCAAAGAGGTCAGTAACTGCATATCTTCTATTAGAAGAGATGTCGACACAGCGCTCGTTGCCTGGTTTGGTGAAGTCAGCAAAATGGCAAATGCTTTGACAACTGGTGTTATTGTTCCTCGTCAAGCATCCCGACAGACTCTCCGTGACAACCAACCTGCGGCCACTCCAGAAGAATATTTCAAGATTAGCAATGCCATTCCTTTCTTGGAACACCTGTCAACCGAATTGGACTCGAGGTTCAAAAATGCTGGCCTAGAAGTTGATGGTCTCTGTCTGGTGCCAAGCACTTTAATAGACAACCAGGATGGTTTCAAGCAGGTTCCAGAAGGGGTGAAGACACTGGCAATGTTGTGGGAGTCTGACCAACCAGACAACGCTACCCTTGATGCAGAATACCAACGGTGGGTTTGCAAATGGTGAAGTGCTGCTGAGAATGCGACAGCTATCATCCCATCCATGGCATGAGAAGCACTGAAACATTGTGACAAGGATTTTTATCCCAACCTGTTCATCATGCTAAAGAACCTTTGCACCCTGCCTGTCACTACTGCCGAGTGTGAGCGTTCAAACAGTCAGTTGCGCAACCTGAAAAACTACCTGCGCTCTACAATGGGGCAACAGAGACTCAATGGACTTGCTTTACTGAAAGTGCACAGGGATGTTGATATTGACTTCAAAGAGGCAGTGAACTGTTTTGCCAGAAGATACAATTCACAAATGGTACTAATGCAGAGGAACCTAGTGCAGCAAGACTGAATTAAATGAAAGCAGGGCGGGGATGTTCATAAACTACAAGGTAAAGCTTTATACCGTTAACGATCAACAAAAAGTAGTGAATAATAATAGTATACAAAACATCTCTGCTGATAAATAAATGTTTGTGTGTGTGTGTGTGTGTGTGTTGTTTTTTTAACGGAGGGGCAGAGGATAATTTTTGTACCCCAGAGTTTGTTAGTTTAATTGTTCAAAAAGCTCAAAGTCCCAGACCATCACAAATGGCTTTTTTAAGGTTCAGATTGCACCAGATTGCACCATTTTGCATCCTTGAAAAAAAAAATTTCCGGGGGAGCATGCCCCCGGACCCCCCTAGAAGGCTCGGCGCTTCGCGCCTTCGCTGAATTTGTAACCTCCCCCTCCACTTTTCCAAGGTCCAGCCCTGATGTCAGTGAATAAAATGTGTGTGTGCCCCCCCAATCCTGAGCAGCTTCCGCCGCCTGTGCTATAATGAGTCTTGATTCAGCAACCGCCTTAACTAAAACAGCTAACTTTTACCCTCTTAAAAGCCCGAACCCGAAAGGTGGGTTAGTTTGTTTAAGTCAGATTTGGTTTTGAGGGCGGAAGATTGTTGTCTGAGTAGTGCTGTATCCTTGTACAGTCAGGAGTCAAACTGGAATGGAAATCCCTGTGTACAAACAGCAGTAAGGAATAAATTAGTATGTTCAGTAACGGTCCATAACTGAACAAGGATTCTATTTGTAGCAATCGATGTTTTTAATAGGTCTACGAAAAGTGCTCTTTAAAATCCCTAGTTCGTTGTATTTTTTTAACATTAATTTTATTGCGTACCATTCAACGAAAATTCAGTATGTACAAAATGTCATAGTTTAATAACATAGTCCGTAGTTTTGTGCATAACTGTTCATAACTATGAAAACAGTGTATACCAAAGAAATCAGTGCGTTCAAATAGCAGACAATAGGTATTCCATGTCTACAGTTTGCCTATAGCTAGGCCTGCTATGTTCCCTATAACGCAGGCCAAGGTTTTTCTGCTACAAAGACTTCACTGTGTGCATTTCATTGATCAATCATAGGCCGTAGTATAAGGTGCATATATAGTGTGCCCGCGTCTTTGGCTAGTTTAGTAGTTCTAAGAAATCCGAGAAAGCGATCTAAGAGCATAAATGCACCGGTGTTAATTAATAAATTAGCCTGCCCGCAGTGCACTACGCCCACGCTTCTAGGCCTAGTTCCCATTTCCGTAATTCTGTATTTATTTTGCCTGTCCGTCTGTCTCTGTCTTCGACTCTCTCTCTCACTTTCTCTGTCTGTCTGTCTGTCTCTCTCTGTCTCTCTCTCTCTGTCTCTCTCTCTCTCTCTCTCTCTCTCTCTCTCTCTCTCTCTCTCTCTCTCCCTGTTGTATACAAACAATAGTAGACATGAATTTGTGCGTGTGTTGTCTTTCTGTGAATCGAGAGAGAGAGAGAGAGAGAGAGAGAGAGAGAGAGTAAGAGTAAGTGTATGTGTGCATGTGTGTGTGTGCGTGCACGCGCATGTGTGTGTGTGCGTGTGTATGTATGTGTGTGTGAGTAAATGGGCATGAACCCGTGCGTCTGCGTGCGCGTGTGGTGGGTGTGAGTGTGTAGGTGGATGAAAAACACCCACTGTTCATTCAGTAGCTTAATTTAAATAAATATTCCTAGTTCCCCTACATGAGGAATAGATCCCCTACATGAGGAACAGATCCCCTACATGAGGAACAGTTCCCTTACATGAGGAACAGTTTCCCTACATGAGAAACAGTTCCCCTACATGAGGAACAGTTCCCATACATGAGGAACAGTTCCCCTACATGAGGAACAGATCAAGAAATGTTCTCACGTGGAACACGCCAAACATGGATTCTCATAAAATATAATATTGCTCAGAGCCTTGAGAAGCTCTTGAGCTAGAACAAAGCGCTATATAAAAATGATAAAATAAATAAATAAATAAATAAATAAATAAATAAATAAATAAATACCAAATTCCGGTGTTAGTAACAAGAAATATTTTAAGGAAAACAACTTTAAAAATAAAGAAAAAATATACATGAGCGGGAGAGGGAGGGGGAAGGGAGGAGAGAAGACAGAAGAAGCATGATGATGATGATGATGATGATGAGGATGATGAGGATGATGAGGATGATGATGATGATGATGATGATGATGATGATGATGATGATGATGATGATGTTGATGATGATACTAAGGTAATTGAACGCAATTAAACTGTTTGATTATGAATGAATGAACGAAAAAATACCACAGAAAAGTGGATGAGAGAAAGAAAAAAACACGAAAAAGGACAACAAAATAAGAAAAAAATGAAATAGGAAAAGACAGAAAAAAAAATTGTCAATTTCACCTAGGTGTTGCCCCATAAAAATAAATATTTTCAAAAAATGTCACCTCCGGACGGACGGACGGTCAAAGCCAAAAACAATAATTCCAGAACTTTACAGCTCGGGAACTAAAAACTAAATACTATCAAAAGTACAGCAGTGGAACAAATCTAAAACTTCATTTATGTATGTGTATTCATAACATCAAGGTTGATTCTAAAAATAACACCATAGTAAAAGAGTGTATATTTGTTTGTTTACAAAACAAGGAAGAGACGCCTAAACCTCAAAGCTTAACGGTCGGTTTGATTACCCATTGTATCATCTGTTAATGTGACAATACAATTCCTCAAGTAAACACATTGTCACACAAACTAAGCTTAAAGCTGTATCATGCGAGGCCTCAGACGGTTCTAGATTCTCATGCGCGAAATGTTTCGTTAGAGCAACGTCGAGTTCCCGGTTAGTGCTTGGATGGGTGACCTCACTTGGAAGGCAACCTCCAAACGATATACATACTGAATGAAGCAAGCCAAAGGTCACACCCACCCCAGTCCGCCTTGCTGTGGTTCTGTTGTCGAATCGAGTATAGTAAAGGCAGCCGGGGATAGGAGAGGGGCCACCCTCATTAAGCTGGACAACAGAAAAGAGAGAACCCCAACGCCCGAAAGGTTACGGGAACACCTTGTGCATCTTTACCTTTTTAGGTTAGGGCTAGGCTGCGATACAAGATACAAGATATTATCTTACTCTGAGAAACTCGATTTGCACAAGGGTTAGGGTTAAGGGGAAGGTTAGTGATGAAGTGGTGATCAGAAAAGCAGCTCGCATGACACTTGACAATATTGATTCCACAAAGCCTTATTATTCATACATGTTGGATAACTTTATATTGTGAAGCATAGGTGCTGAAATATGGGGGAACTTTTTCACAGGAGTTCGTTCGTTCTTTCAAATAGAGTTGCCGAGTTTCAACATCTACTTTTCAGTGCCCTGAGCACGCCTCCGTGACACGGAGCTGCGCGCCATACATATGGACTTTGGATTGAACTGAGAAAGCTTTAGTCTACCACCTTCTTTCTTTTCTTGACATTTTTTCCCTTTCTTACCGTCAGTTCATTGAAATCTGAGGCGCAATGCATGAACTTTAAATGTCGGCAAATCGGCATCAGAGTTGCGGAGAAGAAAAAAAGGACCTACATACAATTCACGCAAAGAGATGAATACTTGTTATGATATTTATATCTTTTTGTGTGTCTGTGAGCAGGTCGTCGTGTTGTCTAATGACCATCACACAAGCCATAGGACAACACGATGACCTGCTCACAGTGGTGAAGAAACGGAAACTCCGATGGTATGGCCACGTCACCAGATCATCAGGCCTTGCAAAGACTATTCTGCGAGGCACAGTGCAAGGAGGTAGAAGAAGAGGAAGACCGAAAAAGAGGTGGGAGGACAACATTCGAGAATGGACTGGTTTGATACTGAGCGAAGCCATCAGTGCTGCTGAGGACAGAGAAAGATGGAGTATGCTGGTTAAACGATCATCTGTGGTGTCCCTACGACGTCCGGGTTACGGGACAGGATAGGATAGGATAGGATAGTGTGTCTAATATTTACGAAATTGTATCTAAAAGTCGTTTCCGACCGTTTAAAATGTAGAGTGCAATAGCAAATGATACAAGATTAAATAATATAGGCGATGATTATCTAATGCTGCTGCAGTCTTTGCACATGTATAATACGTTTGACGTTAAAAGTACTACTTATCAATGGCTGCCGACACTGCATGTTTAGCCTTCAAATATTTAGGGACCATTGTCTCAGACAATGGGTCCCGATAGGAAGTCCTCTTTAGGGTCGCACAAACAACTGCTGCCCTGAAAAAGTTGAAGCCCATTTGGAAAGACAGGACCGTTAGTCTACATTCCAAGGTAAGGCTGCTGCGCTCCCTTGTCATATCCATCTTCTTATACGCTTGCGAAATATGGACCCTCACAGTAGATCAACAACGAAGAATACAAAGCATGGAGATGAGGTGCTACAGAAGACTTCTGGACAGTTCCTATACCTAGCACATCACCAACGACGAAGTCCGACAGACCATCACACAAGCCATTGGACACTACGAGGACATGCTCACAGTGGTGAAGAAACGGAAATTCCGATGGTATGGCAAAGTCACCAGAGCATCAGGCCAAAGAAGACGGAGACCGAAAAAGAAGTGGGAGGACAACATTCGAGAATGGGCTGGCTTGACACTGAGCGAAGCCATGAGGGTTGCTGATGACAGAGAAGGCTGGTTAAACGATCATCTGTGGTGCCCCAGCGACCTTCGAGTTACAGGATAGGATAGGATAGGCCGAGGATGCCGGTGGAAAAAGTAGTTCACCTGACCAAACTCGTAACACACGATCACGGCCTATGGCTACGGGCACCTTTCAAGAATGCAACAGCGACTGGAGTTCAATTCTGTATCGGCCATCGCATTGAGCAGCCCTTAGGCTGGAAAAGCGCTCTATAAAAACAATTAAATAACAATGGTGACCAGAGTGATTGGTAACGTAGACCTATCATTGGCATACAGCCCTAAATGTGCAAGTACTATAGTAATCCTTCATCGTGATAATTAATGAACAAAAGCCAACGCATGCATGCATGGATTTTCACAGAACCACATCATCTTTCAAATGTTCTGTTAAACAATGCACCTTGTACTGTTATTCAATTATCCTCATCCTCATCCTCATCACCATCATCCTCATCCTCATCATCGTCGTCGTCGTCGTCATCATCAACGCCATCATCATCATTATCTCATCCTCAACAACACCATCAGCATTATGATCACCATCATCATCATCATCATCATCATCATCATCATCATCATCATCAAGGTAACTGTAGATTATAGTCACACGACACCGAAGCGTATAGGCGACTACTGGTCACATTATTCTGACACCAGCGAACCAGTTGAAGAAGGTAAAGGGAAAATAATATGGTCACACATTGGCCAATCCGGGATTCGAACCAGGTACCTTTCGGTTACTAGTAAGACGCTCTACCAACTGAGCTACCCGGCCCCACCGATCATCATCATCATCATCATCATCATCATCATCATCATCATCATCATCATCATCATCATCATCATCATCATCATTGCAGTATTTATCGTCGTCGTCACAAATAAATTATTTCAGTTTCAAGCTGATCAAAGTTGGAGCTGCTGATCATAACGTAAAAAAATCAAAAACAGGAACGGTTAGAAATGTGAGACAAATATAGACAATATAATATGAGAGAGAGAGAGAGAGAGAGAGAGAGAGAGAGAGAGAGAGAGAGAGAGAGAGAGAGAGCTGCAGCAACAGCACACACGCAGCAATGACACAGAACACACTGACAGTGGAGATGGCAAAAAAAATCGATAAGGAAAAGGCAGGGCTGTTGAGCACAAGATCGGACTGCATTGATTTTTAAGCCAAGCGCATAGAGAGCGAGAGAAGAGAGAGAGAGAGAGAGAGAGAGAGAGAGAGAGAGAGAGAGAGAGAGAGAGAGACAGAAACAGAGACAGAGAGACAGAGAGAGAGGGGGGGGGGCGTGAAATTCCGTGGCGAAAGGGAGAGGGAGAAAGAGACAGGGAGAGAGGGAGGGAGAGTGAAATTTCGTGGCGATATAATTATATGAAAAGATTGGATCGAAGAGAGAGAGAGAGCAAGACAGACAGACAAACAGACAGAGACAGAGAAAGGGAGAGACAAAGACATACATCTATAGGCAAACACCCATGGAAAACGACCTTTCCTCATTAACACGTTCGCTTCGTTCAAGTTCTCAATGGTATGAACACGCAGTACAGACTACAGACAGCTTACGAGTCGGACGGAATGAATTAAAGAACACCAAATTACACGGAAATAAAACCGCATGATGCAACCTCATGGCTAAGCCTGTTCTTCAAAAAAAGCAAAACCGGTACCCAGTCAAGTCGAATAAACGTCTAACTTGCATTTTAGTCCGATATTGATTTAAACCAGCGCTAGCTGAACTCTGCTCTCGAAAGACGCGCTTGAGGTACTGAAAAAAAAACCACACTATAATAACAGGCACAGGCCAACCCCAACTAAACCCAAGGGAGCATGACCAACAAACCCCGAGGCGTTGCCGTGGGTTTGCCAAGGACAACGATGCTGTGCCTGTAGTCTCAAGTGACGCTCTACAACTTCATGAGAGACTCCTCTGCTAGCGAAGCGCGTGACGTTGTCAAGGACAATAACGGCTTAATCTGCTTACAAGCCCATCGGAGACCTTTCACCTCAATAATGTGGATTCGTAAACTACTCTGTGGTCATACTATCTAGCGAAAAGGTTTGAAGAAAGATGACTTCACACTCACTTTAAAACATTGGGGGAGGGGAGGAGAGGGAAGGGGATGAAGGGGGAAGGGAAAGGGGGAGGGGAGGTA
>CM072519.1:6730337-6770337 GCA_036898135.1 Oncomelania hupensis | reverse complement strand
GAGAACATAAATATATTGAACATTGTATCGTTCACTAGGACAAGTGTTTTAGGCTCTCAAACCTAGTCTTACAACCTGCCCTAAGAGAGAGAGAGAGAGAGAGAGAGAGAGAGAGAGAGAGAGAGAGAGAGAGAGAGAGAGAGAGAGAGAGAGAGAGAGAGAGAGAAGTCGAAGTCGAAACCTTTAATAGGATAATAGCATTAGGTCCTATGGACCTGTCTTACAGCTAGTCCTTAATAAAATTGTAAAATAAAAAATAAAAATTCAGAACAAACAAACTAAATAACATAAAATTGATTTAAAACTAACACAAACCTTAAAAATGGTGAGAATTTTGAAAAAATTACTAAAAAAATTAATGTACCGAAATACACAATACGAAATAGAATATTTTGTATTCTTCAGTTGCTAAACTTTGCGTTTATGTACTTTTTGCCGATCTTATCGCTCTCTCTCTCTCTCTCTCTCTCTATATATATATATATATATATATATATAGAGAGAGAGAGAGAGAGAGAGAGAGAGAGAGAGAGAGAGAGAGATGTATATATATATCTATGTATATATAGGTTATAACTTGGATGATATATATTATATACAGAGAGAGAGAGAGAGAGAGAGAGAGAGAGAGAGAGAGAGAGAGAGGATCGGCAAAAAGTACATAAACGCAAAGTCTAGCAACTGTAGAATACAAAAATAAGGGAATTAATATGGAAACACAAAAAAGAACAACCTGAAAAAAATTAAGTAATGTAATTTGCTCTTTCTCTCTCTTTCCCCTCTCCCTCCCCCACATCCGCTCCTACTCACATCCTCTCTCCCCCGACCCCCAAATCTCTTCTTCCCTTATCAGTCCATTAAAAGTAGTGCGAGTCTGTCAGACTCCCAGTAGGACGGGAAATGACCATCAGATCTTCAACCAAAAGCACAAGTTGTAGTCGTAACGCGTCTCCACAAACCTATTGCTAGAATCCTGAACCTCATCCAGACGTCTTGTCATTTAGTTTCTCAACCATTCGATCTCTACAATCCATGCATCAACTGGGAATCTGGTCCAGTTGGGAAGGCTGCTTGCATCGGCTGCGGAAGCATGCGGCAGATGCATTACAAGTCTCTTTGCTCACTCATGGCAGCCCAACAATATACGGTGGTATTTTTGCTTAACCCGTATACAGCTAAAGCAATGCCACACACGTAGTTCTACGATAAACTACATACAGTGACATTGACATGTGTCAAATACTTGCTAATCTGATAGCAAGCAAGCTATAGAGAAAGCGCAGCGTAATCATAATAACAATCATCAGTGTCTAAAAAACAACATGATAAACTACGTACTGCGCGGGACAGAAGTAGGAGTTTCATTATTTCACTGTATAAATCAGTTCTTTAAGAGAGAGAGAGAGAGAGAGAGAGAGAGAGAGAGAGAGATTTGGGCAGTCTAGGGAAAGTTTATAATCTTTAAGTGACACAATGAATTACTTTGACAATATAGACAGTAAAACGTCCATCTGCCTATAATAACGAGAACGCGAGTGTGTCCTATAAACTGCCTTAATATTGATAAACGTGTGTCCTTTACCCTAACAAAATAGCCTACAGATTAAATAAATAACTTACCCTTATACAGATGAACATTTGTCCTATAAACTGCTCTAATAGCCTACGTGCGAATACATCCTAAAATCTGGTCTCATGCAGGTAAAGGGTGTGTCATAATAGTAATAAAGTTATAGTTTTAAACTGCCCTAATACAGTTGAGCGTGGGTTCTATGAACTGCTGTAATCCATGTGAACGACAGTTCTATAAACTGTCCAAAAGCAAGTAAACGTGTGTCTTATAAACTGCCCTAATTATTATTATTATTATAAGTAAACATGTGTCCTATAAACTGTCCTAAAGCAAGTAAACGTGTGACCTATAAACTGTCTTATTACAGGTGAACGAGTGGGAGCTATAATGCTGGTGAATGTGTGTAGGTGTCCAAAAAGCAGCGCTCACACATGTCAACATGTGCCCTAAAAATTACCCTACTACTAATGAACTTGTGTTGTGTACACTGCTCTAATATTACAGGAGAATGTGTGCATTACAAACTGCCCTACAAACATGTGAGCGTGCGAATTCTACTAAACTGCTTTAACGCAGGTGAACGGACTCAGTGTTATGGTACACACAAACATGAAACAACATCATCATTTATATCCTGTCCTGAAGGAAAGAAGGGCAACGTAGGGATGTTTGTATGTGTGTGTTTGTGTGTGTGTGGGGTGTGTATGTGTGTAGTATGTGTGTGTTTGTGTATGCGTTGTGTGTGTGTGTTTCTGTCATTCTCATGTGTTCTTTCTCGTTCCTAATCTGTTCTATCAATCTTCTTCGCTAGACCAGTCACCTGCATTTTTTCTTGAAAACTCTCCCAAAAACTCCTCAGTTGTGTATGGGGTCTGTTGGGTCAGCTTGGGCATATTGGACACTTTCTGCCAAATGGTCAGTTGGGCTTTCGTGGTATTATTATTTAGCAATGTAGGCATTTTACATGTATGTGTTTTGTTAATATTTTATAATGAAGTTCATATTCTATTTTGTTTTGTAAACGGTGGTTCGATAAATTAGAGTGAAGCCTCAGAGTCCCCCACGTGGGATGCCTTTATTGTAAAGTGACCGGCTGGTGTTATCATTAGAGTTGTTTCAGCAGATCTTTTATACCGATCAGGGTGAGCCCTCTTTCAACCAAGTTGTGGCAATGGTTCGGCTCTTTGCGGTCCTATGGTCCCAATAAACAATGACTAACTAATTAACTCTTCTGTCTTTGAAGATCTACCCAAAGATCTATGCAATTTTTGTCTGCGTCAGAATTAGAGACTGACAATTTCTACCTGTGATGATGACCCACAAAAGTAGACACCCTATTTTCTACTTCTGAGAATGACCCACAAGCATACAGATTTAGAAAAGCTCTTTCTGCCTCTGGAATGTACCAACAAATTTAGGAACCCTTCTAACCTCTGACAATCGGTGTGCGTCAAGGATGCCTACTCTCTCCAACACTCTTCAACATCTTCCTAGAGCGCATCATGTCAGATGCCTTTGCAGATCACGAAGGCACAGTCAGCATAGGGGGTAGAGCAATCTCCAACCTTCGTTTTGCGGATGACATTGATGGATTGGCTGGATAGGAACAAGAACTTGAACAGCTGGTACCGAGGCTTGACACAACCTCCAGAGTCTATGAAATGGAAATAAGTGCAAAGAAGACCAAAATGATGACCAACAACACCAATGGCATCAACATTGACATCAAAGTCCAAGGCCAATCCCTCAACACAGTACATAGCTTCAAATATTTAGGAGCCATTGTATCAGACAATGGGTCCTGACAGGAAGTCCTCTGTGGGATCCAACAAACAACTGCTGGCCTGGCGAGGTTGAAGCCAATTTGGAAAGACAGGACCATCAGCCTACATTCCAAGGTAAGGCTGCTTCGATCCCTTGTCATCTCCATCTTCCTATACGCTTGCGAAACATGGACCCTTAGAGCAGATCTATAACGAAGAATACAAAGCATGGATATGAGGTGCTACAGAATACTTCTGGGCATTTCCTATACCCAACACATCACCAACAACGAAGTCCGCCAGACCACCATCACACAACCCATTGGACAACACAATGACCTGCTCACAGTGGTGAAAAAACGGAAACTCCGATGGTATGGCCATGTCACCAGATCATCAGGTCTTGCAAAGACCATCCTGCAAGGCACAGTGCAAGGGGGTAGAAGAAGAGGGAGACCGAAAAAGAGGTGAGAGGACCACATTCGAGAACGAAACCATCAGGGTTGCTGAGGACAGGGAAAGATGGAGTACGCTGGTTAAACGATCATCTTTGGTGCCCCTACGACCTCAAGAGTTACGGGATAGGATAGGATAGGATTTAACCTCTGAAGATGACCCACAAAAGCGGACACCATAATTTCAACCTCTGCAGATAACTCACACAAGCGGACACCCTAATTTCTACCTCTAAAGATAACCCACAAAAGGGGACACCCTAATTTCTACCTCTAAAGATAACCCACAAAAGGGGACACCCTAATTTCTACCTCTGAAGATAACCCACAAAAGGGGACACCCTAATTTCTACCTCTGAAGATAACCCATAAAAGCGGGCTCCCAAATTTCTACCTCTGAAGATAACTCACACAAGGGGACAGCCTAATTTCTACCTCTGAAGATAACCCACAAAAGGGGACACCCTAATTTCTACCTCTGAAGATAACCCACAAAAGCGGACTCCCAAATTTCTACCTGAAGACATAGTCACGTCCGCTAGATCCGGTTATCCTTTCTACGTCTGAGACTGGACCCATAGACCAAAAGACCCTTCTTACTGCTGAGGACAGACCGACGTCCTTCTAGCTCTGAATGTTTTTAAAGGTATTAGACCTATGCCTTGTACATATTTATAATTTTTACTATAAACACTAACACCAACATTACATTTGAATTCAGTGATGTTGTGTTCTAAGCAACAATCACATCGACATGCTGTAAAAACAGCTCTAGACGCAGACGTCAACTTTTGACTTAAAAAAGAAAGAAAGAAAGAAAGAAAGAAAGAAAGAAAGAAAGAAAGTTTGAAAAAAATAAACCGCCAGTTATTTTCTTTCTTTCTTTTTTACATTTAAAAAAAGAACACGGCGTGAATTTCATCTTCTAGAAACACAACATGTAAAGGTCGCGATAATATAATCATGTCTAACAGAGGAATTGGGCATATAATTCTAGTAAATCGCCCCCCTCCTCTACCCGTCCTCCACCTCCTCCCCCTCCCCCCTCCGCCCCCATTTATTTATAACAAACACCGCCTAACCACTTTTGGCTGAGTCTACGTTTATTTACAGTAAACAAAGAGTACATAGCAACACCGTCTATGGCACACCTAGGTCTACGCACATAAACTTTCAGACATGTGCACATCTACGGATTTTCCGTATTTTCTCCGATTTTCATGAGCAGAATACGGATTACTTATTAACATTCCGAAATTCCGATTTTTGTACTTTAACAAATTTTTTCTTACTTTTTTTCTGTTTTAAGATGTTTTTGACTAGTTGTGCTTAAAAGACGTTTTTCGAACCGGAAGCGCGCGTTTTTTCTAGTTCGTTCAGCATTTGTGTGGTTGCAACTTCATACTGTGATTAAAAAAAATTATGGAGCCAGCTTTGACAATGGTAGATTTCTATTATATAATGAATATATACAAAAATACATTATTTATTCAAAATTTTAGACTTTTTCCAGTAGTATTAATGCAGTTAAAAAGTATGTAACCAAGTTAAAATCATTATTAATCTGTCCAGCCATACATTTTGTTAAATAAAATATTGTCCTAATTTGTATATTTTGATACTCTGTTAATAAAGGTTTTGTTAAACAAACAAAAAAAGTAACAATGTTGATGTTTTAGCTTGGCTTGAATAGATTGTAATTCCCATTCTACTGCCTCATAGTGTTTCAGTTTGTGTGCTTTGTGAGCAGAATTATGTCTTGAACTGTCGTTACAGCTTGCTACTGAAAATTTTTAAAAACTACTAAAATTTGGTTTGTTTGCTGCTGATGAGCATTTTGAGTGTGCACAGGTCTGATAAACCATAATTATGCAGGGTAGGAGTGGGACAAGGAGAGAGGACAGTAGTTCCAGTCATCCTACCTAGTTAAACGAGCGCAACACTCTTGCTCTTGCAAGATCTAAAGCTTAAACCAAATAGACATTAGCATAGAAGGATTCAATATTAATATGTAGAATAGACCCTTTTCGCTATCGGGTTGATCCTATCCTATGCTAACTCGTAACTCGAAAGTAGTTGGGGCACCACGGATGATCGTTTAACCAGCGTACTCCATCTTTCTCTGTCCTCAGCAGCCCTCATGGCTTCACTCAGCGTCCAGCCAGGCCATTCTCGAATGTTGTCTTCCCACCTCTTTTTTCTGTCTCTCTCTTCTTCTTCCTCCTTGCACCGTGCCTAGCAGGAGGGGTTTTGCTAGGCCTGATGCTCTGGTGAGGTGGTTATTAAGGTTTTATATATAGGCACTCGGCCCCACAGTGACACTGACTTCAATCTGGGTGTCAAAGGCTAGTAAGGGCATAATTATGCCTACGTAGCTACACACAGCCTACGCTTGATAGATCTCTGACTCTCCGCTAGCGTCAAGGTCGCCTATTTCATGAAAACTGGCCTATTCGCCATCTTGCACGCTGGAAAAGCCAAAGCGCAGGCTGACTTTAGCATCGCAGAGTCGTCACCACAATTTTTCACTAGAAGGGGAATAGGAATTCTGGGTCTCTTCCACTAAGATGCTTTGCATGCGGCAAAGCTACAATTTTAGACTAGATGGGGATTATAGGCATTGTGGCTCTCTCCCAGTTTAGTTTTTAGTTAACTCAGCAGTATGTACACTCCCACTCGACAGGAGATGTACGCTGCGAGATGAGGCGGCAGCTGCTGAAACCCAATATAACTACAGTGGAGTACAGCGCACGCTGACTATGAGAAAAGGCCCATGAACAGATTGGACGTGGAATTTGCTCAGCAGGCTAGAAAGACTGCGCGCAGGTCCTCTGATAGCCTGCATAGAACAAAATTAGCACTAAAACCAAACTAAGCACCACTAGGTATGACGGCCTGCTAGCGCCAAAACCGAGAGTTACCATTATGATATCACGAGATAATTGAAATTAACACGTGTTCTGTGTAAGTTACAGATACCGCTAACAGACTACACAGTGTTAATTAATAATTATCAGTATTTGCCAAGCCTTCCTAGCTCCAAAACCTCATAATTACAAATATCATGAGATGATTACAAATATCGTAGGAAAATTATCTTTATCAAGGGATAATTACAATTATCATTGAAACATTACAAATATCTTCGTGTGATCATGTTTCAGAGCCTATGGAATGGAAATAAGTGCAGAGAACACCAAAATAATGACCAACAACACCAATGGCATCAACATGGAAATCAAAGTCCAAAGCCAATCCCTCAACACAGTGCATAGCTTCAAATATTTAGGAGCCATTGTATCAGACATTGGGTCCCGACAGGAAGTCCTCTCCAGGATCGCACAAACAACTGCTGTCCTGGCGAGGTTGAAGCCCATTTGGAAAGACATTACCATCAGTCTACATTCCAAGGTAAGGCTGCTGCGCTCCCTTGTCATTTCCATCTTCCTATATGCTTGCGAAACATGGACCCTCACAGCAGATCTCCAACGAAGAATACAAAGCATGGAAATGAGGTGCTACAGAAGACTTCTGGGCATTTCCTATACCCAGCACATCACCAATGACGAAGTCTGACAGACCATCACACAAGCCATTGGACAACACGATGACCTGCTCACAGTGGTGAAAAAACGGAGATATTTTATTTTTGAATGATAATTGTAATTATCCCTTAATACTTGTAATTATCCCATGATATTTGTAATTATCTCATGATGTTTGAAATGATCAGGTTTTGGCGCTAGTAGGCCGTCATAGTACTGCTCAGCAGAAAAGGGGAGTGGAATGCATCCATGGTCTTTGATAATCTGTATAATACTTTGTGTGTAAAGTTTTGCGCTCACGCCAAAAAGAAATTTCCATTTTTTATGTATACGATGTGAAAGTTGGACGATACAGATGTAGTGTAGTGTAGTTTAGTATAGTGTAGTATAGTGTAGTGTAGTAAACAGTAACCCACACTAAAACACAACTGGAAGTAGAGCGACAAGTCTTATAACTCAGTCTGGCACTACAATAACTACTGGTGGAAATAAAAACACTGCGTGCTGACTAGAAGGCGTTGTTATTTTGCTTTTAAGGTTTCTGATCTTCAGGGTGGTGTACATTCCATTTCAAACAATTTAAACCGCCTTTAGCATTCCACTGAGCTGCGCGCCAGTTTCTTTACATCGTAATAGGTTGCTGCTGGGGTTTATGAGGCCTACGATAGAAACAACATGTTGTGTGTGGTCACTCATATGCCAAGCGATCTTGCTTTTTAAAGGTGTCTTAAAGAATACATTAGCTTGCCTATATCTGGCGCTCTTCGTAGTAACTTTTGATCTTTTTATCGTGGTCCTGATAGGATTTGTAATCTTGATTTGCCTCCTGGAGGCTTTTCATATTTTTCTTTTATATGTAAAATGAATTCTTAATTCTATAGTCCCCTATATGCTAAGTGTCGGGGAATATTACGTAACAAACAAGACAGCAGCCTCAGGACGGCGACATTAATTCCAGACTGTTCGGTTCTAATGTGTTCCACAAAGTAGAGCGGGGTTAGAATGAGAAGGCGATCGGGAATGTGATGGTGAGGATGAGCAGGGTGGACCTAGAGGTCGAGGAAATTAAGGAGAATTATGTGGAAGAAAAAAAGTCTACTCGACCCTTAGCGTTTCACTCTGATTCCATATTCCATCTCTTACTTTTTTTTTCTTATTGTATAATTTCTAATGCAATATTGTAGGTTGTTTCATGTTTGTTTCTTTCTTTTCATGTAAAGCGCTATGCGCTTGTCTATAAAAAGACAAGTAATAGCGCTATATAAATGTCCATTATTATTATTATTATTATTATTATTATTATTATTATTATTATTATTATTATTATTA
Source organism: Oncomelania hupensis (assembly GCA_036898135.1). NCBI lineage: Eukaryota > Metazoa > Mollusca > Gastropoda > Littorinimorpha > Pomatiopsidae > Oncomelania > Oncomelania hupensis. The sequence continues at coordinate 6,761,672 of CM072519.1, read as the reverse complement.
TTATTATTATTATTACTTTCCACAGCCCTGCCACGATGAATGATGTTATCCTGAACTCGAATGGCTTCATTATGATCTTTCTCTCAATGGCTTTATTCTATATCCTGGTCCTGCTTGGCTTGGTCCTATAAAAGTCGATGGACACTATAAACGGGAGTGTAAGTCCCCTATATGCTTACGTGTCCGGGGACGGTAATCTACCTACTGAACTGAACTGACTGAAACGGGAGTAGTGGTGTCAGGTAGCTCAGTTGGTAGAGTGGCTTACTAGTAACCGAAAGGTACCTGGTTCGAATCCCGGATTGGCCAACGTGTGACCATATTATTTTTCCCTTACCATCAACTGGTTCGCTGGTTTCCGAATAATGTGACCAGGAGTCGCCTATACGCTTCGGTGTCGTGTGACTATAATCTACAGTTACAAACGGGAGTAGGTGAACTTGAATCGATGAACGTAACATTAATGGATTTAACAGAATTTCATTGAACACACACGTATGCTTATGCACAATAGAAATCTCGTTCTATCTGTTACTTAAGCACCATACACCACCACATCGAATGCCTCACATCCATGGTCTAGTGATTAACAGTCCGTCACAATAATTGTTGAAGGATCAATACTATCAATACTCTAGCCACTGATTGCAGTCTGTGGTTGAAGCAAATTTTTGTTCATGGTTCCTTATTATTAGACATCGACCTTTTTCATATATATGAGTCAGCCTCCTTGAACACACTCTTATGGTTTAAATCACAAAATATTCAATCTTTTTCAGATTGATCTGAATGTTTCTGAACAAGAATCAGAATCAGACATTTTCATTGTCACCATAAAAAAGAAAATTTGACAGTTGAGATCCAGTGAATGTATGGAATTTTTTTTAAAACACGCAAAACATTTTCAGAGAAAATTTTTACATTAAACGACCTGATCCGGGTGCCTCTGAACAAAGACGTTGTTATGCAGTGAACCATCCATCTTGCACGGCCTCTTCTATTATACGCGAAATCAAATACAATAGTTTTAATATTGAACGAATTTATTGAGCAAATTCCGGATGCCTCTGAACATGAGCTCAGTCAGACACAGCTGAGAAAACATGAAACGAAGTCATTTGTGACTCAGTAGATGGTTTTCTAATCGATTTTCATACTCCAATACGTGCTTCCGATTTTTATTGGTTATAAAACTTTTCTATTTGCATATAGATTTTTGCACCCCAAATACGGCTGAGATGTTTGTCAAACTGCAATAAAGAATTTTCGAACTGAAGCACGATGATTTTATATTTAATATTCATGATGCAACATTATACAGTCGATGGCCGATTGGAACACATGTTATTTGAACAGGTGTGATGATACGTGTCAATTTCGGTATTCAGCGTGCTACTGTTTATACTGAATTAAAGATGACATCACCAACAACGAAGTCTGACAGACCATCACACAGGCCATTGGACAGCACGATGACATGCTCACAGTGGTGAACAAACGGAAAATCCGATGGTATGACCAAGTCACCAGAGCATCAGACCTTGTATAGACCATCCTACAAGGCACAGTGAAAAGAGGCAGAAGAAGAGGGAGACATATACAGCATACCTGTCAAGTGCTACGGATTTTTGCGTAGCGCTACGCATTTTAAACATTTTCCCATTGCTACGGCGTATCACAAAGCTGCTACGCAATTTTTTTGAAAAGTGACGATAATATTTTTTAACCAAGGGGGTTTTCGTGTGAAAGTAGTCTGTTCCGGTCGAGTCCGGTTTAAAGACACTTAGTAAAAGCACGGCACCTCCGCAACACGTGTTCGTTCAGAACTTCAGTCTACAATCAGTCTTTGTGAGGGAGAGACAGACGGAGTTGAACAAAGAAAATGGCAAAGCCTCCACCTAAAAAAACTCAAACGACCAGGAAGGCACCTTAAACCATGTTTTGTGAATAAGCAAAATTTGTTTGGGGGAAAAAATTTCATCTGCTTTTTCTGTGTCAGTGATTGTTTCCCTTGTTTGTTTGTTTTTTGTTTTTTTATGATTGCCTACCTTATTTTCTGTCTGTATGTTTTATTTTATTTAATTTTTTTATTTTTTGGCATTTTCACTTTTATTTTGAAAAACGTACATGAAAATGTTTATAATGATAATGATAATGGTAATAGCTAAAGTGTTGTGCATTAACAAGATTTTACAATAAATTTGTAAACACATTGGATGTGTGTGTTTATATTGGATGCAGAAGTTTCCAGTTTTGTTGCGAATCGCGTGATTCACATTAGTGCTACACCAAACCTCCATTTGCTATGGTTTTTCTGTTAAATTGCTACACCACAACCCGAAAACCCCTTGACAGGTATGTCCAGAGGTGGAAGGACATTCGAGAATGGACTGGCTTGACACTGAGCGAAGCCATGAGGGTTGCTGATGACAGAGAAAGACGGAGTACGCTGGTTAAACGATCATCTGCATGTGGTGCCTCAACGACATTCGAGTTACGGGTTAGGATAGGATAGGATAGAATGGCTTCAAAGGTAGTCTGACTACGTTCAGTGCAAATGTACTTCTCTTGGTCCTGATTTGGCTCGGAAGAGTCCGCTGGACCTAAAGCAACAACCATGTAATGTAATGTAATGTAATGTAATGTACTTCTCTCCTAAGCACAAAATCACTTTTGTCTATTGTAGCATTTTTGTGAAACGATTTTGCTAACGCACCACAGGTTTTTTTTCTCATACGCAGATACGCCGATAATACAGGTAGGTCGATACAATACAGGTAATAAATAGAGACAAAACGTTTGTTTTTGGAGAGGCACCGGTAGTAAGAAGCCTCGCCTGAGAAAAATGGAACAGGTTTAGATTATTTTGGATTTTTGTGTAATATTCCTCACCCATGCTGGGAGAAATTTGGGTTGTTTCCTCAGCGAAAGAACAACAGCCACCCAAACCGAGAAGTATAAAACACGGTGCTCGCACATTGTTCTTGAATCTGGCACTTTCACCTGTCTTGGGGACATGAGCGTCAGTATCTGGGGCAATGGAACGCATGCGTGCACAGACTAAACCTCGGCTTATACTCCCATCCCGAAGGATTAGACATTGTGACGGAATAAATAGTCAATCCTATCCTATCCTATCCTATCCTATCCTATCCTATCCTGTCCCGTAACTCGAAGATCTTTGGGGCATCACAGATGGTCATTTAACCAGCGTACTCCATCTAACAAACTTATAAAGCACACACCTGACTGGTCTTATTTCTAATTTCCCTGAGCATGGAATTTATTATGAAATAAGTCTACGATGTTGTCACATCAACTTCATATTTTATTGTAGCCACCAAGTGACATTTATCCTATCCTATCCCTTAACTCGAAAATCATAGGGACATCACAGATGATCGTTTAACCAGCGTACTCCGTCTTTCTCTGTCCTCAGCAACCCTCATGGCATCGCTCAGTGTCAAGCCAGTCCATTCTCGAATGTTGTCCTCCCACTTCTTTTTCTGTCTCCCTCTTCTTCTGCCTCCTTGCACCGTGCCTTGCAGGATGGTCTTTGCCAGGCCTGAGGCTCTGGTGACTTGGCCATATCTTCCTGCTAACATTGGTACTGAGTCTCTTACCATTTAAGCACTGCTTTCATCTCAACAGCTGTAAAACAGTCAAACATTCGTACTAAATTTAGTACGAATATATACCCCTATAAGACTCCTACAATGTATTTATTGAAATTAACAGTATGGCCCAACAATAATAATCAATACATAACGTACCAAATAACAAAGGATAACAAACTGTAATGGATGTACGAACATTGAAGTTTAACGTCTATACACCCACCATTGGCGATATGGCAGACGGGGATAACCATCCCAGGGAACAAAGTGTAGGGACCTAAATCAACACTGAACCACCAGAGCAATCCTACTGCTAAAATGGACAGTGAAAATGGCCACTTTTATCTGGCCCTTCACGGGACTGGAACCGTGGTCATCGGTGCGCCAGGCGAACTGTGTACCACACACACTGTGATACAATGACCAGTAGCAAAGCCAAAGGTTTAGACCTACTCAGTGACAGTAGTATCGAGCTGTGTAATCACTCCGACCAGATTCCATTGATCTCTCACAGATTCTATTGACATCTTAAGAGATTCCATTGATATGTAGTATTTGGACCTTACACACAAAACTGCCCACCTCAGAGGTAATGATTAATGCTAATATACGCTAGTTATGTATACAAATGTTAATGATATATGCAAGTAGTGAGCGTACACCGTTCTAACATAACGTATTGACGCAAGGGCATAATCGCAATAAGAATGTAGCTGCCCTGCGCTATAGTTGCACCACTTCAAGATATGTAATGTAATTTCGATTTGTCCGTCAAGTTGCTGCCCGTCAAAGGCCAAAAGCGTACAATCAGCAGGGAACAAACTAAAAACTGTATTTTAGAACAAAGAGTAGTAAATATTTGCTTCATAATGTGGACATTGAAAAAGAAATTTTGTTTTTGACGTAGAAACAATGTTATGCTTATATCAGATTAACTATATTTAGGGTGTGATCATCTATTTTTATAGTGTTAACTTAAACAAGATTAAATAGTCTAACAAGATTAACTTTCTACTGATGCTACCACTGCCCATTTGTACAGTATGACCGCTCTGATGATTCAATGTTGATTTAAATCCCTGTCCCTCTTCCCTGAGTAGTTTTCACCGTCTGGGACATCACCAATGGTGAGTGTAGACGTGAAACTTCTATGTTCGTTCTATTAAACTACTAATGTTTCATACTGTTTGTTCGGACAGTAATAAGATTCTGGTTCTAACGATGATTGACCGAATGTTCCTGCATGAAAAAATGACCACTATTGCAAGATAAATACCGCAATATTAATCTATTATTAGACTTACGGTGCGTGAAAGAGTTTGGACAGGCACAGGCAAATACATAAGCCCTACCAAAACACTTCCAGGGATGAGCTGATTCTAGCTGGGATGAGAGTGGTTGCAATGAAAGGTAGAGAGAGGCGGACGGGGTGATTAAGGCTGTGGGGTTGGGGTTGTTAGCCTAATTATGCCCGATAGAGACAGAGAGGAGAGACAAGAGAGAACGTTTAGTTTGACAGAAACAGAGAACTGATAGAAAGAGCCACAGCGAGGTTATGCACGTGAAGTATGGATGTGTGACTAATGGTCGAGGTCACAAAGAATTAGGCCAGAGAGAGAGAGAGAGAGAGAGAGAGAGAGGGTTTAGGCCATATCTGTGGGCCATATATGCAGACATATACATGTATACACACACTGATACAGACAAATAAACCGACTGACAGATAAAGACACTCAGCGAGAATGTATGTGTGTGTAAGGTCTGGGTGATAAACGGGTTTATTAGGTCTGAGTGTGTGTAACATCTGAAAGTTTATGTCGGTAACAGATCGCCGCCCTTGGAGTATGATTTAGGGGTAATTCGTGTACACAACATTCTTCTTCTTCTTCTTCTTCTTCTTCTTCTTCTTCTTCTTCTTCTTCTTCTTCTTCTTCTTCCCCCGTTGGGGTGCCGGGGGTTTCAGTATAAATGGTATCCCCACTTTCTGGAAATTCGGTGCTTTAAATTCCCACTGTCGCTGTCTTTCTCATTTGCTCTTTCTCATTCCTGCTCTGTTCTATCAATCTGTTATACTATCTTCTTCTTCGCTTGACCAGTCACCTACCTTTTTTCTTGAAAACTCTTCTGGGACAAGACTCCTTATTTGTGTATGAGGTCTGTTGGATCAACTTGGGAATATTGGACGCTTTCTGCCAGGTGGTCACTAGGGCTTCCTATGATGTTATTATTTAGCAATGTAGGCATTTTATATGTATGTGTTTTGTTGATAATATATAATGATGTTTGTATTCTATTTTGTTTTTGTAAACGGGGGTTCGATAAGTTGGGGTGAAGCCTCAGCCGTCCCCTGCGTGGGATGTCTTTATTGTAAAGTGACTGGCTGGTGGAGGGCATTCAGTTTTCCCACTAGGGTTGTTTCAGCAGATCTTTTATGCGGATTGGGGGTTGTCCGGTCCTGATTTGGCTCGGAAGAGTCCGCTGGACCTAAAGCAACAATTATGTAATGTAATGCTCCATCGTACGTTGGCCCTAAAAACAATTAAGTCAAAGATTTTTAAAAGATCTAACAACTAAAAACAGGTACAATAATAAATACAAAGGACAGGACAATGTAGTAGGCTATGCATACTAATGTCCAAACGACCTAACCAGACACTTATCATTTGTTGCCTTTCATTTCAATAATTGATCTGATTTTAGTTCTCTTCATTTTATTTTAAATGTGTTTATAATTTAATGTGTTGTCTAATATCACAAATGTGAATAGATGTCAAAATAAATAAATAAATAAATATATATAAAAATATATACCAAGGTATGATCTATCTAGTCTTACAAGAATAATGTCAAATATTTCAAGAGGTAAAGGTAAAGGTAGTCCCATAGCCTTGTGGCCGTAGGGGAGCGTGATGTTGGAGATCACACTTATCTTGGGCCAGCGTAATGAGGGTGATGCCCAACTCTCTCCCTCGCTGCTTTACCTTCCCCACCCTCAAGAGAGTAGGTACTCAATCACAGTTGAGTCAACTGGGGGCGTTGTTGTTTGTCGCTTCACACCTTAGCGGTCACCCATCCAAGTGCTAACCGCACCGGACGGTGCTTCACTTTCGACACAGTAGCGAGTGCTCCAACCACTGCACTATCAGACACCCCCAAGAGGTTTGTTTTATAATTGTATGCGGGGGGAGGGGAGAGAGATACAGAGAGAGAAACACACACACACACACAGTGTCAAAAATCCGTCACTTCACCGTTATACATAGATCTTACACTGTCTACTACATACGGAAGTAAAGATAGGATTGAAAACGCCATGTTACATGCAACAGTTGAACTTCCGGCTTTGGTACCCCAACGTGACCGAGGCCGACATAATCAGGATTATAATTATATCGTTATGGAGAAACCAGCCAGGATGAACCGGAGTTTAGGAGTACGTGTGAATGTATGAGGGAACAGGTGGGATGGAGGGGGGGGGTGAGAGGAGGGAGGGGGGGGTAGGAGCCGAAGTCTTTCTATGGAGAGGAGCGAGAGGTAGACTGTATACATAATACTGTATATACACAACAGATTACTAATCAATACGGCATAGATGTAGTAAAGAATACATCAACATACACAAAGAAATGCAGCATAGATGTAGCCTAGGTGTGGGAAAATGAAGCCAATGGGGACAAAGGGAGGGAGGGGGATAAGAGAAATAGAGAATGGTCAGGGAGGGCTATGGCAGGGAGGTAGGGAGGGATTCATTCAACAGCGGCAAGCAATGGCAGCCAATGGCGGTATTGATTTATTTTAGCCTCCGCCATCGACAGAGAACACACTGCAGCTAAACTTCACTGTGCTGTCCTTATAGTAATACCGTCTTCTCTCTCTCTCTCTCTCTCTCTCTCTCTCTCTCTCTCTCTCTCTCTCCCTCTCTCTCTCTCTCTCTCTCTCTCTCTCTCTCTAGCACCGTCTCTCCCATTCCCTCTGTCTGCTTCTCCTCTGTCTCAGTTCGTCTGTATGTCCTATATAATCTGATCTACCTCAGTTTGCTTGTCTCTGTCTTTCTCTGTCTTTCTCTGTCCCTCTCTAATTTCCTCTCTCTCCTTCTCGTTCTCTCTCTCATTTCCTCTCTTCCTCGGGCCTTCCTCGGCAGGTTGCCAGTCTGAGTACATCCTACGTTGACTGTCTCTTTCTAAGTTCTTTATCTTGATCAATGTTCGCTCTTTTATTCTCTCTGTCCTACAAAGTATATCGTCAACTTTTGTTTCTCATTTCTGTCGCAATTTTTTTTTCTCCCCCTTATATGTTTTTTTTTCTGATTGATCTCGTTTTTTTCTGTCGTTTTCTTTTCCCGTTGGGTATCGGCGTTTTTCTCTCCTATCCTATCCTATCCTATCCCGTAACTCGGAGGTCGTAGGGGCTCCGCAGATGATCGTTTAACCAGCGTACTCCATATTTCCCTGTCCTCAGCAACCCTGATTGTTTTGCTTTTTCTCTCACAGTGTCATAAACTACTCTGTTTCTGTTTTTTTTTCTCTCTCTCTCTGTTTCTCTCTCTCTCTCTCTCTCTGTTTCTCTCTCTCTCTCTGTTTCTCTCTCTCTCTCTGTTTCTCTCTCTCTCTCTCTCTCTCTCTCTCTCTCTCTTTCTCTTTCTCTCTCTCCCTCTATCGTACTCTTGCAGAGTAGCAAGCATCCCTCCCAGAAAAGAAAACAAAAACACGAAGTTTCCCCGTAGATTTACCAAATTTATTGTTCATCCAATGGCAGTGATTCGAACTGCACAATCGGTCATCCAACACACACACACAAACACACACACACACCCAAACACACACACACACAAACACACACACACGTTCGCACATATAGAGTCTGTTGTGGAATTAGGATAAATTATCATGAATTGATCTAGTTCGAATTTGCGTTGGACATTCCAGTTCACTTGAATTTTTAATGACGAGTCTTTAGAAGCTAAACAGAGAGAGAGAGAGAGAGAGAGAGAGGGCGAGAGGAGAGGAGAGAGAGAGGAGGGAGGGAGAGAGAGAGAGAGAGAGAGAGAGAGAGAGAGAGAGAGAGAGAGAGAGAGAGAGAGAGAGAGAGAGAGAGAGAGAGAGAGAGAGAGAGACTAAGACATTTTATTCACAACAAGGATACCGATTTTAGACGGGAGCCTAATCTTACAATCGTTCCTCGTATCATTCACACTCCCATTGTGCGATATTCAGACAACGACAAAACAAATAACTGCAATTAACACGACAACACAACTAACTGTAATAACTATCATGCAGCATAAAGAGAAGACAGACAGACAGACAAGCAGACAGACAGAGATAGAGAGAGAAGAGAAGAAGAGGCAGGGATGGGTGATTTGAATCAAAGAGAAAACAAACCAAATCTCTGCAAATTGTTCTGTTGTTATTTGGGGCAAACCAAGTTCCTCTTGCACCTTCCCATCCCCAAAACAGCCCCCCTTCTACCTTACCTCCTTGTCTGGCTGTACCCCCAGCCTCTCCTCCCACCCCCTCGTCCCACCTGAGGTAGCAGCCTAATTTAATGCGTGCTGTTCCGTTGAGGTTTGTTTAATAAAAACACAGAGTTCCAAAGTTCCAATAACCAAACACAGGACATCAAACGTTCAGCTACACACCCCCCCTCATCCTTCCTCTCCCTTAGCAGTAGATTTCCCCAAACTGTAAAATGGGGAACAACTGGCAAACCCTATACCTCCCCCTTTCCCTCCCAAACCCACACACAACTTCAAACTCACCTACTCTGGCCCTACAGCTTTGGCAGTTTGTGTGATAAAAAAGGAGTGCAAACGGCTTGTCTCGCTCAGCTGTGATGTGTGCGTGTGTTTGTTTGTTTGTTTGTGTTTGTTTGTTTGTGTGTGAGTTGGTGTGAGTGTGGGGAGGGGGGGGGAGGGAGAGAGATGAAGGGACTTGGAATACTGTTTACGGTGAGTGTGATGTGGATGAAAGAGAATATTGTATATTCTTAATGCATATGAATTTCAAATGTGATTCTGCGCGTGCTGTAATTCTTGTTAAGTCCTTTTGGGGTAATGAAGTTGTGTTATATTGTAATTAAATTTTGTTCTTTCAAAGAAAATAAATGGACAAAGATGCCAGTTGTAACGTAGAAGTCCAACGTTTCCACCCTTGCCCTCTTAACCTTCGGTCTAAATTCTTGAAAAATTAGGTAGCCAACAGTTTAGGCTAAATACTTTATCTCTTACAAACATTTCAGTACTGCAGAAATGACAGAGAAATTGTGGTCTTACGAATTTTAGTCAAAATCTGTTCAGTGGTTTCTTCGGATATGACGAGCAATTTGGACAGACAGTTGGCTCATCATGAACCCCCGACTATTTCAAAGTGTTTTTATCTGAAAATACAGGCAATGCCAACAAACACCACTGTTAAATAAACGGTTACTGTTATTGCCTCCTAGAGCTGATGAGTTCAGGCCAAGGCTAAACTTCTCGCTCCCATACGTTGGCATCGTACGGTTTCTGAGAGTGTGGGCGTGATAGTGATGACGAAGAGGGCAAAAGCTACTAGGCAAATACATCAACACGATACCGCACGCAATAATAGCACAGATTGCACCTTTCACAGGCTTCCTAGCGCGAGTTTCTAGTTTCTCTCCTCACCGAATTTCAAAAGAAACATTGTATTCTCTCTCTCTCTCTCTCTCTCTCTCTCTCTCTCTCTCTCTCTCTCTCTCTCTCTTCTCTGTCTGTCTGTCTCTCTTTCCCTTTCCGTTCTATATTTGAGGATATCGTTTCAAGAGTCTGATGAAGCGTTCAGTTTTTGCGGGGGTTCTATCTATTTCATTAGAAAACAAGCACACTCCGTTTGGCAGTTTGTGTGATTTTGGAGTTTACGTCGCAATAAGAGTAAGTGCTGTGGTGGGTGTTTTAATTCCATGGGAAATTCCTTCTGTGTTATTTCCTTTCAGTTATCCGTTCTCGTCAACAAGGCCAAATCGGTTGGGACAGAAAGCTAGAAACAAGAGGCGCGCAGACCCGTCACTCGCACACAGCAGCAGCAACAAGCACCTAGCACATGCAGAGACAGACAGCGAGATAGACAGACACAGATCGACGGACACAGACACACGCACACACTCATCCTATGAATCCGTGGAAGAGAACGCGGTAAAACCTGTGATAAATAAGAGTCAAAGCACACATGTCAACGATAGGCGGTGCACAGTCTCTTCATCTCTTCAACACACATCCCTGACCCTAGGCCACCTTAATTACATTTGAGAGTTCTATATCTCATTCTTAGCGTCGAAGTCCCCCGTTCATCGAGGCTTACTCCATTTAAACTTATTTCAATGCCTCTCTCCATCTTATCCCCTATCTTCCCCTCATTCACACCTACACAACATAACACTAGCACCTGTTACAGACAGCTAACGTTACCACCCATGTCCAATTATAACAGCACCATAAAATACATTGAATCTGTAATATTATTTTTATTATAATCAATATCTGGGTGCCCGGATCGTTACTGGACGTCCCAAACAGTAAGCCTAAATTTTCCTGTACCACAAAACGCATTGAGTCCGAATAATTCTCTGAAGTAGGCATCAGAGAGCCCTTGCTCATTTTTCGGCGCCTCAAACTCTACGCCCTAATTAATTGCCTTTGCACAGAGCATAAAATACGTTGACTATGCTATAATTCTGGGGAGTACTGAAATACATAACACATCCTTTCTAAGAGAAGACTGCATGCAGATTCGATACTCTTCTTTTCAGGACTAAAAGGAATGTGTATTGCAAAGGTTTGCTTAATCATAGTGTGTGTTGTGACCTTGAAAAGCAATCCATTTTCAGACGTGAACGGAATCGAGACTAATTAGATGAGGGGTTGCATTTTAACTAGGAGGGAGGGAGAGAAAGAGAGAGACAGACAGACGGAACCCGAGAGACAGACGGAGAGAGAGAGGGGGGGGGAGAGAGGGAGAGAGAGAGAGAGAGAGAGAGAGAGAGAGAGAGAGAGAGAGAGAGAGAGAGAGATCTACAGACAGACAGCGATTCGGTGGGAATCTAAAAAGCTGAAGGAATTAATACCATTCAGGGTTTGGCGGGGATGGTGTATGCAGTAAAGGGCTACAGACGTCGGTGAGTGGAGGCAGTGGGATCTGGGACAGGGAGAGAGACACCTTACAATGCGACAATTGTATGAGAGTCCCAAGCGGGAAAGGTGCGTAACTCCTCACCCTCACCATGTTACCTCCCTTCTCTATATTTCTGTTCAAATATAGTGCATTACACACATACACACAGAGACTGCTTTTAAATGCATTAGATGCTAGATCGTTCAGCCTGGGCTCAACACTGAACGTTCCAAAAGACGAAGACCTCAAAGTATTTTCAAAGCCATAATTAATCCATAAAACAAGAACGAGGAGGAAAAAGACCATCCCACCCCTCCTCCTTCGCCAAATCACACAAATGCCCCCAATTCTTCATGCTCATAGTTAAAATTAGGCTCAATAAAAGTATTATATTAGTTGAATCATAAAGGCAATTTTCATGGAGCTACAAATACAAGCCATAGAGCACACAGTTATAGGTGGGTCCGGGTAGCTCAGTTGGTAAGAGCGTCTTGCTAGTAACCGAAAGGTCGCTGGTTCGAATCCCGGATTGGTCAACGTGTGATCATATTATTTTCCCCTTTACCAACAACTGGCCCGCTGGTGTCAGTATAAATCGGTCCAGTAGTCACCTATACGCGAAAGTGTCGTGTGACTATAATCTACAAACAACAACACAGTTATAGCCCTAATCAAAGAACGTACAGCTTCTGTACGTTCTTTGCCCTAATCAACTATCTCTCTAAACTCTTCTAACGTAGCGTTCTATATCTCTATGAAACGGTAACATAATTATTACAGAGTGTACAAGGAGTCTGTGGGCCGACGCCCTAAAAGAGGCTGATAGGATTATGTAGCCTGTTACGGGTGACAAACATGTTATGAGAAGTCAAAGACTGTGAGCACCTAAACATAATAGAGGGATACAAGCATACACTTTTCACACATACGCACACACACAAACACTCACACACACACGAACACAACTTATATCTCCAGATCTCCAATATTTCAGAACATACGCCAGATAGTGTATCTAGTAATGTTCTCCAGAACTCTACGGTAAGAAAACAAGAAAAAAAAGAATATATATACTTTTTTTTTCTCTCTGAATTTTATATAGGCAGCAAGCACCGAAAGTTCTTCACTAAAAACTCCATCGGTTTTACCGGTACCGTTACATCACCTCTCACGACATAATGATTCACCATTCCTGTATTGCAGCCATTCTTTACAATCTACTCAGCCTATTTCCCCAATCTCTCCATTCCGGAACGCATTTATCTCAATTTCAATTCAGTCAATCGTTTCGTTCATCAAGATTTGTTTTAAAAAGCTACATTTTGAATTAAATATACCTTTTTCCACTTCACTGCCCTTCCTTCTAAGTTTTATCAAGGAGTCTTCCAAGTTTTATCAAGGAGTGACATTTTGAATTAAACATACACTCCTTGCTCTCTAAATGCCTCGGCTTTGAGAACGACCTGACAGGTTGTGGTTTGTAAATCTGAAACATATCTAAAGATTTATGAGGCTGCTAGCTGAATATGCTACTTGTCTTACAAGGAAGATATTCGCGGTCTTGAATGAAAAAGCTCTTTTGGTGAGAACATTCTGGATCTCATTTGCACCCTCCTACCCAATCCTCGTCTCGTCTTTCTTCAAACTGCTGCTATCTGTGACGCTTTGTTTTCTTTAGCTGACCTTCCTTCCCCAAATTTTCAATATGTAGACGTTAACACATAAACACACATACGTACCTCTCTCTCTCTCTCTCTCTCTCTCTCCAAACAGTAAAGAGTGAAACATCTTCCTCTCATTAACTTTAGGCCGAAGGAAGTCTCAGCACAATAAATTTCTTCTCCCCCTTTTATGTTTTATATATTTCCCTTCTCTTTCTTGTCTGTGTTCATCTTTTTCTTCACTGGGCTAACAGGAAAAGAGAGCCCACCTTCAACCCCTCTCTCTCTCTCTCTCTCTCTCTCTCTCTCTCTCTCTCTCTCTCATGACAGTTCATAGTTCAAAACATTCTCTCTGTGTGACACGACCAGAAGGTCTCAACAAATGGCATGTTCAACAAAAGAGCAGGGAACAACACATGAACACTAGAGTGTAATGAGGTCATACCACAGAGCTACAAAGAAATTCCCTCCTTTTGTGGTCATTGCTGATGCTGACCAGTGCTGGCAGGTGAAAAGCTGGCTGACCAGTGGGACGGACAAACTGTCTCCATTAAAAACTAATGAAGTGCATCTCTTGTTAACCCTACGGTACACACTGCACATCATTTCTTTCCCCTTAAACCTGCTGGGTACCAACCAGCAAAAGGTCGTATCGTTCATGGGAGTTCAAATACTAAAATAAATTACAGCGGTATCCTTGGTACCAGTGCTTGTTCAGACGCGCATTCTGACAGTCTCACGCTTCGATTGGAGAATAATCTCTGTATAACACATCCCACCCCACCCCACCCCACCCGAACCCAACCTTATCGCTCTCTCGCTCTCTCTCTCTCTCTCTCTCTCTCTCTCTCTCTCTCTCTCTCTCTCTCTCATCATAGACCCTCTTAGACTATCAGCTAGCTATGGAATATCAAGTGTAAATAAACAAGTAGGTAAAAAAAAGGTGGTAAAGGTGGTCCTATAGCCTTGTGGCCGTAGGGGAGCGTGATGTTGGAGATCACACTTATCTTGGGCCAGCGTAATGAGGGTGATGCCCATCTCTCTCCCTCGTGCTTTACCTTCCCCACCCTTAAGAGAGTAGGTACTCAGTCACAGTTGAGTCAACTGGGGGCGTTGTTATTTGTCGCTTCACGTTTTGCGGTTATTGATCGCTTCACGTTTTGCGGTCACCCATCCAAGTGCTAACCGCACTAGGTGCTTAACTTGCGACACAGTAGCGAGTGCTCCAACCACTGCGCTATCCGACACCCCCAAAAAACAACAAGTACAAACATGTTAGGATTTTCGAACTTTGATAAAAAGAGCACTACTACTATACTACTACTACTACTACTACTACTACTACTAATACTACTACTACTACTACTACTACTACTACTACTAGTGGTAGTAGTAGTAGTAGTAGTAGTAGTAGTAGTAGTAGTAGTAGTAGTAGTAGTAGTAGTAGTAGTCAACAACCTTACCATTAAACAGTAAGCTGTTATGTGTAATACTAACTATTGGCAGGTTTAATTAACTATTCATTCCACAGCTGGCAGTATCAAACAGGCTTAGTCATTGTATTGCTTGTACAGATAAATATATATTTATAGTTATAAATATATTTCCCGATAAAAAGGGACAATAAAGTATCAAAAATAGATAAACAAATAAAAAAAATATTCACCCAATTGTACTATGATTCAGATGAAGAAGAAGAAGAAGAAGAGAAGAAGAAGAAGAAGAAGAAGAAGAAGAAGAAGAAGAAGAAGAAGAATGTACATAAAAATTCGCCTTTTGGCTGCACAAACATAATAAATCTAAAATTAAGAATATATGTTTAGAAGAATGACATGTAGAAACAAGTAAAAAAAGCGATGCAACACATTTATATAGTAAAACGACAACCATCCACAGGCGCACGAACACCACACACACACATGTATATATATATATAAAAGTGTGTGTGTGTGGGTGGGTGTGTGTATGGTGTGTGTGTTCGTGTGCCTGTGGATGTATGTGTGTGGTGTGTGTTCGTGTGCTTGTGGATGGTTGTCGTTTTACTATACATGTGTTGCATAGCTTATTTTACTTGTTTATACATGTCATTCTTATATATATATACTTTCTTATTGTACACTCTCACATGCACCTCCACACACCACCATAACCGACGCCATCAGCACACGCAAGAAGAAGAAGAAGAAGAAGAAGAAGAAGAAGAAGAAGAAGAAGAAGAAGAAGAAGAAGAAGAAGAAGACAAAAACAACAAATACAACAAGTTTCGCATATCTGCCCAGACATTTGAACACTGAAACGGATCCCGCTGACCAAGTAATTACACCTAATATATGTAGCTTCACATTGTTTGAAAGGTTATGCATCATTACTGATAATCAATTAGTACTGATGGGGTTTCAGATGCTTTTGATGCTGTGTAGGAAAATGTGTTTGATCATAACACATGACAGAGAACATCAGAAGAGGCACAAGATTGTCTGCAACTAGAATGAGAAAGGTAGAAAGGCAATTAGCAAAATTTCAAACTATGAAATTTGTTACTCTGTCTTATCATCCCGGGGGAAAAGACATTAATTAAAAACTAACCTAAACTATTGTAACTTTTAAGTTGTTTACAACTTAAATACAATCAGACCAAAAAAAATGTCCCTTCTTATTGTCAAATCTGATGAAGCAGTATAGCAAAGTACACGTGTAAAGAATCTTTTAATCCGGTGTGTTCTATCGTCTTAATTTTATCTACTTGTCTTCCGAATAAGAATATAAGCAGCTTAATTATTTTTTTAATAAAAGAAGACTTTTTGGCTCCTTGATAACTTCAACTTGCGATTGCAAGTGTAGCAAAACGTTCCTTGATGACGCTTCACTCAATACCACACGCACAAAATACTCCCGCTTGGTTGATTCACAACAACTCGCCATTGGGTGTTGCATCTATTCTTACTGAAGTATTCAAGCAGATGACCTTTTGAACGGTCAGATACAAAGTTTATATTAAACTTTCGCAATTGTTAGACACAGCAAAATTATGAACATATAAACAGATAGTCATTTCTTAGTGTCAATTGGCCCTTTTTTTAATGCAATATTTATCTCGACAGACGTTTTTGTTTTTTTAATAGGATTATGTCCTAAATGCTATTATTTCTGCAGTCCTGTTTTCTATGGCGAGACTACTTATTGCTATAGTGTTCTACACAACCTGTGTGTCTTCCCCCACCCCACCCCTCTCTCTCTCTCAGATTGTTTTAAATAGCCTACGTTGTGCATGCGTATGTGTATATGTTTGTATTTATGCCTGCACAGGTCTTGATTGTATTGTTACATTATGATATTATTGTTATAAAGTTATTTTGTTATACTAATTGTTATTGTTACAAGCCCCAAGGGCAAGTTGTAAAAAAGCACACCCAGTGTTTAATCTTTTATCCTTGTTAAATAAAATTGTGATGTTATGTTATGTTATGTTATGTTATGTTATGTTATGTTATGTTATGTTATGTTATGTCATGTTATCTTCTCTGATCTTATCTGTAGTAACATTTTCTACTTCTCATAAACAGCAAGCGGTCTTTCTCAGTATATCGATTGTATGGAAACATGTTTTGCAATAAGCTCATCAAAGTCCACACGATACTGACTGTGGGGTCCCTTACTCATGTCAAAGCTGTTTTCTTGCATTCACAGGATGATGATCAGAATAGCAAAGCATAACGAATTACTCTTACACAAGTTACAGGCATCGAAAATGATGTGCATTTATTATACTAGTCTCTCTAATGGTTAAATCGACATACCTGTCTGGATGCTTTACCCAGGGACGCGGACACACACGTTCACATGCAAACAGTTGAAACACACATGCACACACACACACGCACGAACACACACACACACACACACACACATGCACACACCCACACACACCCACACACATATTAATTTCATAATATACTTCCTCACATACAATTAAACTGGATTCACCAAGTATGCAAGTACATGCATACATTAATGTTAATTCAGGCAGACATCTGTTGTCCAGCTGTTCCACTGTAGACCATAACAAAGTGGTTTTATGTCAATATTTAAATGAAATAATAATAATAATGTACTTTTAACCTGACCTTTTCTATTGAGAGACAGGGTTATGGAGTTGAAAGGGGAGGGAGGAAGGGAGAGAGAGAGATGGCGGGAGAAGGGAGGAGGATGCAGAACGAGAGGGATGCACAGAGAGAGAGAGAGAGAGAGAGAGAGAGAGAGAGAGAGAGAGAGAGAGAGAGAGAGAGAGAGAGATGGGGAAGGGGGCAAGGGAGAGAGAGAAAGATATAGAACGAAAAAATGATAAGATGTATACATGTGTATGTGTGTGTGCGTGGTTGTCTGGGCTGTCTGTGCGTGTTTCAGTTGTGGGTGTTTCAGTATGTCACTGTGTGTTGGTTGTTGGTCACGGATTTCAGAACATCTCTGACACACGTTTCTGACTGCTTTCTCCATGAAAGCCCAGAAGTCTCAGTGCACTACTATATAAAAGATCAGACTGTACATGTACACATAGAACAGCTGCTCCCATCAATTCCTCACTCCACCCAACCCCCACAATCTAAATCATGCCTTATATATCTCTCTCAATGTGTACATTTAGTACAACACATTCATTCATAATAACATTTTCGTTATCCAACCCTATCCAATCCGACACAAACCAAAGCCCACACTTGCATAGTGTACCACTCCTTGTCACAAACATGCTTAGGGCAATGCAGAGCTATTCAAATGAATCATGTTGTATTCAGTTGTTGTTGCTGTAAAAGCGCATTGTAAGTGTTAGATTTGATAATGAGTATGACAAAGGGACTCCACTACAGACTCTAGGGGATCAAACTAGTAATTACCCGCCCTTTGAAACGGAACTTAGTATATTGACATTCTTGGATCAGCCATATTATGCAGGCTATTACCTTTGCTAACAGCTGACAATGAACGTGACAGAGGTACTCAACTTCAAACAGACCAGACTGTCATACAGGAACCATACAAATATGGTAACCCACCCTTTGAAGGACCGCTGTTTATTGACACCAATCATAGGAAAGACAGTGCATTAATGAACATGCTATAGACGTATAGTATTAATCATAATATTATTATAGGCCTACATCATTAATGCATCATCCATGTTATGCATGTGGTCCCATGCTTTCTAATTCTATTAACAGTTTCATTATTATAGTACATCTGGGTTGTGGGTATTGTTTCACAGAAGAGCTCAGATGTAACAGATAGCATTTACAGAGAAAACGTGTAGGAACTTACAATCAGTCCGCGTTCACGCAACGTTAATTTATTAAACCTGCTATTTACTTTGCAACATATTTTTCTTCTGTCGATTGTCTTTTTTTTAATGTGACAAAAATGGATGTGGATATAGCCATTTTAACTCCTGTATTAAGTAATACATAATCATGCTTAGTTGTTACATATTGCAAGTATTGTATTGCTTGTACTGCAGTGAAGTAAAACACCTGTATCAACATGTTACATTATCCATTCACACAAACAGGTAGTCTGCTTGCCATCCACTCATTGCGACGAAAGAGAATGTTAAGATCCACATTGAACTCATACAGTCACACTGCATCATCATCACTCATTCACATGAAGGCAATTATGTAACCTATCCTGTTTTCTACTGCGCAGACCATAATATTATCTATGATACAAAGACTACAACACATAACTAACTACTGTTCTGCAGCCCGCATTGCATAACTCAGATTAAGCTTGGTAAGAAAACTGTGTTAGTATGCATGATAACTGCAACTTGATCATTGCAAATGACAGTAAATCACGAATGGGGTTACTGAAGCCTATAAATACATGACCTCGTGTACAATGAAGCCTGCGTGCCATACATTTCTTTATGTTGGATACCCCTTACCACAATGAGAATAAGCAAGTTATGACTTATGAAGAATGCTCTCCCTTCCTCACTATATCGTTCCCAGAATTCCCTAGCCCACTACCGGCTTCGCGGTCAGTGAGCTAAGAGAGAAATCAAACCAGCGCAACCCTAATCATCCCCAGCACAGCAAGAGGGCAAGGTCACCAGGGCCACACGTCCAAGGTGGGTACATGATAATCACGGCATCTGGGAAGCACAGGGGGTGACGGACGAGCGCAATCAGTACCCCGTCACCTCCTAGCAACGGCACAAAGACAAGAGTGAATGGGGGAAAGACGCGAGGGGCGTGAAGGAATCAGCAGGAAGAGGTACGTTCCGAAAGCCGCGATAGCCGTCATACATGTAAGCAGAACTGACACTCAGACTTACTTCATCTGTTTGACGATGGTGCTCTTCCCGCTTTCCCCGGCACCTGCACGACAAACACACGCGTCAAATGAGGCTATGAATAGACTGTATTGTTCAAACACGACAAACAGTACTGATGGAGGGGTGTGGTGGAGTGCAATGGGAATGAGTAACATGGCAGACCAAATCACAGTGCGGGTGCATGCCTAATCACACCCGCACCCCCTACCCCCCTCCTCTTCCATCTTCTAGGTCAAGCCTGAATAAACAGGAGGCCTGAAAGAGGCCAAAGCGAGGGGCAGAGAGTGGTCAGTGATGACCAAAATGCCGGCCACAGCCATCACATAGCGCTGCGATGCTGCCACCGTGTCGTGTGTCAGACAACCAAGATGGCGGCCGCATAATAACAATTCGTTACTAAAATTACAGTGATTATGTTTTCCGGTGAAAGGGCCGGGCGGCAGGGACTGTGTCGGGTCTGGTAGTCAGGAAGAGAAGCGGGTACTCACCCAACAACAATAACTTGATGTCCTTTGCGGCCTGTAGGCCATCCTCTTTCAGGTTTTTTTCGATGGCTTTACTCCTTTCCACGGCCCTCCGCTCCTCGGCGCTCATCCTGCAACCCATGGCGGCGGTGTGCTAAAGCTGGAAGGATAGCGGGCCGGGCAGGCTTGCAACCAAACGCTCAGCCCGGCTTGGACCCCCGGTTCTCCCAGCTGCTAGTTTGTCAACACCCTAGCCACCACCACGGATCAACAACGACGACGACGACCACAACAACGATCACAAAACACCGGTTTCACACCACTAGGAATGGCTGGTAAGAAGGAATCCTTGTCCACCACAAAATAAGCATCAAACAGGGAAACGAGGTTCAGCGGCTGGTAGGAGCCTTCCCTCGCACTTCCCTCTATCTCTCTTTTCTCTCTCTCCTCTCTCTTTCTCTCTCTCTCTCTCTTTCTTTCTATCTCTCTCTCTCTCTCTCTTCTCTGGGCAAGGCTAAGATGTCGGGTCTGAACTCAGTCTGCATAAAAAGCCACCTCTTTCCTACTACTGCTGGCTGTGTGAGAGGCCGGGAGGAGAGCGGGAGGGAGACAGAGGGAGGCCGGCGAGGCCGCAGCAGCTACTACGGAGCGCCAACGCCTGCACTGTATACTGATTGTCAATGCGACTCTACATCCAATGGAAACGGCTCGCCTCTTCGACAGGCAGCGGACTGGCATGGCACTACAGCAGCAAGCAAGGCACAGCACAGCACGGCAGCATCGGCACCAGCCACACGGTAGCAGGCACACAGAAGCCGCGCGCAGTGTTTTCTAGATATCTTCACCGCCGACTACTAGCCATACAACATCGAAAAGCGCAGGTTTGTTATTCACTGCTGGATCTACCACATCACCACTGCATGTTTCGCACGTACGGCTTTTGTTTCACGGTTCTACGAGCCCGGACCTGTAGCGGCCAACTTCAGGCCCCATCACAAGGTTGCGGTAAAACAATAATGGGATAAACAGCCCTAGCTCTACATTGACACACTTGTAGTTGCGGACACAACACAGGGGTCAGCGGCAGAACTGGTATCCACACCCACAACTGTGGCGCATGTCGCCGGCCATCAGACTCCAATGAGCTGTGTATGCCGACGATCGATATCTCCTTGTCTCTTCTCTCTCTCTCTCTCTCTCTCTCTCTCTCTCTCTCTCTCTCTCTCTCTCTCTCTCTCTCTCTCTCTCTCTCTCTCTCTCTCTCTCTCTCTCGCCCTCCAGTTTTTATGTCTTAACTCTCGATAAACCTTGTTTCAGTCTGCCAGTCGACTGACTCCCAACCAGCATCAGGATATTGTCCATTGGCAGTCACATCAACCGGCGAGGTGTTTGATGACGATGCTGACAGCAAGTTGCCAAGACAGTCCATCGTCAACGCTCCCAGTTCTCCTTGTAGGGTACGACAATGATTGACTTGACGAAGGCACATCATTGACATCTATATGCACAAGATCCGAGCACATGCATAGCACGAAGTCATACACATGTCTGGGACCACTTTCTTCACTTCAGGACTGGGGACCAGTCCTACCAATAAACAAGGGGTGCGGCACTGTTTGACTGATTGAAATTCAACTTTACTATAGTCAAGCTGTTGGAGTGTGAAACTACTTGACTTCAACTAATGGATTACAAATCTAACTTTACTACAGCGACACAGGCACTGATGGATTATTATTACTTTTACCATATAAATAGGTACTCGCTCAGCCCAAACAGTAGCTTCGCACGTTCCTGACTGGATTGTTGTACCACCTCATTTGTGCGCTATAGTTCAGCATTTGAACCTAAAATCCGTTGTTAGTCAAGTTACAGACCGAAGAAACGTTGGAATTTCAAAGGATAATAAAATAAATACATTGGACTAATGGCACGTCGTTTGGATGTATTTCATTCCCCTCCCCCTCCCCTCCCTTCGTCCCTACCCCCTACCCTCCCCTCTCCCCCACTCCCCAGTAAAAATAATGGCCAAAGGTTAGACATGTTGGACGATTAGTATTTTAAAGTTATTGGATTCCATGTAATTTACACTGCATGAACCTGGTCCACATTTGTTTTTGTTTGTTTGTTGTTGAATTTTTCTAATGGGGCTAGATATTCACAGTGTGAGCGTGCATTTGTATGCTTGGGAGCTCATGTAGGCCTAATTATTATATTTGCAGCTCTTCATTTCATGTTTGCTTTTGAAACACCGAGTACACTGTCGAACATACTACAACAGTAGTAGAAACGAAAGCAAGAAGACGCTGACAAGCATACTACATTTACTACATGCGCTTACACACACACACACACAAACAAACCCATTCTCTCTTTTAAAAAAATGAAGCCATGATTGAAGTCTGTCATAACCACTTTTGTGTGGTGTCGATCGATAAGAAAGTTGTGTTGCCAAAACCAAGTGCTCTCAAAAATCGGGCTTTACACCGAACAAATAACACAGTCAGAGGGCTGGAGTACGTGTGGTGATGTGATATTAATCCTGTTACACCAAAGTCGATATCGGCTCAGCACGTCGACGCCGGTGGGAAAACTACGAGTAACATAAAATACTTATTTGGAAGAAGGAACACAACAGAACAATGAAAGAACATGTTACACAATGAATTAACAAAGTGTTGCACTTACGTCTATAGTTTTAGATTGTAAATAGGCCAAATACGTAGTTTTGGATCGTAATAATGAAAGTCAACGTAGCTTTGGATTATAATAACATCACCATTTGACAAAACAGACGGAAAGCAAGGCAAAAGAATAGTGAGAGAGTTATTAGCATTAAATTTTTTATTTTTTTTTGCATTAACAGTCGGTTTTATTGTACTTGTGGTTCAATAGCAAAAGGCATTTAACAACATTAAGAATAATATCTCGTTGTAGTTTTATTGCAAATAAGTTAAGTCAACAAGTAGTTTTGCAAACTGAAAACAAGACGACAGTTAAATTGAGAACATGAGCTTTAAAAGGGTGATCATTATCATCATCATCATCATCATCGTCATCATCATCATCATCAACATGTCCCACCGCCGTAGCTCAATTGGTAGAGCGTTCGCCTGGCACACCGATGACCCAGGTTCGAATCCCGTGGTGGGCGATATAAAATGTGGCCATTTTCACTGTCCATTTTAGCAGTATGATTGCTTTGATGGGTCAGTGTTGATTCAGAGTCCCAACCCCTCTTTCCCTGGGATGGTTATCCCCGTCTGCCATATCGCCAATGGTGGGTGTAGACGTTAAACCTCAATGTTCTTCATCATCATCATCATCATCATCATCATCATCATCATCATCATCATCATCATCATCATCATCATCATCTTCATCATCATCATCATCATCATCATCATCATCACCACCCTCATCAGTAGCAGCAGCAGCAGCATCTTCCCTTTTCTTTATCGTCATCAGCAGCACCAGCAGCATGCAGCACGATCGTTATTGAAACTATACAACGCATGGTCAAACTGACTTGCTCATTCTCACGCTTACACACTACTCAACAAACCATAACCCTGACAGGCTATCAGAGGTGTCAGACAATGGAGGAGGAGGAGGCGGGGTGAGAGAGAGAGAGAGAGAGAGAGGTACAGTGTTAACATGGGAGACAATACCATTCATGTATAATTAGGGGCAAGGTATTGAAGCCAAAATAATGGAACATTACAAATACGATACCACCGCTGGAGAAGTTGTAACACGCTAATGTTGGGTGGCCTCGTGGCGCAGTGGATTAGTCGCCGGTTTCCTATGCCGAAGGTCGCGGGTTCGATTCCCGCAAGGGGCGAACGTATGTGACTTGACTATTGAGGTCACCGAGGGTTTTCTCCGGGCACTCCGGTTTCCTCCCTCCCTTCAATAAAGGTACTGGACGCAGTCAATATAAAAATTTTAAAAATAAAAATTCGATTTTCTTTCCGTCTACCAATAGCGATCTCTCTGCCTTTACACCACCTGTTTGAGTGATGGATGTATTTGTTGTGTGTGTGAGGGTGGATGAGACAGGCGAGCGTGTATGTTGGTACAGATCGCCGCGCTTTGAGCCTGATTGATTTGGGGAAAGGCGCGTATATAGCATCCAGTATTATTATTATTATTATTATTATTATTATTATTATTATGGTGTTTTGGAGTCCCGTCTACGCCAATTTGATTAGAGCTTTCATTTCATATGTAACAGGCAAAGCCATCGTATCAAGCAATAAATAAGAACACAATTAAGATTAACAAATGACATTAATGTCAATACATGAATGACATTTAATTTCAGAGCTAGCGTAGGCCGTTGTGATGACATAGACCCTGTGACTGATTATGGGGATTGGCAGGAGACTGTAAAATCCCAGGTGTACTGCATCCACTACCTCGTGAAGGGGGAGGGAGGGGAGAAAGGGGGAGGGGGGGTAAGAAGGGAAGTCTTTAATGCAGCGACTGTCTGCGGAAATTATACTTGATGTACCATATATTCAAATGTGCTTATTTATTATTTATTTATTTATTTTATTTATTTATTTTACGTATTTATCTGGCATGTTTGTTGTGCCTTGGTTGTTTTGTTAACATCTTCTTCATCGAAATGATAAGACGAGTAACATTCTTTATCATTTATCATTATTATATAATGCTATATAATCTTTATTATATTATCTTATTATGTTCAGGATTATATAGTGTTATATCATTGTTATTTTTATCGTTATTTCCCCCGTTGGGGTGCCAGGGTCTTCTGTTTAAATTGTATCCCCACTTTGTGGAAATTTAGTGCTTTAAATTACCACTGTTTCCGTCATTGTCATTTGTTCTTTCTCGTTCCTAATGTGTTCTATCAATCGACCACCTTCGCTAGACCAGTCCCCTACCTTTTTTCTTGAAAACTCTCCTAAAACTCCTCAATTGATTGTGTATGGAGTGTATGGGATCTGTTGGGTCAGCTTGGGGATATTGGGCGCTTTCTACCAAATGGTCACTAGGGCTTTCTATGGTATTATTATTTAGCAATGTAGGCATTTTATATATTTGTGTTTTGTTAATATTTTATATTGATGTTTATATTCTATTTTGTTTTTGCAAAAGGGGGTTCGATAAATTAGAGTAAAGCCTCAGCGTCCTCTGCATAGGATGCCTTTATTGTAAAGTGTAAATTGTAAAGTGACCGACTGGTGGAGTGCCTTCAGTGCTACCACTAGGGTTGTTTCAGCAGATCTTTTCTACGGATCAGAGGTGAGTCCTATTTCAATCAAGTTGTTGTCCTGATTCGGCTTATTGGAATCCGCTGGACCCTATAAACAATGACTAACTAACTAATTTATCATTATTATGTAGCCCCCCGTTGAGATGCCGGGGGTTTCAGTATAAATAGTATCCCCACTTTCTGGAAATTTAGTACTTTAAGTTCCCACTGTCGCTGTCTTTCTCATTTGTTCTTTCTCATTCCTGCTCTGTTCTATCAATCTGCTATACTATCTTCTTCTTCGCTAGACCAGTCACCTACCTTTTTTTTGAAAACTTCCGGGACAAGGCTCCTTATTTGTGCGTGAGGTCTGTTGGATCAGCTTGGGAATATTGGACGCTTTCTGCCAGGTGGTCACTAGGGCTTCCTATGATGTTATTATTTAGTAATTTAGGCATTTTATATGTATGTGTTTTGTTCATAATTTATAATGATGTTTGTATTCTATTTTGTTTTTGTAAACGGGGGTTCGATAAATTAGAGTATAGCCTCAGCGTCCCCTGCGTGGGATGTCTTTATTGTAAAGTGACTGGCTGGTGGAGAGCCTTCAGTATTACCACTAGAGTTGTTTCAGCAGATCTTTTATGCGGATCGGGGGTTGTCCGGTCCTGATTTGGCTCGGAAGAGTCCGCTAGACCTAAAGCAATAATCATGTAATGTAATGTAATGTAATGTAATTATTATATAGTGTTATATAATTATTATCTTTATCATTTATCATTTATTTATCATTTATCCCACATTTCAGTGTCAAAATTTCTTTTCAAATTTACAGTGACTGTTGCCCTCCCGGAAAAAAGCATAAGCCACACACACACACACAACTTTTTTTCAAAAAGCAAGGTTTTGATATCCTATCCTATCCCATAACTCGGAGGGAGGTCGTTCATCCGCAGACACTCATGTCCTCACCACACCAAGAGTACGCACAAAAACCTACGGTGAAAGATCTTTTGCTTTTTGTGGCCCTAAACAATGGAATTCGCTGCCAGCTAACATTCGTAGTATTGCATCCACGCAGACTTTCAAGAAAGCACCCAAAACACATCTTTTCAAGCATTACTTTCCCACTGATTGAACTAACGAACATCACAATTCTTCCGCCTGCTGACATCACTGGGCGAAAGTCTTCTACACAGAAGTCACCGGCCAGGGCGGAGGAACCTCACGTTACTACAGGTTCAACGACCACGTGCTCAGGGCCAAGGCGAGCCACACTGTATTCGTGGATTTCGGCTGTGGCCAACAGCCTGGAGAGGATTGGGCCCTGCCAGGTCTTTTTTTTTGCCCAAGACACAACACATGATGAGGCTATCCACTAATTCCATGCCGGATCGGTCGTCGCCCGGCTACACAAGGACCGCGCCTTCCGTTGGCCACCAGGACGGAGGTGAAAAGTATGCTACTGATGGACAAATTAGCAAGATCCGCACGAGAAACAACATCGTCATAGGAACCTGGAATGTCAGGACCCTAACTGCGGAAGGAAAATTAGAAGAACTGGCCCACGAGCTGGACCACTATCGATGGAACGTTCTAGGTATCAGCGAACTGCGCTGGAAAGGCCTAGGTGAAACAACGACTGACAAAGGCCACAAGCTCTATTTCAGCGGTAGAGATGACAGGCACGAACACGGCGTTGGATTCTTGGTCCACAAGAACATTCTAGCCACTGTCATGGGTTGCCGCCCAGTCTCCAGTAGACTCATTACCATCCGTCTGAGAGCAACCCCTTTCAACATTACCATCATCCAGGCCTATGC
This sequence comes from Oncomelania hupensis, assembly GCA_036898135.1. Taxonomy (NCBI): domain Eukaryota; kingdom Metazoa; phylum Mollusca; class Gastropoda; order Littorinimorpha; family Pomatiopsidae; genus Oncomelania; species Oncomelania hupensis. The sequence goes on along the minus strand of CM072519.1, from coordinate 6,734,423 downwards.
CCCAACATCAGACTATGAAGACAGCGAAGTGGAGGATTTTTATGAAAATATACAGGCGGTCCTTGACCAAGTGCCGAAGAAGGACATAGTCATAGTGCAAGGCGACTGGAATGCCAAGGTTGGCCAAGATGCGCACCACAACTGGGGAGACACATGCGGACCCCACTGCAACAACGAGACAAATGACAGGGGTCTGAGGCTATTGGAGTTTGCCAGATACAACAATCTGGTACTGGCAAACACGCTTGGTCTCCACAAAAAATCCAGACGATGGACATGGCACAGTCCCGGCGGGGAACATCACAACCAGATCGACTACATCATGGTCAAGAAACGCTTCAGATCAAGCATCAACATTGGCAGGACACGCACTTTTCCAGGAGCAGACATTGGAAGTGACCACGATCTCGTGATGATGTCTTTCCGGCTCCATTTGAAGAGAGTAAATACAGCAAAGTGCACTAGGCTGAAGTTCGACCTGGACAAACTGCAAGACCCGGAGGTGGCAAAAATATTTCAGGCCACAATTGGAGGGAAATTTGCACCACTGCTTATTTTGGGGGCAGGCGAAGTAGATGTCAACACCATGACCAATACCTTCAACTCAGCTGTAACAGATGCCGCCACTGAGATCCTTGGCAAGCACCGACCAAAGAAGAAGCCGTGGATCACACCTGAACTTTTGGATCTGTGTGATAAACGAAGAGAGTTAAAAAAGAAAAAGAACACCTCACAGGGAGCTGATGTCTACCGAAAAATCAACAATGACATCCGAAAAGGCATGCGCACAGCAAAGGAGAACTGGATAGAAGATCAATGCCAGGAAATAGAGAACAATCTGAACAAGAACAACAGCAAGAAGGCCTACCAGACGGTGAAGCGGCTGACAAGTGTTAAACAGCCCAAAGTCTCCACTATCCAAAGCAAGTCTGGCATTTGCCTTACAGAAGAACAAGAAGTCTTGGACAGATGGACAGAGTACTGCTCTGACCTTTACAACCATACACCAAATGGAGACCCATCAGTTCTAGCATGTCCCGAGAGCAGAGAAGAAGAAGAAATCCTCCCAATTCTCCGGGAAGAAGTTGAGGCAGCAGTGCAATCGCTGAAGAAAGGGAAGTCAGCGGGAGTGGACAACATACCAGCGGAACTGCTACAAGCAGGAGGAGAAGCGATGACTGATGCTCTCACCGTTATCTGTAACAAGATCTGGCAGAGTGGGGAATGGCCTACACCATGGACCCAGTCGCTTGTCATCACTCTTCCCAAAAAAGGTAACCTTCAGGAGTGTGAAAATTACCGCACCATCAGCCTCATCAGCCATCCCAGCAAGGTCCTCCTGAAAATAATACTCAACAGGTTGAAACCACAAGCTGAACAAATCATAGCTGAAGAACAAGCAGGATTCATGGCAGGGCGAAGTACCACTGAACAGATTTTCAACCTCAGAATAATCTGTGAGAAATACCTACAGCACCAACAACATCTATATCATGTGTTCATAGACTTCAAGAAGGCATTTGACCGAGTCTGGCATGCAGCTCTATGGGCAACCATGAAAGTTTACAACATCAGCCCTAAAATTATAGAAGTCATCAAAAGCCTGTATGACAAGGCTACCAGTGCAGTCCTCCATAACAGCGTCATCGGGAACTGGTTCAGAACAACAATCGGTGTGCGTCAAGGATGCCTACTCTCTCCAACACTCTTCAACATTTTCCTAGAGCGCATCGTGTCAGATGCTCTTGCAGATCACGAAGGCACAGTCAGCATAGGGGGCAGAGCAATCTCCAATCTTCGTTTTGCGGATGATATTGATGGATTGGCTGGAGAGGAACAAGAACTTGAACAGCTTGTACAGAGGCTTGACACCACCTCCAGAGCTTATGGAATGGAAATAAGTGCAGAGAAGACCAAAATGATGACCAACAACACCAATGGCATCAACACGGACATCAAAGTACAAGGCCAATCCCTCAACACAGTGCACAGCTTCAAATATTTAGGAGCCATTGTGTCAGACAATGGGTCTCGACAGGAAGTCCTCTCCAGGATCGCACAAACAACTGCTGCCCTGACAAGGTTGAAGCCCATTTGGAAAGACAGAACCATCAGTCTACATTCCAAAGTAAGACTGCTGCGCTCTCTGGTCATCTCCATCTTCCTATATGCTTGCGAAGCATGGACCCTCACAGCAGATCTCCAACGAAGAATACAAAGCATGGAGATGAGGTGCTACAGAAGACTTCTGTGCATTTCCTATACCCAACACATCACCAACATTGAAGTCCGACAGACCATCACACAAGCCATTGGACAACACGATGACCTGCTCACAGTGGTGAAGAAACGGAAACTCCGATGGTATGGCCACGTCACCAGATCATCAGGCCTAGCAAAGACTATTCTGCAAGGCACAGTGCAAGGAGGTAGAAGAAGGGGGAGACCGAAAAAGAGGTGGGAGGACAACATTCGAGAATGGACTGGTTTGACACTGAGCGAAGCCATGAGGGCTGCTGAGGACAGAGAAAGATGGAGTATGCTGGTTAAGCGATCATCTGTGGTGCCCCTACGACCTTCGGGTTATGGGACAGGATAGGATAGGATAGGCTGACATCCAGTCGACTGCCCAAGTTTTAAACTGTTACCTTGCGGTGAATGCTTGTGTCCGTTATGAAGGTCATCTATTAATTTTATATAAGGGTATTTACCAATGTCGTACAAGTTCTTTTATACTACTAATTTAGTGAAATGTACCTGTTGTTGTTGAGTCTAGTCCTTTTTAATGTTGTGATTCATGTCTTTTCATTGTATTTTACTGTTTTAAGAAATGTTTTACAATCTTATGGTGTTTTTGTTTGTTTGTTTTTTTAAGGTGTGTAATGTTTTTTTAGTTGTATTGCTTTGTTAAATGATGTGATAATGAATGTTTTTATTGTGGACATGTACTTTGGCCAGGCGCTCGTGCGCCTGTGTGTGTGTGTGTGTGTGTGTGTGTGTGTGTGTGTCTGTGTGCGTACTGTTAATTAATGTTTTAATGTCTGGTTTAGCAGTTTTTACTAGGCATGTTTTTGTTTTACATATTTTATTTTGTTTTAATACTATTGCTTTTTTAGTGCATTGTAAAGCGTGGCGAGCCCATGTTTGTTGGGGTACCACGCTATATAAGTCTACCGTATTATTATTATTATTATTATTATTATTATTATTATTATTATTATTATTATTATTATTATTATTATTATTATTATTATTATTATTATTATTAAGTGTCTGAATAATGAAATGGAGTTGGACTTTATTGCCATTATTCATTACAGAGATCTGCAAAGTTGCAATTCGACAGCCTCCCGAGCAGGGGAATCGGGTGATTTGAATTCTTGTCAAATAATAATAATAATAATAATAATACAATACTATTACAGGATGCTATACGCGCCTTACCCCAAATCATTCAGGCTCAAAGCGCGGCGACCTATACCAACATACACGCTCACCTGTCTCATCCATCCTCACACATACCAAACACACATCCATCACTCAAACAGGTGGTGTAAAGGCAGGGAGATCGCTATTAGAAGAAGGAAAGAAAATCGAATTTTTATTTTTGAAATTTTGATATTGACTGCGTCCTGTACCATTATTGAAGGATTGTATAATAACTCGTTGCCAGTTGATGGATTTCTGGTTGACTGACCCGTCGACAAATATTTTTGATTGGGTTCACCTAAGAAAGAAAGAAAGAAAGAAAGAAAGAAAGAAAGAAAGAAAGAAAGAAAGAAAGAAAGAAGAAGAAGATTGAAGGTGAGAAGAAGGAAGTAAAGGAGAAAACGCCCCCCAAAGGAAGGAGAAAATGGAGGAGAAGATGAAGGAGAAAGTAGGAGGAGAAAAACAGAGCTGAGAAGAACAAAGAAAGTGAGGAGGACGAGACGGAGGAGCATTAACAGAAGAAGAAGAAGAAGAAGAAGAAGAAGAAGAAGAAGAAGAAGAAGAAGAAGAAGAAGAAGAAGAAGAAGAAAAAGAAGAAGAAGAAGAAGAAGAAGAAGAAGAAGAAGAAGAAGAAGAAGATGATGATGATGATGATGA
>CM072519.1:6577837-6725337 GCA_036898135.1 Oncomelania hupensis | reverse complement strand
TGATGATGATGATGATGATGATGATGATGATGATGATGATGATGGGGAACGGGGGTGAAAATTTTGTACAACTGGGACCCGCTTCATCTGATCAACTGACATATCGATCCAGAAACTATTTAAACGTAAATAAAACGTTCAGAAACTTCTATTTTAAAAACCAAAAGTATTTTGTATAAACTAATTTATATAGAAAACACAAAGCAGCTCGAGTTTCCAATTTAGAATCAGAAAGTCCGCAATCTTCATATAAATGATAAAATAAACGAAGGATAGGCGGAGTCATCAAAATCGAAAGTAAGGCCGTACATACGTCAAGTCGTAAAACCGTCTTTTATTTTCATTTTATTAAAAATTGGTTTACATTGTTAGTATTTATTTCACAAGAGATATGAGTTAATATTTTATACAGCATTACTTTCGCGTTAAAGTTTTGAAAGATTGTTTGTAAATTTCTATAGACTTTTCATTCTTCTTCACATATTTCGTGTGCAGCTTTCCAACAAACGGTTCAGTCTCAAGATGGCTGCACATTGGAGCACAGAAACTTTTTCTGCAGAGTTCAAGGACCTGCAGGTAAAAGTGTTGCGCACCAGTGCTGAAAATTGTTTAAAATTCTGCATTTCCTACCATTCTCACTGAGAACTTTTAATGCTACTTGTGTAGAAATTCATTGTTCGTTATTCAACCAGGCGCTAATGATGCTCGCTACCAAAAAACTTTAAATACTTTGTTTATACTATCCATCCACGCATACATGATTCAATCATAGTAGATTTGTTTTGGTAGAAAGTTCTATCATTCCTGTCAGACACACGAATCACAGGATAACAATATAAAGCGTTCTCGGGCAAGAGCATTTAACTGGACGCCTGTGCAGCTATAGATTTATGAAGAACAAGGCTTCAATTTTCATAACAGAGACTGAAGACGCATCTTTTTGTCTCAGGTTTTGCCAAGAATCACTCTGAATCTTGTTTACTTCCTTATCCTTTGTCCCACCATAATTTCTCTTTACGATTTTCCTGTACTCACCTTGTGCACCCAGACGGGCCAGAGGGTGCTTTGGGATGGATACCTGTGCGACAGTTCTGTTCCCCTTCACACCTCTGTCCACTAAACAAACTCGTAAAGCATATATATCTGACTGCTCTTATTTCTTATTTTTTCTGAGCATGGCTGTGCCTTGCAGTATGGTCTTTGCAAGGCCTGATGCTTTGTGACGTGGCAATACCATCGGAGTTTCAGTTTCTTCACCACTTTTAGCATGTCATCGTGTTGTCCAATGGCTTGTGTGATGGTCTGCCGGACTTCGTCATTGATGATGTGATGGATATATATAGAAAATGCCCAGAAGTCTTCTGTAGCACCTCATCTACATGCTTTGTATTCTTCGTTGTAGGTCTGATGAGAGGGTCCATGTTTTGGGACCGTATAGGAAGATGGAGATGACAAGGGAGCGTAGAAGCCTTGAAATGTAGACTGATGGTCCTGTCTTTCCAAATGGGCTTCAACCTTGTCCCTTTGATGTCCCTGTTGATGCCATTGGTGTTTTTGGCCATTATTTTGGTCATTTATTTCCATTCCATAGGCTCTGGAAGTGGTGTTAAGCCTCTGCACCAGCTGTTCAAGTTCTTGTTCCTCTCCAGCAAATCCATCAATGCCAACCTCAAAACAGAAGTTGGAGATTGCTCTACCCCCTGTGCTGACTGTGCCTTCATGATCTGCTAGGGCATCTGACATGATGCGCTCTAGGAAGATGTTGAAGAGTGTTGGAGAGAGTAGACATCCTTGACGCACGCGGATTGTTGTTCTGAACCATTTTTCTATGGCGCTGTTGTGGAGGACTGCACTGGTAGCCTTGTCATACAGGTTTTTGATGACGTTAATAATGTTAGGGCTGATGTTGTACACTCTCATGGTTGCCCACAGAGCTGCATGCCAGACTCAGCCAAACTCTTTCTTGAAGTCTACAAACACATTCATAATAGATGTTGTTGGTGCTGTAGGTATTTCTCATAGATTATTTTGAGATTGAAAATCTGTTCAGTGGTGCTTCGCCCTGCCCTGAATCCTGCTTGTTCTTCAGCTATGATTTGGTTTTTTTTACAGCTTGGGGTTTCAGCCTGTTGAGTATTATTTTCAGGAGGACCTTGTTGGGATGGCTGATGGTGTGGTAATTTTTACACTCCTGAAGGTTACCCTTTTGGGGAAGAGTGATGACAAGTGACTGGGTCCATGGTGTAGGCCACTCCCCATTCTGCCAGATCTTGTTACAGATAATGGTGAGTGTGTCAATCATCGCTTCTCCTCATCATCGCTTCTCCTCATCCTACTTGAAGCAATTCTGCGGGTATGTTGTCCACTCCCGCTGACTTCCCCTTCTTCAGAGATTGCACTGCTGCCTCAACTTCTTCTCGGAGAATTGGGAGGATTTCTTTTTCTTCTTCTCTGTGATATATATTTTACAATTAAACACAACAGTGACAGACTTTCACTACTTTCATTAACTGACTGCTCAGTCCTATAGATCATTAAACTAATGTAAATTTCATAATGGCCAATTCAACTGTTTTTGTTTTCTTTTTTATTTCAGGCCAGTGCCATGGCAGTTGACTGCCTTGGCACTCATGCAGTCCTGGCTGGGTAAGCATTATTGTTTTGTTTTGTTTATTTGCCTCTTTACAACACACTTACACTTACAGTCTAACTTATTACAAAGTTGTGCCTGTGATTTTATATACTTTACAATGTGCAGTATGCTTGCAGCTGTTATGTGATAGTTCATTATACTTTTTCTATAGTATACTCTTGCACACTGAGATTGAAAGCCTAAAGTAATTCTAGCAAGAAGCTAAATACATTACATTTATAGAGAACTTCTGCTGTGTTTTAACCCTTAAGCTGGTTGTCATGACAAAAGTCGCGCCATACAATTCATTTGGCAGTTGATCGCAGTTATTGTCCTTTAACTACATTTAATAATAAATAATAATAATAATTTATTTCTTATAGTGCTAAACCAAACTTAAAGCTTGTTCTAAGCGCTTACACTCATGATACATGCACACATAGGCGCGCAAGGATAAAAATATCTAAACAATGTGATAAAACATTATGAGATAAAACAGTTGAACAGTAACTTATACAATTATACAATCGAACAAGGATAAATATTTGTACAATACTGTACAACTTTATGAGTGTCAGGAAGCTGTTTCCATGACCGTTAAATTATTTCATAAAAGAAACCAAATTTATTAGTTATTGGTTTTAGCACAGCTTCGTAATGCGCGAGGTCACGAGCACCGCTATCCGACTCATAGGTTCGGAAGCCGCATTCGGTCCCAGGCGCACCGACAAGGAAAATAGATAAATAGAATAAGTTTGAAAACTCAGGACACTGGACAACACCATACAATAGAGACAGCGAAGAATGAAGTTATAGGAAACTATTAATTCACACAACACCTGCTTTGAATTTCTAACTTAATTTATGACGGATTCTTTCATTCGCAGTAACACAAATATAAAATAGTTTGCACAAACGTTATTACATCAAAGTTTAAATTCTACGTAATTAATATATGTTCTTCCAATTACCAATAAGCAAAATTCTTTCAAAGAAATTATAAAATCTAAACCTCCAACAAAATTAACACTACCAACCTTCACACACCAAATAAAGTATCCAAACAATAAATTCTCTCACACATGTCGAAGCAGACGTTTAAAAGCGTTAAAATTACAATTTACAATTATAATTTATAACTATCAAAACGAACTTTGTTACAATTAAATTTAGAGGAAAACACCTATCACAAAATATTCACTTCACTGTGCCCTAACTTCAGCCAAAACAATTTAGAGAAATATCACAATGACGGAAAAAGTTTATAAATGTAATTCGTCTGCTTCGGCCTATCTCGCTCACATTCAAATCCGTAACGTGTATGAGCTTTACCCGTCTATATATAGGTCCAGTAACTATTGGCAATTCCACGCAAAATACGTTATCGCTCACATGAGACCGTATACATAATTATTGACAAAGCTACAGTTACTACTGCGCAATACCCGATATCTTTTCCCCCCTCTTCATCCCTATCAACTCCTATCATAAACTATCACCAAAGAATCACCAATGGCACAGGCGCAGAATTAGAATATTATATAACATGCTGCCTGTGACAATGAGATAAAACTTGTTAAAAATCAATCTGTGAAATAATAACAAAAATCACATCTTAGTGTAGCCGAGCGGAGCAATTGTTTCATGTCTCTCGACCACCACCTTGAGAACATGGCTCCACCCGAGCTGTTATTTTCATTTATCCCTCCTAAGAGGGACTTAAAAACATTTGCCCTGCAAGGCGGTGATGTGTGGTTGGTAGTAAACTGGGTTGCCGGTTACTAGTGCCATCGACTTGCATAAAATGCCTGCCGACAATGTAGTCCCGCTCACCACCAAAAGCAGAAGGCAAATGGTCAGCCGGGGAGAACAAATGTTGTGTCGCCCTGTTCTGCATAACCCAATGGCACCCTCAAAGGATTCTGCACAGCAGGAGCCACCCAAGGCTAGTCTAACCAAGAAATTCAGGGTAGACGTTTTCTCCCAAGCCTCTACCAGTCGCCTTCCTTTCCGCTACATTAGTATAAAAAAGCATGGTTAAAGAGAGACACACATACAAACACACACGCACACACAAAGAAAGTAGGACATCAGCATTAAGAATAAATAATGAAGCAATGATAAAAACAGCTCGAAGTAAAAAGTACCACTTAGTGACACTTATTTAAAACTAATGGCTTGGTCTTCATCACCACATTTGATGAAGAAGACCCTGAGCATTAATTTTACAATTTTAAAGACCGTCTTGCAATGTTTTCAGCAAATTGAACAGAGAACCATTTATTTCCTTAATCATACCAGGGTAAGAGTTAACTCCTGTGGCTTTTAGCCCCCCTCCCTCCCCCCCCAGCCCACCTCCTTCACTCTCTCTACTAATGCTAAATAGTTATTTTTGATGTTGCCATTTGATAATTTGTACTAACAGTGGATTTTTATTATGCAAGGCCTAGCAAACTGTTGTTTCTGTGGACTTGTGCAGGAAGAAGATGTATGCCTATGTCAACCTGGAGCAGTCGTCTGATGAATCTTTGGCGGAGGGGGAGGATCGGAGCAACGTGTCTCGCATTGTGAGGCAAAGCAAGTGGGACGTTAGCTGCATTCAGTTCAACCCTCACGCCAGTCATTCCCATCTATTTGTTACATCAGTATGTATCGTTTTGGTTGTCAGTTTTAAGTGGAAATAACGTAGTCAATACTTTGTTAGTGTTACTTTCATTTGAAGGAGTTAGGGGTATTATATTGCCTGTGTATGTTTTTTGGCGCTCCAGCCTCCAACCAGAGAAATTCTAACTTGTTCCTGCAGGTTATCGCTCAGCATCCAGTTATTTTACTGTCACTTCCCCCTCCCCCTCCCCCTTCCCCCCTCCCCCAAGCAGTGTTCTCCCAATGAGGCTTTTGTCATTGATTGACCATGAATAGTAGTGTTAGTTATTGAAATTCATAGCTCAGTATAGGACTAGACTGAAACTGCTTTGTATTGAATAATATTTATTTTGGTAAAAGTTTAACTGCTTTTAAAAAATAAAATTGCACTTTTTTTTTTTAAAAGGTTTTGACGAAGAAAAAGTGCTGAAATGCTGTTTTGTGTTACAGTGTAACCAAAGGCTTGAAATCAACCATCTCACAGACAAGACTGCCAACCCTATTACTTCTGTCAAAGCGCATTCTCGTATCATCAGGTACTTATATATATATTTTTATACATGTATATACCTTAACACCATTTCAGTCAATAAATCATTCTACGTTACCATACCCCTCTACAAGCATAGAAATGTGAGTAGCTATAATAATAATTTTTTTGTTATAATAGTTTGTTTCATAAAAAGCAATTCCAAACTAAAAGCCAGCTCAAAGCACTCAAGTAATATTTTTTGGGTGTAAATAAAGGCATTAGAGCTATAATCAAATTGCAGAAAATACAGTTGATTGAGCATTTGTTTGTGTGTCAGTGACGTGGACTGGTCTCCGTTCGATGTGAATATTGTGGCATCGTGTTCAGTGGACAGTTTCACCTACCTCTGGGATGTCAGGGACCCCAAGCGCCCCGCACACTGTTTCCAAGCCTCATGTAAGTTGATGCTGCTACTATTAGTATTTATCACAAAACCCTGAACATACAATGCAGAATCATGGATATTATTAGCAGTATAATTTTAAAAAATCCCCGTCATCATCTTCATCATTGTCATTATCATCATCATAATCAGCTGCAGCGTCACTATCATCATTATGACTTTAGTGGAGAAGAGAAAGGGTGGGTGTGTGTTTGTGAGAATTAATAACTGAGCTGGTGCTGTTAGTGTTACAAAGAAATGTGTGCCTATCTTTCCAATCTCTAGCCTTTAAATCAGGGGAGATAATTTTGTGCTCATGAACCTTGTCTGCATTTAATTTTTAAATACAATTTTACTAAATTGCATGCCTTTTCATACACCTTTGTAAGAAGCAATTTCTAATCAAGGTTGGAAATGGCAAATTAATGCGATATCTTAATATATAATTATATATGCCTTCCTGTTCTATGACCTAATTGAATGTGATTGTTACAGCTGGTGTGTACCAGGTAAAGTTCAACAAAGTCACCACAAACTTGTTTGCCACAACACATGAAGGAGACATCAGAGTATGGGACCAGAGAGTAAGTCCAAAGCCACACTGATTTTTTATGTAAAGCTCTTTCCTTTATTATTGTTATTTGTGATTATAATGAGCCTGACATTTTGATAAAATGTTCTTTTGTAGCATGCAGTGACTCCAGGACCTGTAATAGATTGATCAGTCTCCTGGAACTTGGCCTAGGGCGGCAGTCATACATAGCTGTTATGCACCAACCAGCGCCTGTGGTTATCACAGAAAGTTGATGACCTCGTGTTTTGCTGGCTGCACTGTTCAATCTAGCCACAGATCAAACAAGGAAAGTGTGGTCAAATCAAGCTTTTACAAGGCATTGATTGTTGTGTGCTTGCAAAAATGACTGCACCAGTTACTATTTGACTGAAAAATGTATGAATAAGGCAACTCGTATTGAATCTAGACATCATTATTTTATCAGCGAGTTTTTAAAGGAGAATCCATCAATTTATATTGTGGTGCTGTGTGAATAAGAGCTCTGTGTTGTTTGATTAAATCAGAAAAACCAGCCTCTACAGTATATATCGGCACATATAGCCAAGATCCATGGCTTGGACTGGAGCCCAGATAATCAGCATCACTTTGTCACTGCTAGTCAGGATGGCTACGTCAAGGTAAGGCATTATGTGTATTGCTTGTTGTTTGGCTAAGCATAAAGACTGCTGCTTACTTTGTTATAGTGTAGAAAGGTGTTTCAAAATCTTTATGGGAGCACCAAGTCATCAGTTCTTATTACAATAGGTTGCCTAAAGCGTCTTCAGCTTTTGATTGGAAACACTAATTTATTGTCCAACATTTGGTTTTGGAATGTTTTATATAACCATCATCATCGTCATCATCATCCTCATCATCCTCATCATCATCGTCACTCTAGAGTCAGGTTGTTGGTCTGGTTACATTCTTTAAGCAGCATCAACCGCCCTGCGATCGTGAAATGGCAATGGATAATGTCATGTTATTTTGTTTGTGAAGAGAGATGGTAATGACGATGGAATCCTAGAACTAGAATGAAATTTATTTGTTTGAAGGAGAGGTGATAAGGTTTGGCAAGTACACTATGTTGTAGATTTTGTGAATTGTTTCTCTCTCTCTTTTTTAGTTGTGGGACTTCACAGAACCAAAGAGGTGTTCAGCTTCCACCGATTCCGGTTCGCCAGTCAGAAGGGCACGCTACACTGTGAGTTATTCATTTTAGTTTTGTTGAACATACACGTTGATCAGGGTCTGTGGGTTAATTCGTCGGTCACAAACAAATCAATTATTTTGAACGTTCCATCAATCAGTAATAATAATAATAATAATAATAATAATAATAATAATAATAATAATAATAAATGATGATAATAATGAAAGAACATACGTTCCAATCAATTAATAATAATAATAATAATAATAATAATAATATGTGCTCTTTTCTTGTCCAACAGCCGTTTGGACTGGGTCTAGTGACTGTGGTAGTGCCACAAATCAAAAGGGGAGAGAACAGCCTTTATCTGTGGAAGATCAGTCAGGAGCAAGAAAGTCCAGAGTTGCAGCCCATACACACTTTTGTAGGACACAGTGACGTGGTGCTTGAGTTCCAGTGGAAGAAGCAGCCTGAAGGTAAAAATTCCAAATAAAATTTGTTTACCTTCTGATGCATAGAACGGTCCTAAGCGGTAGTCCTAGACAATGACAGTTCTCTCAGCTCAAATCCTATCTCGCTGCAATAATCACAAGCTCTGTAGTTCTTTATTAGAAGTCTTAGACAGTCACCCCTTCTTTTGATCTCATTGCTTTTAAATGCCTTTTCGCCGTGATAATGGTATTCTTTATATCAGTTTTATATTATTCATTTGATGATGGTAATGGAGGTGGTTTTGGTGGAGGTGGTGGTGGGGGGTGGTGATGATGATGATGATGATGATGATTATATTTTTTGTATCAGTTTCATCATATTCATTTGATGATGGTTGTGGAGAATATGATAATAATTACGATGATATCCACATATCTTGCTGTTACACGATTTATCAATTGTCAATTCAGCCCCGATGTTTGAATCTTAATATGTGTAACTCAAATTTGTTTATCCCTGCAGTCTGTTCACTCAGCAACAAGGCAAGAGTCATTGTATAAATTTTTTTTTAACTTTATTCAGCAAACACCAACTGCATACAAGATTGCTTCCCGAAAATCACTTCAAAAATCACTGCTCACAAGCAGACAGTGCATGACTAAAATAGTTTCTCAGCAATCTTCGAAAATTCCAGAATTACGCAATAACACCCATTCAAAATAAAACTCGTCACTGGGACTATGCACTGTCTTATGTCACGGAATGTTTAAGAATTTACATAATTCAACTAGCTATCGCCAGAAAGACCTGGAACATTGTATCGATAATAAATAAATCCAGAACATTCTCAATGCTACTACAACAATATCTGCCGACGAAAATTATCAGCATTAAACAAAGCTTTTTCTAGCAGCAGCGCAGAATCACATCAACGGTAAATAACTGCTATTGCATGCTTTGCAAAATACAATTTTTGAAACTATCGCACGCATCTCAATTGTAACATTCGCAATAGTCAATATCTGCCACACTGAACTATTTAGTATGTAGTGTGTATATCCTATAAACATCTGGTGGTCATTTTCGTGTTTTGTTAATTTAAAAAAATGTGTTTGGGAAGTGAGCATGAACAGTTTTTTGTTGAGAGCTGAGCTAGATAACAGTATGTCATCATTTATAATGCATCAATCTCCATGCACTTGAGTGAGGTGCTCATGTATTTTGTGTGGTAATGCTTGTAGTATAGTAACCTTCGCCTTGCCTGAGTTACTGATGACTATGTTCTGTTTTTCAGGTGTGAGAGATCACCATCTAGTCACCTGGTCCAGAGATCAGAGCCTCCGCATCTGGAGAATCGAACCCAGCTTACAACGGGTGAGTGCACATGGCCGTTTGATGTGGCGTTCTTTGATTTTATGATGTGTAAAACATCAGTGTTTATGTGTGTCATATGGTGCGCGTTTGTGTGTTTGTAATAGGCTGCGCTTCTTGATGTGTTTGTTATTATCCTCAAAATGTGTCTGTACAAATATTATTGTGTTTATTAATATCCACCTATGTTTGTGCAGCTATTGTTATGTTTGTTATTATTCAAAATATGTTTGTGAAAATATTGTTGTGTTTGTTATTAGTCCCCCAAAATATATATATATATAGCCATTTAGTTGTGTTTATTATTATCCAAAATTGTGTGTGTTAAAAATATTTGTGGTATTACCACTTATAATTTCTTGTGTGTTGATGTTTGTTTGCTTGTAGAGTTGGTTTATGTATTTTTTTTTTTTGTTGTTGTTTTTTTTTTACTTTCCTGTATTTTTCTTTGAAATCTAAAGAACTTGTTATCTGGTATTATATGTAGTAATAGTCGGTTTTATTTGTACCTGCCAAAGTTATAAACTACTTAGGCAGTAAAAGTCTTTAGAATGTACCCAAAACCATGAAAGACTTTAAAACTGTTATGTTGAACAACTTTGTATATGTCATCTAGGTCTTCTCAGCATCTATGTGTACTATAACCATCACCCAAAATCATAATGCCATCATCATTAATTCCTCACTATCTTGACATTTCGTGTGTTTTATTGATGAAAGTCTTTATTGATTGTGTTCGTCGTTCATGAAGGCCTGTTTTGATATTGTAGAGCTATGAATCGCGCCATATAGTACTTTGCGTAGGCCTATATGCCTGTGTAGAATAATGAACTAAAATGGTTGTTTATATCATCATTGTCCACACTCAGTTGACCATCTTTGTATTTGTCACGAAAGTCCCCATCATTGTTCTCCTGCATTGTTCATGACTTACTCTTTGGTGATAGCTGTGTTGAGCTTAGAGCTAATAGGTTCTGGTTCTTCTTGTTGGTTTGAGCATCAGTAATCAGTAGGTTGTTTTATTTGCTACTGTAAGTTGTCAGTAGAGGGTTACTGCATATTTCATACTCTTCGTGCTCTTCATTTCATACTCTTTACTGCTGCCCTGGCGAGGTTGAAGCCCATTTGGAAAGACAGGACCATCAGTCTACATTCCAAGGTAAGGCTGCTGCGCTCCCTTGTCATCTCAATCTTCCTATATGCTTGCGAAACATGGACCCTCACAGCAGATCTCCAAAGAAGAATACAAAGCATGGAGATGAGGTGCTACAGAAGTCTTCTGGGCATTTCCTATACCCAGCACATCACCAATGACGAAGTCCGACAGACCATCAAACAAGCCATTGGACAACATGATGACCTGCTGACAGTGGTAAAAAACTGAAACTTCGATGGTATGGCCACGTCACCAGATCATCAGGTCTTGCAAAGACCATCCTGCAAGGTACAGTGCAAGGAGGTAGAAGAAGAGGGAGACCCAAAAAGAGGTGAGAGAAAAAATTCAAGAATGGACTGGTTTGACACTGAACGAAACAATCAGGGTTGCTGAGGACAGGGAAAGATGGAGTACGCTGGTTAAACGATCATCTGTGGTGCCCCTACGACCTCCAAGTTACGGGGTAGGGTAGGATAGGTAAGTTGTCGGTAGAGGGTTATTGCATATTTAATACTCTTCGTGGTGTGTTTAAAAAAAAAAGAAAAGAATCCTGTATATATGTTACACGCCAATGGTTAATTCAGACCCGATGCTTGAATCTTGTGTAACTCGAATTTGTTATCCCTGCACCCTGTTCACTCAGCAACAAGGCAGGAGTCGTCATTATGGGGGTTTCCAACTTTATTCAGCAAACAGCATCAACAGCTGCATACAAGCTCTTTCCAAAACACCTTTCCAACTAGTAGGCAGCGTGCTACTTATATAGAGTCTATAAAACAAATGCGGGTCGTCCCAGAATGACATAATCAGCCAATGAAAATAAAACTCGTCACAGGATTTACACACTATCTTATGTCATAGTACTTATATAATTATCTCGAAGATTCGATCAAATAATTCAAATATGTTGACTGACAGAAACAAATAGACCTTACATAAGGCCCCTCCAGCAACGCAATAAATCAAAGTGTAGTAAACACTATTGTCACTCCCTGCTGCCTGAATACAGTAACCACTTGAAATAAAAGAGAGCGCCTCAATTGTAACAACATATATTTATCTATCTACCTATCTATCTACCTATCTATCTATCTATCTATCTATCTATCTATCTATCTATCTATCTATCTATCTATCTATCTATCTATCTATCTATCTATCTATCTACCTATCTATCTTTCTAATCCCTACCTACCTACCAAACCTAACCTAACCTACCTACATATATATAATCAGAGGTGCTAACCAGTACGGATTGACCGTATTTAATTCCGGCGAAGTGAATTAAATACGGAAATACGGTAGCTTTTATAAAAATACGAAGGAGAAGTTGCCGATCGTTTATCTTTGCCAGCGGTGCTTCTGTACCGGTTTCTGGTCTCATAATAGTACTCCTGCACTTGCTGAACATCGCTGTGTTCAACAAGCTGATTTTTATGGTGATTTTAGAGTAAAACAAGTGTGGTGTTCAACAAGCTGATTTTCATCGTGATTTTAGAGGACTTAAAACAGCCTGCTGTTTCAGAGGGAAGCCAGTCGTTACTTTATAGTGTCATAGGCTGGGTTTTGCGAGAGAAAAAAATACTGACAAGTGTTAAAAAATACTGACAAACGGGTCCGGAAATACTGACAAGAAGATTAGGGGGTTGGCACCTCTGTATAACTATAATCAATCAATCTGATATATATCTGAGGGTGGTGTCTCCAATCAGTCTGATGTTGGGGTGTTACTTCAGTGTATGGTATGATTAGGTTAAGGCTTTGGTGGAAAGTGCCGGGTTGGCGAGTTCTATTTTCTTCCCACCCGTCTTCTTTCCCCCTTGTATTGGGTGGCACTGCACTGAGCTGCAGCTGCCAGGCTTTCACATAGACGGTCCTAACTGTGCTTGCATTGGTGACACGTTCCTTTTAAAACACCTCGCAAAACCATTTTAAAGAGATGCAGATTCTGGGCCGATTGCAAGAAAAAGAACTTGTCCTTTTCTTCACTTTTAATGATAAAAGATACAAAGATGAAAGAAATGGCCCAGTTTAAATGCCATGCATACGTTTTGTTCTTGGTAATTTCATTTCTGTGAAACGGTTGTGTTTTGACTCTTCTTTGGTCACTTTTTGGCTTCTGAAGTTCTTACAGGAAAGGAAAATCCTATTGAGAATATGCTACCTTATTGGTGACTCAAGTATGGAGTCTGTGGAACGTTTTGGTTGAATGCCTATTTTGTTGTGTGCCAACCAAACTGTTGTGTTGAAATGTTCTCATATCCATTTTGAACCATTTGTGTAACAGGTATGTCCAGGTTATTGAATGTGAATTTTCCAAACAATTCTCCTTTGAAATGTAAAAAAAAAATAAATAAAAAATGAAGATTTGTTAAATATGGCTGATCAATTATAATAGTTGATCCAGTATTAAACATGAACAGCATTTGGGTAGATCAAAAATAGATTTACAACTTTTTATTTCACCAAGTTGTAGGATTAGTAGCACTTTTGAAGTCAGCAGAAAGTCAGATATTGGGATTTAATTTTGATTTTATTAAATCTCTTTGGAGCTTTCGAGTGCGCGTGATAATTATCAAGTACTCCCTGTGTAATGATTTTCAAGAAGTTGGTGCTTGTGTACCTGCGCGTATGTATCTATGGGCAAGTGTCTGGTTGCGTGCGAACTTGTGCGTGTGTGGAAGATTATGTTGTTGTGCGGGCGTGGGTTTGGATGTTTTGTGCATACATCAGTTATTATCTTTTCCAGCGCTTATATTAAATAATCCTTACACTAGGTCAATAACTGGGATTGAGCGTGTATATCGTATGTGATTCAGGCAGTGCATAGTAAACGATCTTTATTACGCTGCTGCTGAATGCGGTTCCACTTCACTGATAATGGGGTCATGGGGTCTCTGGAGCATAACTAGTGCAACGTTTTAACTTGGATTTTGGAAACGGTGCACACTTTTTAAACTTGTTGAGCCACTTTCTTTTTTTTTTTTTTTTTTTTTTTTCTCTTCTTCTTTGGGCGAGAGAAAGAGAGAGAGAGAGAAAGAGAGAGAGAGAGACTAGAGAGAGAGAGAGAGAGAGAATAAAATTAATGTGCATTTCAATAAAACTTTATTTATGTCTCGGCCGCATTGTGGCATTCCTTTTTGGAGATTTCAGTTGAGGGTTTGTGATTGGTGTCGTGCTTGTTGGGTTTTGTTCTTAGCATGTTTGTGCTATAATAGGTTGGGTTGTTATTGATAATTGTGTTCCTCTTTGAGTGATCGTGGTTGGTAGGAGTGTTGCATTATAAGTAATGTATATTCTGCTTTTAGTTGAATCAGGTTATTCAGCGTTTGATGATTGGGGTTGATAGACCGAGTTTAGAAAAAAATACTGTACTATTATACTATAATGTGCTGTGGTCTGTTGACAATGAATGGCACTAGGTCCGCTAAGATTGAGCTCTCGGTTCTATAGCATGGAGTAGTTGAAGCGTGCAGCATGAAGACAATACAGTCAATAGGGATAGAGTGATTCTTGGTGTTGGGTTATCTTAAGAGACTAACACAAGTCTTGAGTAACGCAGGCTGTGCATGTGGGGAGAAGATCTTCAGTGGTTCAGACTTCAAATGCTCGTTCCCAGTGTTCAGCAGAGTGCATTGGTTGACTTTTAGTGCCACAGTGAATATGTTTGTTAGGGGGTTCAAATGATCACATTCTGTGCACATTCAGACTGAAGAAAAAAAACAAGAAGAAGGTAGATGTCTGCTTCAGTACCTCGGGCTTTGGCGCAGCAGCTTCGATATGTAACTGTGCATGTGCGTGTGTGCGTAGTTACATTAAATTCAGTGAATTTTAAAAAAAATTTTTAGAAGGAGATGTGGAGTAAGAGAAGAAGAATGCAGCGTCTGGTTTAGTGCCCGTGGCCTTGGCACAAGAACTGATTTTGTGCTTGTACGTTTTTAGTTTGTTGAATTCGGTGAAGATCGGGAGAAGAAGAAGAAGATAAGAAGAAGACAAATTGGACTTTTGTGGGATAGGATAGGTAGGGGGGGGGGGAGAGGGGGGGGGGGAGGACGAGGGAAAAGGATTGCCAAATTTGACAGAACAAGTTTTTATGTCTTGCACATCATTCTTGGTACGGTGGTGTGCATGCTTCCAGCGTTTACTGCAGCAGTATTGACTGCCCAAATGTCAAAATTATCAACCAGTTTACTTACAAGCAGAGAATGGAGCTGTGATCTTAAGTTTCTTAAGAGGTTAATTTAAGTTTCAATACTGTTTCAAACAAGGGTTTTTAATCTGTTTAATTTATGAAACGTACTGGAAAAATCCAAGAAAATGTGTGAAATTCCGGAACTTGTAAACTCATGCAGAGGCATAAAACGTTAGATAATATAATTATTACTTATAAGTTAAGACTACATTTCAAGTGTTTATTTCGAAGGTTTTATGAATATGTCAATGACATTGATGGATTGGCTAGAGAGGAACAAGAACTTCAATAGCTGGTATAGAGGCTTGATACCACTTCCAGAGCCTTTTGAATGGAAATAAGTGCATAGAAGACCAACATGATGACCAACAACACCAATGGCATCAACACAGACATCAAAGTCCAAGGCCAATCCCTCAACAAGGTGCACAGCTTAAAATATTTAGGAGCCATTGTATCAGACAGTGGGTTCCGACAGGAAGTCCTCTCCAGGATCGCACAAACAATTGCTGCCCTGACAAGATTGAAGCCCATTCGGAAAGATAAGACCATCAGTCTACACTCCAAGTTAAGGTTGCTGCGCTCCGTTGTCATCTCCATCTTCCTATACATTTGCGAAACATGGACCCTCACAGCAGACCTAAAACAAAGAATACAAAGCATGGAGATGAGGTGCTACAGAAGACTTCTGGGCATTTCCTATACTCTGCACATTACCAATGATGAAGTCCGACAGACCATCACACAAGCTTTGGTCAACACGCTGACATGCTCACAGTGGTGAAGAAATGGAAACTCTGATGGTATGGACATATCACCAGAGCATCAGGCCTTGCAAAGACCATCCTGCAAGGCATGGTGCAATGAGGCAGAAGAAGAAGGATACAGAAAAAGAGGGGGGAAGACAACATTCGAGAATGGACTGGCTTGACACTGAGTGAAGACATGAAGATTGCTGAGGACAGAGAAAGATGGAGTACGCTGGTTAAACGATCATCTGTGGTGCTCCAACGACTTTTGAGTTACAGGATAGGATAGGAATTGTTAGTCGGTGTTGTGAAAGTTGATTCGTCCCGAAGTTATAGAATCATGAAATTGTTAGTTATGTACCATGATTTAAACCTTTTAAAGCGATGTACCTCAAATTTAACCTCAGAAATCTAATGTACCGCGAAGGTTAAAAGAGAACTTGTAAAGACGGTATTATGAACTCTGTTGCCTTTTTAGGCAGTGTTGAGTGCGAGAGTGTTGTTGATGTTGCTGCTGCCTGCGTGACCCGCTTGTGTTGGGTGGATTTTCATTGATCGGAGACTGGAACATATAAACACTGTTGCTGTGGCGCAGACTATATTAACAGACAGTTGAAGCCACGACAGTTGTGCTTCAGAAGTCAAGAGATTAGCAAAACTACTGCAAGTGAGTGTCATACTTTTGTTTTATTTGTCTTGTCTTATTTCATCTTCTGTCTGTCTCTGTGTTTGTGTTTTGGCGTGTCTGTCTATATGTTTATGTGTTTTTCTGCAAGTAAGTGTTGGGCGTGATCTCTGTTTCTCAATGTACCTCTGTCTTTGAATTGAGCTATTAATCTTTTATTCTTATATGTTTCCATGAACAATCTTTTATTCTTATATGTCTCCATGAACAATCTTTTATTCTTATATGTCTCCGTGAACAATCTTTTATTCTTATATGTGTCGCGTTAGGACTAGTTTTAACTCTGCTTGTTGACTATTTAGCCATGTGTAGTCTTTGTAACAGTAGAGAAGTTAGACTATAACACAGCAGCAATTAAGATTACACAGCAGACAGCACACTGCGAGCCTGAGCCACACACACAGCGCAGTGACGTCAGCACTTGAGTTTTGAATCGGACCGGTGGAACCAATGGGAGAGCTTAGGCAAAGCGGTTGGAGCCAGTTTGACTAGGTCCAAACCCCGCACATTTTTGGTCAGTTGGGAGGAATACACCGAAGTGTGAACAGCTAGATAGCTAGAGAAATCTCTACACACTTAGACCAGGAAGCAGGACTTAGAAGCATAGAATTCTATCAAGTCACAACGGGCCTGAACTTGTCAAACAGGTAAATGAACACCCTTCTGTTTCATCGTGATATATTTATATTATTGTTGAAATTATGTTTGTGGAATTTGCTATGCATAAATGTGAATTATTAATCCGAATTTGCGTGACCATGTGGAAGAGCCGACCACGAGGCGAAACACGACCGGTTACGCCGCCATGTTGTATCCCGTACGGAACCACTGTTGTTTAACTTATATGTATGTTTGCAGACCAGTGGCTGTACCACTGAATGTTTATATTATTATTAATTCTGTATGTGTATAGTTAGACACGATTGATATTTATATATGTATAGGAATTTAGAGTGAGATTCCAGTGGACCCCGGAAGTAGCAGAATGTCCGTCGCTTATGTATAGAGATGTGGAGCTATCACTGAGGGCTACTTGGCTTTCAGTGAGACGCTCTGCACAAACCGATTATTCAGGGTTGTGCAGAATTTCGTCTCTTATATTACAGACGAGCAGGCGAGCTATCCCGAGCTATCCCGAGCTATCCTGTGCACCCCACTCCACAGAAACGACTAGTTGGAGGAGACTCTACCGCACAAGACGGAAAGAGATACCCGAAGAAACACCCTGTCAGACCCCACAGCGTGGCAAGGGAACCCAACTACACAACGACACAGGTGGACCAGAAGCTACCTCACAGAAGGACTTCGAACACCCCACACATGAGTTAAGTGCATAAGGCGAAGGTGCACTTAAACTGATCATAGCAGGACCACAGTAGTCCAACTCTTCAGAAACTGTAAAACGGACCACAGTAGTCCAAATCTACATGAGATATACTAGCAAGTGCCCGATGAAGATAGAACAGCTGCCTAGACTATCAGCGATCGAACTATTAGCAGTGACTGAGACATTTTAAGTTAGATTAGTACTTAGAGAATTTTGTATAGAGTAGAAGAAATAAATGTGTGAGTTTAACTGTTATCAAAAGGCTGGACTACATATGATTCATAGCCGTGTGAAAGCTAGTGTGACAGTATTCTTTTACCATTTTTCTATCTATTTCTGTACCCCAACCTTAACACAGAACGAGCTGAACAAATAAATTTATTAAAGTAATTCATAGGGTGACTTACTAGCAGTTCCCACCGAATAAACGTGAGGGTCCATAATTCCATTGTGCAGAGCCCATAAACCCCACGTGACACTTTAATTGGCGAGCCTAGCTAGGATCTGTGTATAATAGGAATTGGGTATAACCGGACCTAAGTACAATAAAATTAGATAACAGTAGAAGTAGAATAACTTAGAATAGTGTAAGGGTATAACACTGATCAGTTGGGTGCACTATTCTTTAGTTAAAAACTTTTTTGCTTCAAATATTTTTGTGCCTGTATGTTGCATTGTTCTTTTGCAGGTTTTGCTTAAATAACTGTTGTATGCCATTTGACTCTTGTTTTATTCTATTATTGATTACGAAGTGTATGGTCTTTGCATTGTTGTTATTGAATTGCAATATTGCTAGCGTTTTGGTATTCCACTTGATTCAGAGGGTGTTCATAGACACGTTTGACAATGTCGGACCCAGTGGCCTTGAGATTGCGTTTCAAGGAACTAGGAGAAGCTTTACACTTAGCAGGGGCAGACCTAATTGCGTATATCAATGCAGAGGTAGAGAAACAGGAGGCTAAGGCAGAGAGAGCAGCCGAGAGAGAACAGAAGAAACTCGAAGCAGAACAGAGAAAAGCAGAACTAGAAGCAGAGCAAAAGAAACTAGCATTAGAAGCAGAGCAGAAGAAACTAGCATTAGAAGCAGAGCAAAAGAAAGCAGAGTTAGAAGCAGCAAGAGAACAGAAAAAAGCAGAGTTAGAAGCAGCAAGAGAACAGAAGAAATTAGAATTAGAAGGAGAACAGAAGAAGGCAGCATTAGCAGCAGAGAGAGATGCAGAAGTTAGGAGATGGGAGTATGAGAGGGCAGAAAAAGAAAAAGAGAGGGCGGAAAAAGAAAAAGAGAGGGAAGAAAAGGAAAAAGACAGACAGCATGAGTTAGAGCTAAGAAGATTGGGATCAGGAGCTTCAA
Organism: Oncomelania hupensis; assembly: GCA_036898135.1. Classification (NCBI taxonomy): domain Eukaryota; kingdom Metazoa; phylum Mollusca; class Gastropoda; order Littorinimorpha; family Pomatiopsidae; genus Oncomelania; species Oncomelania hupensis. The sequence continues at coordinate 6,706,182 of CM072519.1, read as the reverse complement.
GTTCTTCCTCAACCCCTTCCCACTCAGATCAGCTAGAGGTAGCATCCAACCCTGTACAAGGAATGTCATTTCCACTGGGAACATTCAATGAGAGAGAAGAAGGTCTAGATCTCTATCTGACTAGGTTTGAGCGTCTAGCAACAGAGTACAAACTAGATCCCACTCATTGGTCTTTTAAGCTTAGTCAAGGGCTTAGAGGAAAGGCTTATGACATCTACAGTAAGCTACCGACTGACAGAGTGACTGACTATCACAAAGTAAAAGAGGCACTCCTAACGGGATTCGAACTAACAGGAGAATGCTACCGGCAAAAATTCCGCACCAACCGGAGAGTGAAAGGAGAGAGCTATGCGCAGTTCGCGGATCGGTTGTCCACAACGCTGGATAAGTGGATTAGCCAGTCAGCCACGGCTAAGACGTATGATGGACTGACAGAACTGTTAGTATGGGAACAGCTTCGGGAAACCATGACCCCCGAGCTGAGAACATTCTCAGTAGAGCAGGGCGCGGAAAGACTAGAAGATCTGGTCAAGGTCGCAGATAGGTACGTGGCCGCACACGGAGAAGCCAAGAGCTTCAGGCGAGACCTAAAACCTAACGGGAAAGAGGCACAGAAACGAAGCCCTACCCGGGAAGAGCGCACCGCGAATAAGCCGAATAACCCCAGACCTGGGCAAAATAAAGGACCCAACGCGGAATTCGGGAAAAGAGGTCCCGCAGAACAGAGACGGTATTGTTCGTTCTGCAACAGAACCAATCACTCCACCGCAGAATGTTTCAAGTTGGCCGCACAACGTAGGGAAGAGCGCGAAAGCCGGCCAGCGCACAGAGTTCTAACTCAAAGTAGCGGTAACAAGCCACACACGATCGGAGATCACCCATCGGTGACAGACACGGTCAAGGTCAACGGAAAAGAAGCGAACTGTCTGTATGACACAGGTCTATCTTACGACGCGATAGTTAGCGAATCTCTTGTATCGCGCGCGGACTTGACAGACAAGACAGTCGACTTACAAGGAGCAGACTTGACGAAACCGACAACTACTTGCCCAATTGCATGGATAGAAGTAGAGAGTAGGTACGTCACAGGACGAATCCAAGCAGCTGTTTTACAGAAACCCCTGTATGATCTAGTGCTAGGTTGTAGGTATGTGTTCTTAGGCACGCCCCCTAAAACTGTAGAGATAGCTGCAGTGCAAACCAGGGCCCAAGCTAAAACCCAACCACCCCAGCCCGAGTTCGCTCCGAACCCAGGACTCGAAGAGATCAAAACAGCACAGAAAGAAGACACCTCGATAGCGAAGTGCTTCCAGAAGCTACCCAAGGCGCACACACCCCCGCACAAGGGAGACTTCTACATGGAAGAGGGAGTTCTACATCGACAAGGAGATGGAGATCACACCCAACTAGTACTACCAGCCACCCTTCGAGCCCAAGTACTAGAACTAGGCCACAGCATGCCACTCAGCGGACACATGGGAATTGGAGCCACAGTGCAGAGAATCAGCGCACACTACTATTGGCCAGGAATCACGGAGGATGTCAAGCGCTACGTGAAATCTTGCCACCAATGTCAACGATATTCCCCGCGACATCACACCGTACCAGTTACCTTAGGACCATCGGTAGTAGTCGGCGTGCCATTCCAGCAAGTCTCAGTAGACATAGTAGGACCACTGCCCATGACCAAGAAGAGGAACAGATTTCTACTCACACTCGTCGACGCATGTACGATGTGGTGCGAAGCAGTCCCGTTGCCAGCGATCGACACCAAGAAGATTGCAGATGCACTCATCGCCATCTTTACCAGAGTCGGATTCCCGGACAGCATTAGAACGGACAACGGATCTCAGTTCACCGGCCGCCTGATGCAAGACGTGTTCGAGTTGATACAAGTTCATCACATTCGCACACCACCATACCACCCAGCCAGCAACGGACAAGTAGAAAGACTGAATGGAACCCTTCTCACCATCCTCAGGAAAGTCGCCGACGACAATCCAGAAGCGTGGGACACCTACGTGAATGCGGCACTGTTCGCATACCGAGAAACGCCCCATGCAGCCACAGGCTACACCCCGTCAACATTGCTATTCGGCAGACCTCTAGCAGGACCGCTAGAAGCCCTACGCAGAAGTTGGACGGAAGCCAAGATAGACGACACACCAAGAGGTGCCACCAAGTACGTCGCAGACCTGCAGGAAACCCTCAAAGCAACGTGGAAGAAAGCTGGTGAAGCACTGAAGAAGGCAAGAGCCCGTCAGGCGAAGTACTACAACCGCCACGCGAAGGACAGAGAACTGCAAGTCGGCGATCAAGTGCTACTCTTACTTCCAAGTGGAACCAACAAGCTGGACATCGCTTGGAGAGGACCGTACCGGGTGACTGCCAAGAAATCCAAGACAGTCTACCAAGTAGAGGTGAACGGGAGAGCCCGATACCACCACATTAATCTCCTCAAGAAGTATACGGACAGACCAGCGACCCCCAGCACTCACAACTTGCTAGCCATCGCCATCGCGGAAGAAGGAGAAAGCATGGAGACCAATGCAGTAGAGTATCCCCTGCACTCCAAAGAAACCTACAAAGACGTGATACTCAACGGAGACCTAGCCGCTAAACAGCAACAGCAAGTACTACAGGTCATTCGACAACATCAGACTGTGCTCACAGACCGACCAGGGAGGACAGACCTCGTCGAAGTAACCTTAACGGTGACCGACCCAACACCCGTCCGCCAGAAGCTCTACCCGATGCCCCTGTCTCAGCAGCGAGCCATCAAGGAAGAAATAGACACCTTACTGGCAGCCGGAATCATCTCAGAGTCTACTTCACCCTACAGCGCAGGCACGGTATTGTTGCGAAAACCCAACGGAGAGCATCGACTGTGCATCGACTTCAGACGGTTGAATGCCGTAACGCAGTTCCAGCCAGAGCCACTCCCGGACCAGACAGACCTATTTGCCAAGCTACAGCGAGCGAAGTACTTCTCACGCATCGACCTCAGCAAAGGATACTATCAGATACCAGTACAACCACAAGTCCGAAAGTACCTAGCTTTCAGCACTATGGAAGGACACTTCGAATTCAACGTGCTTCCATTCGGACTCCACAACGCACCCAGCATCTTCAGCGCCATGATGCGAAAACTCCTGGCACCCCTGAGCAGCGAGCACCTACATTCGTTTATGGACGACATCCTCATCGCAACACCTACGTGGGAGGAACATGTCACGCTCCTACAGCAACTACTCGCCCGCCTCAGAGACACGGGATTGACGGCAAGACCCACCAAATGTCAGATTGGATTCACGGAACTAGAATTTCTGGGACACACCATCAGTCAAGGAAGCCTGCGACCGGTAGAAAAGACAGTGAAACGCCTACTCGACGCTCCTAGGCCCAAGACCAAGAAGGAAGTGCAGTCGTTTCTAGGACTCTGCGGCTTCTACCAGAAGTTCGTCCCCAACTACAACAGCATCGCCGTACCCCTGACAAATGGAACCCGGAAAATCGCCCCGGACAAAGTAGTTTGGACAGCGGAATGCGAGACAGCATTCCAAACACTCAAGGACAGAATGACATCGGCGCCAGTACTCCACCTACCCGATTTGACTCAGCCATTCGTTCTTCGCACCGACGCAAGCGACTTAGGCCTCGGAGCAGTACTGCTACAGCGCGACCCCAAGAATGCGGAGACGCTATTCCCTGTCGCCTACGCCAGCAGAAAATTGAGACCCGCCGAGACCCACTACGCCACGTCGGAGAAAGAATGCCTTGGACTAGTCTGGGCCATACAGAAATTCCAACTCTACCTGTATGGGACCCACTTCACAGTTCAGGTGGACCACCAACCACTATCGTTCCTGGCAGCCTCCAAGTCTTTGAACTCTCGCCTGATGCGATGGGCACTCACCCTTCAGGCATACTCATTCCAAATCGAGTACATCCCCGGCAAGGAAAACCACGGAGCCGACTACCTCAGTCGCCATCTCGTGGAGGACACAGCAGCTGTCGCCCACCCAACACAACTAAGGGCCACAGCACCAGAATTCGTCCCCGCCCAGTAATACCCTGTCACTAGAGTCCATAGCTACCTGGCACAGCATTGCAGCTCAGGTAGAGCAACTTACTTAGCTTGTAAATAGGACCCTAGGATAGTGCAGCGTTAAACTAGGCTCTGTAGTAGAAAAAGGTCGAATCCAGTAGTCATCGCCTTTTTTCAGTTGAGGGAGCCTGTCGCGTTAGGACTAGTTTTAACTCTGCTTGTTGACTATTTAGCCATGTGTAGTCTTTGTAACAGTAGAGAAGTTAGACTATAACACAGCAGCAATTAAGATTACACAGCAGACAGCACACTGCGAGCCTGAGCCACACACACAGCGCAGTGACGTCAGCACTTGAGTTTTGAATCGGACCGGTGGAACCAATGGGAGAGCTTAGGCAAAGCGGTTGGAGCCAGTTTGACTAGGTCCAAACCCCGCACATTTTTGGTCAGTTGGGAGGAATACACCGAAGTGTGAACAGCTAGATAGCTAGAGAAATCTCTACACACTTAGACCAGGAAGCAGGACTTAGAAGCATAGAATTCTATCAAGTCACAACGGGCCTGAACTTGTCAAACAGGTAAATGAACACCCTTCTGTTTCATCGTGATATATTTATATTATTGTTGAAATTATGTTTGTGGAATTTGCTATGCATAAATGTGAATTATTAATCCGAATTTGCGTGACCATGTGGAAGAGCCGACCACGAGGCGAAACACGACCGGTTACGCCGCCATGTTGTATCCCGTACGGAACCACTGTTGTTTAACTTATATGTATGTTTGCAGACCAGTGGCTGTACCACTGAATGTTTATATTATTATTAATTCTGTATGTGTATAGTTAGACACGATTGATATTTATATATGTATAGGAATTTAGAGTGAGATTCCAGTGGACCCCGGAAGTAGCAGAATGTCCGTCGCTTATGTATAGAGATGTGGAGCTATCACTGAGGGCTACTTGGCTTTCAGTGAGACGCTCTGCACAAACCGATTATTCAGGGTTGTGCAGAATTTCGTCTCTTATATTACAGACGAGCAGGCGAGCTATCCCGAGCTATCCCGAGCTATCCTGTGCACCCCACTCCACAGAAACGACTAGTTGGAGGAGACTCTACCGCACAAGACGGAAAGAGATACCCGAAGAAACACCCTGTCAGACCCCACAGCGTGGCAAGGGAACCCAACTACACAACGACACAGGTGGACCAGAAGCTACCTCACAGAAGGACTTCGAACACCCCACACATGAGTTAAGTGCATAAGGCGAAGGTGCACTTAAACTGATCATAGCAGGACCACAGTAGTCCAACTCTTCAGAAACTGTAAAACGGACCACAGTAGTCCAAATCTACATGAGATATACTAGCAAGTGCCCGATGAAGATAGAACAGCTGCCTAGACTATCAGCGATCGAACTATTAGCAGTGACTGAGACATTTTAAGTTAGATTAGTACTTAGAGAATTTTGTATAGAGTAGAAGAAATAAATGTGTGAGTTTAACTGTTATCAAAAGGCTGGACTACATATGATTCATAGCCGTGTGAAAGCTAGTGTGACAGTATTCTTTTACCATTTTTCTATCTATTTCTGTACCCCAACCTTAACACAGAACGAGCTGAACAAATAAATTTATTAAAGTAATTCATAGGGTGACTTACTAGCAGTTCCCACCGAATAAACGTGAGGGTCCATAATTCCATTGTGCAGAGCCCATAAACCCCACGTGACAATATGTCTCCATGAACAATCTTTTATTCTTATATGTCTCCATGAACAATCTTTTATTCTTATATGTCTCCATGAACCTTCCAGTTAAGACAGGCCATTATATCCGTCCTGAACAACAAACCGTTCTTCAGCCGCTGGTCTTGCCAAACTAGTTGAGGATACAGTACTACTACAGGGAGGCTTGAACAACAGTTATCCAAAGGCATTCTTCTGCAACGTAACTTTGCTTTCTTCTGAAAGATTAGTCTATTTGAGTAATGAGTTCGGAATGCTACGAGGGACGATGCATGGATTTAGACAAGAAGAAATCTTGACGTAACTATAAGCTTAAAAGGCCTGAATTCAAAGGCGTATACTTTGGCGAAAGCAGGTTTACTCTAAAATGTGCACTATTACATTAAACAGTCATGAAGTGGACTCGTTGCTCAAAACAACTGCTAACGTTTGAATTTTTAATGTTGGTTTGGTCATGGAGTGATTTCCCCTGTTGTAAAGGTACATCAATACCATAGCCGTATGGCCCTATTTTTGAGTGAAGAGTGCGTCTTTGGGTCCTGGGGTATGGTAAGGTCTATTTTATCAATCTAAAACGAAAACCTTATGAGCAATTTTTTAAATAACAGGTTTCTGTCTCTTACCGACGTTGGTAGGTGCTATTTATAGCTCAAGACTGTTGGCTAGCAGTTGCTATTAACAGGCACAAAAAGTGTGGAATTTAATCATTAAAAACATAACTAAACTTCCTGAAGTTTGTTGTTGCTGTTGTTGTTGTACGCTTATTATTTTCAGTGTATTGCAGTTGAGACGCGCAATGATGGCGTGATTTGATTTGATTTTGCGCAGTTGCTAGAAGAATCTTTGTATAATGTTGATCATTTTTGCCGATCGATATGGTTATAGTTTCGTGGAGAATTTTTGGAATTGCTTGTTATTATCAATCGAAGTTTCCAGATCTGTCTCGTAATAGCTAAGCAATTCTAACCTATGACTTAAGACAATGCATAGGTCCGGTAAAGAGTTTTATTTTGATTGGGTGTTATTGCGTCATGCTGGAATGTTCGAAGTTTTTCTCGATTGCAGAGAGGTTGTTTCGGAAAGCGATCTTGGATGCAGGTGTGGGTATTTGCTAAATAAAATTGGAAACTTTATACGACTTGTCCTGCCTTGTTGCTGAGTAAACAGGCCGCGTGGATAAACTAATTGGAGTTGCACATATCAAGATCCAAGCATCGGGGGCCTGAATCGACTATTGATAAATACTGTGTAACACAATGTAGCAACGCACACTGTGAATGTTGAAAGGACCTGTTAAGGGGACGTGGTCAATTTGGGTCCCTTTAAGAAAAGCCATTGCTTACGGCGCATTATGAACTGGGGACAACTGTTGCTGTCAATCCGACCTTTGGTTTGGGAAGAAGGGTTACAGCTCTTGCAATTACGGTGCAGAGCTGTGAATCATGTAAAGTTGAATGGGATAGCCTGGACAGTTGTCTTCTGTCTCGTCCATTCCCTTGAAGGTTGCTTGCAGCTAACTTAACCGTATTGAGAATTCTGTTGGGGGATATTGACAGTGAAGTGTGGATCCACACAGCTTAGGCAGAAGCTTACGTGTTAGCCCATGAACCCCCCCTCCCCCCCCCCTTTTTTTTTAAAATTTAGTGAGGGGTTCTTGAAGAGTCCGAGCTACGCTGTGTATTGTGGAGCTTGTACAGATTAACGAGCAGGCAGGTTTGTGCAACGTCCGTCCTGAAAGATGGCAGCTAGCTATAATTGGTCTTTTGAAGTCGGCAGAAAATCAATTAATGAGACTGGGTTATGTGAAATCAAAGAACGTTCTTTGGGTAAAATGGAGAGGCAGCCACAGGTATGAATGAATGAATGAATGAATGAACATTTATTAAGCGCATAAACATTTCCACACAAAAAGCATGATCACGGCGCAGAGGTACTGATTGATATTGTGGTAAACCAATTTTCCGACAGCTCAGTAAGCTGAGTAGTTGGTTGACGTAGTTGCTCGCTACATACAATGTAGTGGAACTGACAGGATTATCTTCCGTCCATATTTCGCGCATTCAATTGTGTAGTGTCATTTCTGGGGGATCCTGTTGAGCTAATTAAGGCTGTCGATCGGCATAGGTTCTAGTCACCTTTCAGTGCCAAATAGTGGTTGTTTTTTTTCGGAAGCCATGGATGGTTATAGCTGCCTGATGCTAATGGTGATTGAACGTTGCGAAGTTAGTTAGTTAAATAGATTAACGTCCCCGGACACATAAGCGTATAGGGGACCTCACATTGCGAAGCGAAGCGATGCGGAGCTTTACGTCCTCATCAAAGTATTTGATAAACACGTTGCATTCACCGTTCATGAACTTTATAAGCTATCGGGCTGTAATAATCTGTTGACTTCATGTCATGCGTCAGCGTGTCGGGCCTAACCATCCATGTTACCCAACCTTGAAATCCTCAGGGGGTGTGGTACGTTCCATCAATCGCAGATTTCAGAAGGTTTTCTATGTGTGTGATTTCAGTGCTTACCTAGTAAAAGACACATTTAGTGATCTTTCAGAAGGGTGGACGCAAGAACCTGAAATGTATTAAGTAACCTTGCTGGTATGATGTCACGTGTAATATTTGTAGAAAAGGTTAGCGTTAGCGTTTCTATACATCCGTTATACGCTCGATTCAGGCTTCAGTGCCCAACTATTGTTCTGCGGTATAATAATTAATTCCATATAGGCTCTTCTGATGCTTAGTGTTGGTCGTATAGTGCATCTCAGCTAGTCTGACCCAACGATCCATGTAACAACCTCAGCCATTCAGCCATCCATGTAACAACTTCGGTTATTACGTTCCCTATATGGGGAAATCCACCCAACAACAACTCGGTTATTCCACCATCCATGTAACAACCTTGGTTATTCAACATAATTATCGAAGCGTTAGGGGCTTAGAATATACCTGAATGTACCTGTAGCTGTTTTATGTTCTCCGTCCAAGAAGGGTAAAGGTCTGAGGTCGAAAGTTTGGACTGCTCAGCAAAGTAAACAGACTAAAGTACAACTACTACAACAACAAGAAATGTGATAGTCGTTATGGCCTTTGCTCTGAACTAGGTCATGTGTGGAGTTGAATGGGCGGGTCTCGGGTGATCTTGCTCTTTGGTTGGTCGACTAGGATGTAGTAGTAGTAGTAGTAGTAGTAGTAATAGTAGTAATAGTAGTAGTAGTAGTAGTAGTAGTAGTAGTAGTAGTAGTAGTAGTAGTAGTAGTAGTAGTAAATTGCATTTATACAACGCATTTTTCATTAGAATAACAACTCAATGCGCTTACACATCATTCGTACGCATCATCACAACATTCGCACTACATCATGTACAGCATCATTGAGAAAGTATTATTACTGTTCATACTATTTACACAGAAAACACCTTGCGGAACAAGTGCGTTTTTAAGCAGCTCTTAAAGGAAACAAGGTCTGTACAATGTCTTAAACCGGCAGGCAGCGCATTCCAAACCTTGGGTGCTTGAAAACTAAAAGACCGGTCGCCAACTGTTTTAAGCAGACACTTGGGCGTTTTCAACAGTTTTTTATCTGATGAGCGCAAAGAACGGGTTGTAGTGTAGGTAGTCGGACAGATATGGTGGAAGTGACTGGTCGAAGTGACGGAAAGCTAGGACAGCAATTTTGTATTCAATGCGGAACTTGACAGGGAGCCAGTGGAGCTGCATTAAGAGAGGCGTGACATGATCACGTTTCCGTTTTTTAAGCACAAGCCGAGCAGCACAGTTCTTTACACGCTGCAGTCGGCTAACTTCATCAATGGGGAGACCAGCTAGAACTGAATTACAATAATCAAGTCTGGATGTCACAAAAGCGCTGACCAACTGTTCGCATGCATCCATTGAAAGAAACTGCCTCAAGGACGCAATACGCCGAAGCTCAAGAAAGGACACACGACAGATGGTACTGATGTGGTCATGCATAGACAAAGAACTATCTAGCTTGACACCCAAATAACGAACAATATTACTAAATGGGATGGTGCTGCCGCCGATGTTTGCAGAATCGCTGCCGACCAGTTTAAGAAGGGAAGATAAGCCTACAGGTATAACCTCGGTCTTGTCAGGGTTAAGCATAAACCTGTTGCTATTCATCCAAGCCTGGACACTGTCAATACATGTTTCTACTTCAGACACAACAGAAGGGAAGTCATCTGCCTGACCACTCTTTGACAAATCTGTATCATCTGCGTATTTGTGGAACACGCAGTTGCAGGCTAGTAGTAGTAGTATTTGTAGCAGTAGCAGTAGTAGTAGTAGTAGGGGCCGGGTAGCTCAGTTGATAAAGCGTCTTACTAGTAACCGAAAGGTACCTGGTTCGAATCTCGGATTGGCCAACGTGTGACAATGTTATTTTCCCCTTACCATCAACTGGTTCGCTGGTGTCAGAATAATGTGACCAGTAGTCGCCTATACGCTTCGGTGTCGTGTGACTATAATCTACAGTTACATTTTAGTAGTAGTAGTAGTAGCAGCAGCATTAAATTCAGCGCTGATTTAGTACTACTAGTAGTATTAGTAATAGTAATTTGACTCCTACAGTAAGAGAAAGTGCAGTGACTTGCTAGGCCAAAAAAAATCAACCCCAAAACCCCTCAGTACCCAGTACATAAGGGCTGCGTTGTGGAGTCATTTTACTATAGTCGTGTAGTAGCTGTTGGTTGTAAAGTTAGTGCAAACAGTGACATTTCTCTTCACTGTAGTTTTAGTTGTGTGTGTGCTGATTTTCGGTGTGGGATTAACTGGTGTTTTGATAATAGTTTTGCTGTTATAAATTGCGAATTTCTGCTGTCCTATTTTGCGGCTCAGTGGTCACGTGTTCATTAGCTATTGTTTTATTTGAAAAGGCGTTGGTTCCGTGGTGTTTAATTGTAATGTCCACTTTAAAAAAATGGATGCTACAAATCATCGTCGTCAGTTTACGTCATATTAATGCTACAAACCATCATCGTCGGTTTCGTCATCGTCCTCACCACCATAGTCGTCGCGTCGTCATCAGGGTCGTCGTCGTCTTTATCACGCTAACAGTGTGTTGTAATGTCTGACCCTGTGCTCCATAATAGTTTGGGGAACATTTGGTTCCATTGTTCATAACTGGAGCTGGGAATTGACTTGGCATACCTTATTGCTAGTCAGAAACAAGTCACAACCCGATTACATAACAAAGCGTGTTTACTTTTGGCAGTGCGAAAGCTCCAGTCTGTTTTATTAACCTAAGTATTGTTCGAAATGGGCTAGTGTCATAATAATCTGTACTCTAAGCTTTGCCGTTCCGTTACGAATAGCTGAATGCAGAGGTGCCAACCCCCTAATCTTGTCAGTGTTTCCGGACCCGTTTGTCAGTGTTTTTTAACACTTTGTTACGTTGAAACGCGAATGGTAGTACGTCGGAAACGCGCACGATAGATCTAATCGTTTCGATTTGCAAAGTATTCAATAATAGAGTTTATTTACCTTTGATTTGAGTTTGCATTGTTGTTAGGAGAGGCTTTGTATAACGTTGATAATTTTCGTTAGTCGATATTGTTGGAGAATTTTCTGGATCTGTTTGTTTACTAACGATCGAAGTTTCTTGATGGTCGTAGATAATGGAGAACATTCTTTTGGCAGGAAGAGAGAAGTATGACGTAAGTCAGTGATGACGATCTTTAATTCTGATTGGTTGGTTGTAATGCGTCATTTTCTAGAACGACCTGTCGTCATCTCGAAGGAGAAAAAAAAATATATATATATTCAATGCTCCGTGTGTTTTGTGAAGTTGTTGAGTTGAGTTGAGAATTGTATGCAGTTGTTGATGTATGCTGAATAAAAGTGGAAAACTTCATACGTCGACTTTGTGACTTGTATGCTGATTGAGCGGGCTGCGTGAATAAACGAATCTGAGTTACTATCAGGAATTCAAGCATCGGGGCTGAATCAGATACTGATAGAAAACCCCATCATCAAACCGAGTGTAACATTTTGGGGGTCAAGCCGCGATTCACGCCATAGCCAAGGGTTCAACTGCTACAACAAGCGAGTCAACGTTACGAGAGGCAGTCATCGAGGGTAGCCGCCAACGAGTTGCGTCGAGAGGGGCCAACATACTGGGACTACATCACCGATAGGTTCGGGTTGACTGCAAGGGCGTGTATGAAGTCGCTGAAGAGTTGCTTCGTGAGCGAACAACAGATCGGGACTACGTGGCTGCCGTAAGACTACGTCGAGAGACAGTCTCGGAGCTACATCGCCAGTATTAGAGAGAGCTACGAGCGGACGTCGCGTCTACTTCAGCACAGGAGCGTATACATCAACACCAGCGTGGTGCAGCGTCGCATACGACGAGGACAGCGGGGCCTGCGTCAGCGAAAGCGACTAGTGACAAGCATCAGCGCTACTGCAGAAAGCGTGCTGTTCTAGAACAGTCTAGAAGGGTGCAGCACAGTCAAGAACTTTCTAGAAAAGAACTTTCCAGAAAAGAACTTTCCAGAAAAGCATCAAGATGGCGGACCTCTGGCAGAAAGGGGTTGAACTAAATCTAAAAGCTGACGGAGTACGTCAAATTCCAGGAGAGAATATTGCGTGAAGAAAGAGAACAGCGACGGCGCGAAGAACGAGAATTAGAAGAGCAGCGTCGCCGTGAAGAAAGAGAATTAGAAGAGAAGCGTCTAGAAAAGGAAGAGCAGCGTCGCCGAGAAGAAAGAGAAGAGCGGCGTCAAGAAAGAGAGATGGAAGAGAGACGATTAGAAGCTGAGCGTCAATACCAGCTAGAGTTGGCGCGTATCCAGAACAATCAGCATGCGCCACAAGTCACCAACGACCATACGGCTCCAAAATTGCCAGCTTTCGTCGATGGGAAGGACCAGATCGACAGCTATCTGGCGAGATTCGAAAGGTTCGCCGAAAGCTCCAATTGGCAACCTCGAGACTGGGCGATTCGACTAAGTGCACTTCTGACAGGGCAAGCGCTCGAAGTTTACACCAGACTGTCGAACGATGACGCCAAAAACTACGACGTCTTGAAAGAGGCCCTGTTGCAGTGTTACAACTTTACAGAGAAGGGCTACCGTAAACGCTTCCGTGAATGCCGGCCTAAGTCAGACGAGACGCCAAAGCAGTTTGTGGAGCGCCTGTCGTCATATCTACACAAGTGGGTGGAGTTATCAGGCAAAGGGAAGACTTACGAGAGTCTCCATGAGCTGATCGTAAGGGAGCAATTACTCAACGCCTGCCCTAAGGACCTCGCAATCCACTTAGAAATACAAAAGCTGCAGACGCTTAAAGACGTTGCTGAGGCTGCTGAAAGCTATCTCATCGCTCATGAGAAAACGTTGGGGCCACCCAGCGCGACGAAACATTTTCAGAAGACTGGAAACCATGTGAACCAGATCCAGGGGAGCCAGACGAGCCAGAGACACACTGACTCCACGCTTCCTCCCAGGGAAGGGCATTCAAGAGGCTGTTTCACCTGCAACGCTACAGACCACAGAGCGGCTAACTGTCCTCAAAACAAAAGTAGCGGCCAGCGGGGCAGTACGGACAATGCAGCGGTGGGCAACCGACAGAGACGTTTCTCCAATCAACGGCAAAACAGTAGATCTGACCATCAAGTGTGCGGCGGGAGCGTCATTCTTCCGAGTGAGACCAAGCGCACAGCTACTCCTGCGGACGTGCAAGAGTGCATGACCGATGGCCAACTTCTCCTTGCCAACGGAAAATCCATCCCCGTCGTCGCCAGCGCAGCTGTGACCGTCCAGAACATGCCTGTTTCAAAGGGACGCGTCGGAAATCATGAAGTGACTGTTTTAAGAGACTCTAGCTGCAGTGGGGTCATCGTCAGAGAAGACCTAATCGCTAAAGAACAGTTCACTGGCGATTTTAAATGGACACTCATGGCCGACAGCAAATGTGTGAAAGCGCCAGTTGCAAAAATTCATGTCAACACCCCTTTCTACATAGGCGAAGTCGAAGCGGTTTGCCTGAAGAAGCCGCTGTATGATTTGATGATCGGGAACATCGACGGCGCGAGACGACCCGACGACCCCGATCCAGAGTGGAGTCCTGCCTCAACTCAACACGTCGAAGTTGTGGAGGAGGATCCATTGCCATTTCCCGATGGAGACCTTACAGAGCTGCTACGGGACAATGTGGTTACTCTGGCTCAGCCCTGCCGACCAGAGATCGTCGGTGCTGTCACCACCAGGGCCCAGGCCAAGAGAGACAAGACGTCTACGCCACTGAAGGTCGCCGACAACTCCAAAGCTGCCATCGTGGACAGAGATAAGCTGATCCAGCTCCAGGAAGCTGACAGCACTTTAAACAAGTACAGGAACCGCCAAGACCACGTGACCAAGGGCAGTGGCACGGTCTATTTCGAGGTGAAGGCCAAGATCCTGTACAGAATCTTCCAGCATCCGAGGGTCAACGGAGGTAAACCACTACGTCAAGTCTTGGTACCGTTACCCCTAAGGCGCCAGGTGATGGAAGTAGTGCATGACTCAATCATGGGAGGTCACCTGGGTATCAAGAAGACGTCGGATAGAATCCAGGCGGTGTTCTACTGGCCAGGACTTCATGCGGACGTCAGCCGTTTCTGCCGATCATGTGACATCTGCCAGAAGACCATACCTCGAGGAAGGGTCCCGAAAGTGCCTATGCAGAGGATGCCTCTGGTCGACCGACCTTTCAAGAGGGTGGCCTTAGACTTAATCGGCGAAATAAGCCTCCGAGTGAAAAAGGTCATCGATGGGTACTGACTTTAGTGGACTATGCGACTCGGTACCCAGAAGCAGTGCCACTGAAGAAGATTGACACTGAAACTGTAGCAGAGGCACTAGTGGACATGTTCAGTAGACTTGGAGTGCCTGAAGAAATTCTGACAGACCTCGGGACGCAGTTCGTCTCTGACTGCATGAAGGAGGTCAACAGACTGCTGAGCATCCGGCATTTGACTACGACACCCTACCATCCAATGTGCAACGGGCTTGTCGAAAAGTTCAATGCTACGCTGAAGTCCACCCTGAAGAAACTGTGCAGCGAGCAGCCCAGACAATGGCATCGCTACATCAACGCCTTACTTTTCGCCTTCAGAGAAGTACCGCAGGAGTCCACCGGCTTCTCTCCGTTCGAGCTGCTGTACGGAAGAACCATCCGAGGGCCGATGCACATCCTAAAAGAACTGTGGACGAAAGAAGTAGACACCCCAGAGGTGAAGAACAGCTACCAGTACGTGTTTGAGCTACGGGAGAAGCTGGAGCAGACTCTCGAGATAGCCAGAGAAATCCTGAAGAAGTCCCAGGACTGTGGAAAGCACTACTATGACCGTAGGGCTGTGAACAGGAAGTTTAAACCTGGCAACAAAGTGCTGGTGCTGCTACCTACTGATCACAATAAGTTGCTGATGCAGTGGAAAGGCCCGTACGAAGTGGAGACCGTGGTGGGGATCAACGACTACAAGGTGAAGGTCGGCCAGCATTCCAAGATATACCACGCCAACCTCCTTAAGCTGTACGTGGAAAGGCCATCAGAGACTGTGCATGTGGCAACAGCAGCTGAGATCGACAACAGCTTTGACAGCGAGGAACTGTTGGAACTGGGAGACTTCCATAGCAAAGAAGGCATCAATGATGTTAAGCTAGGAACACGCTTGACGGAAGGTCAAAAGATTGAGCTCAAGGACCTTATGGGCGAGTTTCCCCATAGCTTCAGCGATGTCCCAGGCTCTACGACTTTGGTCGAACATGAAGTCCACCTCACTTCAAATATTCCCGTTCGATCAAAACCCTTTCCGATCCCTTTCAAGGCCCGCGAATCCTTGAAGAAAGACATCGATGAGATGCTGAAGATGGGCATCATCAGGGAGTCCAGTTCCCCCTACGCGTCCCCTGTCGTGGTCGTGAAGAAGAAGGACGGCAGCAACAGAGTATGCATCGACTACAGGAAGGTTAATAAGATCACCGTCTTCGACCCTGAGCCGATACCTACCGCAGCAGACCTCTTCCGCCAACTATCGGGGAGTAAAATCTTCTCAAAGATTGACCTCAGCAAGGGTTATTGGCAAGTTCCCGTGCGTCAACAGGACATACCAAAGACTGCTTTCATAACTCCTGATAGGACGTACGAGTGCCTAAGGATGCCTTTTGGCATGGTCAACAGCGGAGCTACCCTAAAGAGAGGAATGAGGAAGATGCTCAATGGGATGGACAATGTCGTGTGTTACTGGGACGACCTGCTGGTCCACACTCGCACCTGGGAAGAGCATCTGCAGACCTTGAGGGAGCTGTTTCACCGTCTAACAGAAGCTAGCCTGACCGTGAGACCCAGTAAGTGCATTCTGGGGACTGACAACGTCGACTTTATCGGCCATTCGTTGAAAGAAGGACAAAAGGGGCTCCTGCTAGAAAAGTCACCAAAATTCTGAACGCTCCACGTCCCCAAACAAAGAAGCAAGTACGATCTTTCCTGGGATTGGCTGGGTATTATAGGGAGTTCGTACCGAACTACTCAGCCATCACAGCACCTTTGTCGGACCTGGTGCGGAAAGGCTGTCCAAACCAAGTGCAGTGGGGACCGTCTCAGGAGAGGGCATACCAGACTGTGCGCGACCTCCTTTCGAAGGATCCGGTGCTACGACTGCCCGATACTTCCAAGGAATTCGTCTTAAGGACAGACGCAGCGGACGAAGGCATCGGCGCCATACTGATGCAAGAGCACGAAGGGAAACTATTTCCGGTCAGTTACGCCAGCAAGAAGCTGTCCAGGGCTGAGAAAAATTACTCGACCATGGAGAAAGAGTGCCTTGCCATCATATGGGGAATCCGGAAGTTCGAACTGTACCTTCAAGGAGTGAAGTTCGTGCTACAGACTGATCACAAGCCGCTAACTTACTTGAACTCTGCCAAGTTTGTGAACAGTCGCATCATGAGATGGGCTATGTACTTGCAGAACTTTAACATGCGAGTAGAATCTATCAAAGGATCAGACAATGTTGGTGCGGACTTCCTCAGCAGAGTGTGTGAGTAAAAAAACATTGACCGTGTAGATAAACTGTGAACATTGACAATATCCAGGCAGATTTGAAGATGAGAACCATTGACTCTGTGTGAATGAACTGAGAACGTTGATAGTGTTCAGACAGGCTGAAATAAGTCTTAATTCTGTACTTTGTGCATTACGTTTCAACGTTGTTGAAAGAAATTAGGTAAATTTCTTCTTGAGTGGGGGGTTATGTTACGTTGAAACGCGAATGGTAGTACGTCGGAAACGCGCACGATAGATCTAATCGTTTCGATTTGCAAAGTATTCAATAATAGAGTTTATTTACCTTTGATTTGAGTTTGCATTGTTGTTAGGAGAGGCTTTGTATAACGTTGATAATTTTCGTTAGTCGATATTGTTGGAGAATTTTCTGGATCTGTTTGTTTACTATCGATCGAAGTTTCTTGATGGTCGTAGATAATGGAGAACATTCTTTTGGCAGGAAGAGAGAAGTATGACGTAAGTCAGTGATGACGATCTTTAATTCTGATTGGTTGGTTGTAATGCGTCATTTTCTAGAACGACCTATCGTCATCTCGAAGGAGAAAAAAATATATATATATTCGATGCTCCGTGTGTTTTGTGAAGTTGTTGAGTTGAGTTGAGAATTGTATGCAGTTGTTGATGTATGCTGAATAAAAGTGGAAAACTTCATACGTCGACTTTGTGACTTGTATGCTGATTGAGCGGGCTGCGTGAATAAACGAATCTGAGTTACACAACTATCAGGAATTCAAGCATCGGTGCTGAATCAGATACTGATAGAAAACTCCATCATCAAACCGAGTGTAACACACTTGTCAGTATTTTTTTTCTTCTCGCAAAACCTAGCCTATGACACTATAAAGTAATGACAGGCTTCCCTCTGAAACAGAAGGCTATTTTCAATCCTCTAAAATCACGATAAAAATCAGCTTGTAGAACACCACACTTGTTTTAATCTAAAATCACCATGAAAGTCAGCTTGTTGAACACAGCGACGTTCAGTGAGTGCAGGAGTACTATTATGAGACCAGAAACCGGTACAGAAGCACCGCTGGCAAAGATAAACGATCGGCAACTTTTCCTCCGTATTTTTATAAAAGCTACCGTATTTCCGTATTTAATTCACTTCGCCGGAATTAAATACGGTCAATCCGTACTGAGATAAATGTATACAGGACAAAAGGGTGACCGACAAAACGAATAGACAGAATAGCGGAAGACAAATGGTAGACCGGATAAAATGCTGAATGGACGAAAGGGAGAAAGACAAAAAGGAGACTGGACACATTGGAGAATGGACTACGTCACTAAAGGAACAAAAATGGACAAAATGGAGAACGGGAAAAAGGAAGATTTCACAATATGTCGAACGGACGAAAAGGGAGAGTTAACAAAATCAATTTAAATTATATGTTGTTTATTGTACATACACACTAATTTTTTTTTTTTAAGTATGAGTATCGGTCATGACTCAAAAATAATTGAAACGCGTCAAAAATGACAGGTTTTTTTAGCAACTCGATGCAGAAAGTTCAGGAATTTCACAGCTCCATTGGTTCTTGTTTCATACTCTGCCACGATTCTTTTCAGTCTCTCGCAAGCCTTTCCCATTAGGCTCTTCGTTTTTTTTCTTGTTTTTTTTTTTGGGGGGGGGGGGGGGGTTTTTTCGCAGTTGTTGGCGTGCAAACGCATCTCTGTGTGAGCTTGCTCTCCTTTAAGAAACTTCCAAAACTTCCAGATGCCTGTTTAGGATAGTTTGAATCCTTCTATGTTAACAAATTCGTTTAGCGTTAAAAAAAAAAAAACCCCAACAACTGTAAAACTCGATTTGTTTTTATTTGTAACAGTAAGCAACGTAGGAAAAACAATCGGACCACGATATTTTGAACAACTACTCAGA
Source organism: Oncomelania hupensis (assembly GCA_036898135.1). Classification (NCBI taxonomy): domain Eukaryota; kingdom Metazoa; phylum Mollusca; class Gastropoda; order Littorinimorpha; family Pomatiopsidae; genus Oncomelania; species Oncomelania hupensis. The sequence goes on along the minus strand of CM072519.1, from coordinate 6,687,436 downwards.
ACTACTTTTGACCATTCTATCTTTTGTCCATTCTCCCTTATGATCCATTCTCCCTTCTGTCGGCCACCCGAGATTAAAGACGTGAGAGCAGGTTTAGTGTTAAAGTATTGTTCGTCCCTATTACGACAAGGATTGCTAGTCAGGCAGTTTGTGGTAGGGTTTATCACTTAGCGTTGTCAATCAGGAAGATGTTCTGGCCCACCTAAATAACTTTGGACACCCTAGATTTTAGTGATATCATATCACTGCTTGTTATCGTGAAGACTAGATAGAAGTGTCCGGAGATTTTGGTATCACTGTTTTCATGACGCGCTTGGTGCGTGTGTGTGTGTGTGTGTGTGTGTGTGTGTGTGGTAGCGTGTGTGGCTGTGTATAGTTCTGAATGTATGTGCCAGAGAGAGAGAGAGAGAGAGAGAGAGAGAGAGAGAGAGAGAGAGAGAGAGAGAGAGAGAGAGAGAGAGAGAGAGAGAGAGAGAGAGAGATTCTTAAGTAATGTATGTATGGTATATTCGTGCATCTTGTGCAAGTTCGTTTCAGATGCATCATCATCATCATCATCCTCACCGTAGCAACTGCAACGGAAGTACTTGTTTACTATAGTAGCAGTACTTTATTGTACTACCTGCTGCATGCGATCCTTTGTGAAATATTAGAGACCACCAGCGTGTATTCCCCCCGTGGGGGTGCCGGGCGTTTCTGTATAAATAGCATCCCCACTTTCTGGAAATTTAGTGTTTTAAATTCCCACTGTCGCTGTCTTTCTCCTTTGTTCTTTCTCATTCCTACTCTGTTCTGTCAATCTACTATACTCTTTTCTGCGTTAGACCAGTCTCCTACCTTTTTTCTTGAATACTGTTCGAGGTCAAAACTCCTCATTTGTGTGTGAGGTCTGTTGGATCATCTTGGGAATATTTGACGCTTTCTGCCAAATGGTCACTGGGGCTTCCTATGATATTATTATTTAGCAATGTAGGCATTTTATATGTATGTGTTTTGTTGATATTTTATAATGATGTTTGTATTCTATTTTGTTTTTTGTAAACGGGGGTTCGATAAATTAGAGTATATCCTCAGCGTCCCCTGTGTGGGATGCCTTTATTGTTCAGTGACCTGTTGGTGGAGTGCCTTCAGTGTTACGAATCAGGGGTGAGTTCTCTTTCAGCCAAGTTGTGGTCTTGATTTTGTGGTCCTGATTCGGCTCTTTGCAGTCCGCTGGACCCTGTAAGCAATGAATAACTAACTAACTAACCATCGTGTATCGGAAGCACATAAATGAGCAATGTTGTTATTACATTACATTACATGATTATTGCTTTAGGTCCAGCGGACTCTTCCGAGCCAAATCAGGACCGGACAACCCCCAATCCGCATAAAAGGTCTGCTAAAACAACCCTAGTGGTAAAACTGAAAGCTCTCCACCAGCCAGTCTTTTTACAATAAAGACATCCCACGCAGTGGACCCTGAGGCTATATACTCTAATTTATCGAACCCCCGTTTACAAAAACAAAATAGAATACAAACATCATTATAAATTATCAACAAAACACATACATATAAAATGCCTACATTGCTAAATAATAACATCATAGGAAGCCCTAGTGACCATTTGGCAGAAAACGTCCAATATTCCCAATCTGATCTAACAGACCCCATACACAAATAAGGAGTCTTGTCCCGGAAGAGTTTTCAAGAAAAAATGTAGGTGACTGGTCTAGCGAAGAAGAAGATAGTATAGCAGATTGATAGAACAGAGCAGGAATGAGAAAGAGCAAATGAGAAAGACAGCGACAGTGGGAATTTAAAGCACTAAATTTCCAGAAAGTGGGGATACTATTTATACTGAAACCCCCGGCACCCCAACTGGGGAAATGTTTTTATTTTTTGGTACTCTTATAATTCCTACAGTGTCAGCTGTGTAATGCAGGAATCGTTTCAAGGTAATCTCCTGGTTGGTCCCATGCCAGACTACTCCATCCAGCTGAGTCTGCCTGATGTAAACCAATGCTGGAGAGTGAAATAGAGTGTCACTATATCCCTGCAAATCAGGATGATGCCAGATTGTGTTAGTCACGTGCACGTGCAGAACACCGACTCGTTGCGTTAACCAAAGACAGTCGTATATATTATTCTTATGAGGTAGTAACAGTCAGAGGTCACGGACACAGTTCTATTTAAAGGTTTTCGCTATCAGCACGTACTAACACTAATAATAGTGTTATAAAAAAAGGTTCAGCGGCTCTCAGTCAGAACCGGAACAGACAGGATGAGATGGTTTTACTGCTGTCGTACTTCCCGTTGTCAGTGCAGATGATGCCCTTAACGTTGTCATGTGCGGATGACAGATTATTTTTTTCTTTTACGAGTAGGTTTGTGTTGGATGCGCAGACGGTTCCCCGTTTCTTCCAAGTGCTATCAATCGTACGTTAAAGAACCCAGCCATATGTTGTCTGATCGGAGTACACGGAGATGATACAAATAGGTATCTAGGTCAGTCAGTGTGGTCTACGGTGCTAGACAGTGCGCAGAGGTTCAGCAAGGGCGTGTGTTGGGTGGCAGGGATTGATTCTTGTTTTCAGTCAGCATGAACAGTTTGTTGATCTGAAACTCCGCCGCTATATCTTTTTTCTTCTTGTGGATGCCCTGTTAAGTTGACGTTTCTGTGGCATGTGTTTGACATTTTTTGTTACTGTGGAATAAGGCCTTCTATTTGGAAGGGGGTGGGGCGAGGGTGGGTGTTGGCCTTGTAGAATAATGTAAACAATGGATAGGGTAGGTTCAAGGTTAGTAGTACTAAATGAGATTCAACCAGGGCATTTACGTACATACACGAAAGTGTCACACTTGCTGGAGTTTTTTTTAGGAGTTCCTATTCTATCCTATCCTACGGCTATCCTATCCTATCCCGTAACTCGAAAGTCGTTAGGGCACCACAAATGAGCGTTTAACCAACGTACTCCATCTTTCTCTGTCCTCAGCAACCCTCATGGCTTTGCTCAGTGTCAAGCCAGTCCATTCTCGAATGTGGTCCTCCCACCTCTTTTTCTGTCTCCCTCTTCTTCTGCCTCCTTGCAACGTGCCTTGCAGGATGGTCTTCGCAAGGCGTGATGCACTGGTGACGTGGCCATACCATAGGAGTTTCCGTTTCTTCGCCACTGTGAGCAGTAGTGTAGTGAAAATACAGGACATTTATAATTCAGCTTTTATTCTTTACAAAGTTTAAAACCGCCCAGGAAAGTGAAATTTACTACGTTCTAAGATACCGGTTTTGTTGATAGGATTGTCGTCGAGTTTTTGAACGTTACACGTCTTTGGCCTAGACATTGGGCGTTATACGCTGCACCCCAGTTAAGTGGGTTGTCGCTTTTGTTGGCAGTTTTCTGTTAGCTTTTTACACATTTGGAGAAGTCCTTGGTAATTAGTTTTTGGTATACAGTGTAAAGTTTCTGCATACTTTCTTGGGCGACGTGGGTTCGAATCCTGACTTCAGCAAACCATTGTGTGATTGCTGGATATTAGGGGCCAGCGCTTTGAGAAGCTCTATATAAGAGAAATCTCTTTCTTTCTTTCTTTCTTTCTTTACTTTCTTCGTCTGAACTCAATCATCGTTGACTGTTGGCTTGTACGAGACTCTTGTATTGTACACTACTTAACGTCCCAGTTTAGTCAATGGCCAAATTATTCTCATGTAATTGCCATTCTTTTTTGACCGTTTATAGCTATACTGAAAATAGACTAAAAGTTGTGGATGCTGTATCGAGAAGCTGTGATCACTACTAACACGTAAGGTTGGGTTTCTCCTAACCTTTTGTTGGCAAGGGGAACTCGTAGCACAGTAGCGTTTATTATAGTTATAGACAAACCCCTATTGTTTTCTGTGGTATCCACAGCGAACCGATAGTGAAGGGGGGTTACTTAATTAATATAGCGGGGTGAGAGAGGGGGGGGGGCAAATTGTTATTATAATTTTCTATCGTGGACATTGACCTGCAGAAGGGCTTTAACAGTGAAGTGACCATTTGTTATACATTGGTTATTCATCAATGGCCGATTCAGCCCCGATGCTTGAATCTTGATAAGTGTAACTCGGGTTCGTTTATCCACGCAGCCAGGCAGGAGGAGTCGTATAAAGTTTTCCAACTTTATTCAACAAACATCAACAACTGCATACAAGATCGCTTTCCGAAAATCACTTCAAAGATCATCATCCAAAATCATCGTAAATCACAAATCACTCTATTACTCCTCCAAGCAGACACAGTGCCTTACTTATATGGTCTCTCTGCAATCGAGATAAAATTCGAATACTCCAGCATGAGGCACTAACACCCATTCAAACAATAAAACTCGTCACCGGAACTATGCACTGTCATGTAACCTTATTTAGGATATAAGAATCGCCTAGCTATTACTATATTTATCTAGATGCTTCGGTCGATAGTAAACAAGTAATTCCAGAAAATTCGCAACAATATCGAACGACGAAAATTATCCACATTAAACAAAGCTTCTTCTAGCAAGAAAGCAAAATCAAACCAAAGGTAAATACACTCTGTTAATGCATGCTTTGCAAATCAAAATGATCGGATATATCGTGCGCGTCTCAAACGTAACACCATTGGTGGGTGATACGGACGTGTGGGTGTGTGGTTGACAGTTTGTTGCGGTGACCTGTGAAAGGTGAACCACCTTGCCAAACGCATGCCGGGGTCGTGGTTATCAAGTATGGAGGTGCTAACTTCTAATTGTTGTTATCGTCTCCCTCAACGAGTCCCAAATCGCGATATTGTTGAACAGCGCTTGTCGCGGCAAGTTGGCATCATTAACGGCTTTAGACCCTTTTTCGACCAGAGCCTGGAGTAGAACCGATGAGTGCGCTATATAAGAAGGGTGTTTTTGTGTTGTTGCTTTATCCCCCTCCACATAACTTCTGTGTTACCGTTTGCCTCAACCGGAACAGTAAATGACTCCAGTATCGCTGGGCGGCTGATGTGAGCAGCGGTGTTGGGCAGTGTAGAAACAGGATTCTGCACCCAAGCTTGTCTTTTCAGTCCAGAGTTGTGCGCGATACAAGGAGACACTGGATTTGATTTGAGCCTTAGATGTCACGGATATATCCATAGTAGTAGTGTAGCATTATCAGTACGGACCCCTGCACTCTGTGTTCGTCTTGGGCGACAGGGGGTTCGATCATGAGACCAGCAACTATTTTATGAATGCTGGATATCGTCGACCTCGTCTTGAGGTGTTTTTTTTTTTTCTTTGAGTGGAAAACCGTGCTTTATAATAATTATAATGATATAAGTATCATTTCTCATTCCATCGGGCACATTGTTGTTATTGGTTGGGTTAAGGCATTCAGTGTTCGTTCGCTCTGTATTAGAGCCCTTGTAAGTAAAAAACATGACCTGCTCACAGTGGTGAAGAAACGGAAACTCCGATGGTATGGCCACTTCACCAGATCATCAGGCCTTGCAAAGACCATTCTGCATGGCACAGTGCAAGGAGGTAGAAGAAGAGGGAGACCGAAAAAGAGGTGGGAGGACACCATTCGAGAATGGACTGGTTTGACACTGAGCGAAGCCATCAGGGCTGCTGAGGACAGAGAAAGATGGAGTATGCTGGTTAGGCGATCATCTGTGGTGCCCCTACGACCTCCGAGTTACGGGACAGGATAGGATAGGAAGTAAAAACAGCCGTGCGTAGAAGATAGACCCAATCATCTTTCAAATTAAAGTAATTCAGTCAAGTGCTGACTGTTGTTATTATTGGAGACATTGACCAAAGCGAAAAATGCGTGATGAAGGGAGCGCCCTTGTCTTAAGACTTTGACGAGATTTTCATTTTACTTGCAAATGGGATTGAGGGTATTGCTGGCTAAGATAGATCGTGGAGCAGACTTTCCTTGCTACTGGGAATACATTGTTGCCGCGAGACAATGCTTATTCTTATGTCGATTTGCCGAACGGCGTTTTCATTATTGAGCAGCCTATCGAGGGCGTGATTTGATATTGTGACTGTTGCCTGTGCAAGATGCAAGATGTAAAACGAGATTTCTTTGGTAAAATATATCAGTTGTGCGAGACCATACGACGAGCATGCACGCACACACAAACAATCATCCATTCACTCAAGACAATCCCCCAACAACAACTAAACAGACAGCTGACATTCCATGTCATGGCCTGTCTTAATGAATTGGGAGGTTCGTGAAGGTTCAAATACTTAGTTTCGAGGTTCTTAGATCCCGAACCTATGTTGTTTGTTGAACCTTCACGAACCTTCCAATTAAGACAGGCCTTTATGCAGCTTAGGACTCCTTTAACGGCGGAGAGTCAGAGCGACCCTGCAGTCACACGTTACACTTTTACCTTGGAACACATTTGGCAGAAATGCAGGGCGAAGCATGTCTATAGTGCGTGTGAAGCATGTCTATAGTGCGTGTGAATGTCGCTGCTCTAGTCTTCAGTGTCGGGTGATAAATGCACTTCCGTTAACAACCGAGTATCAAACTATACCACGCTCTTGGCTAATACTAAGTAGACCTGGCATTGATACTCCGTATGATGCAATGTGCACCCGTGGTCGCCGGTCACCTGCGGTACTTTAGGCCACGCCGCCCTAGAAGATAACTACGCTTTCAGTTTTTCAGTTGTTTTGCTTTGCTACAGTTGTACGAGTACTGGTGCGTTCTTGTAGTGGTGATCTTGGTGAAGGCATTACTGTTTTGTTGTTGTTTTTGAGGGGTAAGATTAAAACAACAACTAGATTTGATGACGGGAACAATGTTTTTGGGATGTCGCAGTCTTATAAATTAAGTGAAGAACAATTTTCTGTTACTATATTAACTTTACTGTCATTGTTTCCAAGTATGTCTGTTTGTGGCCTTAATTGTGGTGGTTGTTCTTTGTCTTATTGTTTTAGAAGTGGGAATTTTTCCCCTCTAGAAAGAAAGTGAAGGCAGCTGCAGAAAACTGTGTCCTTGCGCAATTTTCCGGAGGTTCATTGCTCATGTGGGTTTGTCAGATTAAAGCTTTCAGTTTAGAAATGTGACATTCTGGCTGCCATTGTCGTTTGTGTCGCACGTAGTTACATTGGAGAGCTTCTGAGACTGGCAAAACAGAGACTGAGATTTCTAATTCTGTATCACCTGGTTTCTATTTCTGCCATTCCTGTTTTGTGTTTGTTCGCGTGTGACAACGCGTTCAAGATCATAATACATTTTGACTTGAAGATGTTGATATAAGCTTGTCAAATGTAGGGCGGACTGATATTACTAGTTTCAGTTGGCATTCATGGGCTTCTGTGGCACACCTTTCTTCTTTTCTTCAGCATGTCTGGTTCAGCTGAATTACGAATGCATTTTGTCCGTTTTCTGACTAATATTATATTTGTGGGAAAAGTGGTACTGCTGGTCTAGTTGACATTTTAAAAATACAAATTATAGTTGTACCTCCTTTTACGCCTGCCGTATGTTATTTCTATGAAATATGCAGTATGCGGACAAATCTAGTTTTGACCGCACGTGTTTTCTGTACGCTTAAGAGGAAAAACAAATAGTTGAAAGCAGCAGTTTTTTATTACAGTGCGTACTTGAATTGCCGTAGTATGTGCAAGGCTACTTTGCACCTGGATTATTTCTGTTGCTGTAGTGAGTAAGAGAAGCGCATTGCTTTCCAGGTTCATGATCAAAGAGTGGGCATGCAGGCAAAATTGCGAATGGCCATCGGTGATGGGTCCTTTACTGTGCATACGGCCTACAGATGTAGTAAGCAGTAATATAGTGTTTCAGTCGCATTCCTTTGATGTTAGGGGATGTAGAGTCCTGTCGTCCAGCTATGACCGCTGAGGTCCACCACACCCTATAAACAAGAAATCAAATCCAAAATCAAAATATGTAGAGAACTTCGCTAATGGACTAACGGCTAAGACAGGCAAGTAATAACTTCTTCTCTTGCTTGAATGTTGAACTGTCGAGTGGCTCACAACAGTGTTTCCGGTTCCGTGGACTGTTGCTTAGATGAAAGTGTACTGAACTTGTCGAGTGGACTGTTTATGTTTGTTTGTCTTCACTATTACTACTACTGCTGCTGCTGCTGCAACTACTACTACTACTACTACTACTACTACTACTACTACTACTACTACTACTACTACTACTACTACTACTACTACTACTACTACTACTACTACTTGTATTTATATAGCGCTTTTTCCTGAGTCAGTCAGTTCAAAGAGCAGTTTACAGTTTCAGTTATGTGTCCATGACCGTAAAGTTTAAATCACATTAAAGACCGTTTGATCGCCAGTGCGATGCAGCACTTGTGTATCACAATTATTTAGGGACGGTTGTATTTCAGTTGCGGCATTTGAATTATAGCACTGTTACTGGGATCGCCATGGAATCATTGAACAATCAATTATAGTGTTAGAAGTTCTGAGTGTGGTAGCGTTTATAACAGTGCTAGACAATTCGTTGTGTGCTTCTGCTATGTTAACACAACAACAACAGAACTCTGTGCATTATTAACTTTATCACAGTGCAGGTTTTTTTAATTGTTGCAAGAGTGCAATACCTGGTGTTTAGGTATACACTTCTCATAAACGATGTTTCTCACTAAAGCGCATTTTTTTTAACTAGTACCAAAGTGAAAATCCTGTTGCAATCCGCAAACTGCATTATTTCCAGCTGTTCTGTGTGTGAACATTTTAAAAAGAGCAATACTAAACTGGTATTACCATGCTTTGGACTGTCATTATACTACCAGTCTGCTACAAGTCGCCGAGTCCAATATATTTCATTCTAAATATGTGCTTTTGTGTGACCGTGGGTGAACTAGACGCATCATCGATTGTTATCACAGTGTCCCCAGTGTGCTTACGACCTCCGCTAGAGCAGCATTTCCATTTCGGATAGAGCTGGTAAGAAACTGTGCTTTGAAGATGTTACGCTGGAGTACTGAGTGGCCTATGACGTCCAACATCCCCTTTGACTTGCTCAGAGACATCGAAGCCACAAACCTGCCTCAGAACCGCCTGGATACCATTGAAGAGGTGCATAATTGATTGATGTGTTGATTGATTAATTAACAATGATTTATGCACAATGTTTTGGCATAGCCCTCTCAACCCAGTACATACATGTATGAATATGGAGATTTTAATCGTTCCAGTTTGACCCAGTTAGTATACTGTGTAGTATCTTATTGGGTTCATTGTCGCACATATATTGATTGATTGCAGTTAGCCGATTGGTTAATTGACTGAATCAGTGAATAAAGGGTATAATGTGTCAGCATAATATCAGTTATCAACTGCTGCAATTGAGGACACGCAATATGGGTGAATGAATGATTGTTTGAATAAAATATTTTTTACAATGCTCAATTGCACCATCACTCAAACCTCTCTCTCTCTCTCTCTCTCTCTCTCTCTCTCTCTCTCTCTCTCTCTCTCTCTCTCTCTCATACATAAATAACAATCCTTATTTGAACTTGGCAATAACATTCCCTCCCCCCCCTCTCTCTCTCTCTCTCTCTCTCTCTCTCTCTCTCTCTCTCTCTCTCTGTCTCTCTTTCGTTTGCCTGGAAAAGTCAATAACCTCATTACAGTACATTAAAAAAAATTTTTTAAATCAACTATCCAAAGTTCAATTCGATAGCATATCAAACTCCGACAACTAGAAATACGCACGGGACACGGTATTTTGTGGACCTCCAATGCGCAGGTTGTTATATCTGGATGAACTAATTTATAATAGATCAGATCACAGCGTAACTGGCATCAGCCACTCTTTGTACATCAATGACACGTCTGCTGTGATTGCTACTCTAGCCCTAGATGTCAGGTCCTGTACAGCTGTATTAACGTCCTCTGCCATTGTGCATTTTGTAGCCTTGGCGACAACATGGTAGCCGAGCCTTTGTATGGCATGTGTCCTCTTAACTTCTAGTCTAAGGCGCGGTTTCCTCTTCTTCTTCTTCTTCTTCTTCTTCTTCTTCTTCTTCTTCTTCTTCTTCTTCTTCTTCTTCTTCTTCTTCTTCTTCTTCTTTAGCAGACGTTAATTGATCTATGCTACGATAGCTTATTCTTTGTTGTGTTACCTTTTCTCTTAACTTCCTCCTACTAATACTGCCTCCTCTTCCTCTTCGTTTTCTTTCTCCTCCTTTGCTTCTTCCTCTTTTATCATCATCATCATCATCATCATCATCATCATCATCATCATCATCATCATCATCATCATCATCATCATCATCATCATCATCATCATCTTCATCTTCATCATATCATAATCTCTTTATCCTTCTTCTTCTTCTTCTTCTTCTTCTTCTTCTTCTTCTTCTTCTTCTTCTTCTTCTTCTTCTTCTTCTTCTTCTTCTTCTTCTTCTTTTTTCTCCACCTCCTCTTTGTTCGTTCCTTCTTTTGAAAGTGTTCTTGATTTGGTACCCTGTTGGGGCCAATTTTTAGCTCAATGCACTTAAAAAAGAATTGAATACAACACATTTTTTTAATTCCAAAGGGAATTACAGCAGGTGCAGAAACACATTTTACATTCATAAACATTTAATTTCACAATATGATTAATCACATTTTAAATTCGTAGACATTAAGCTTTTACAATGATTCGCTTTTATCCACATCACACTGATCAAAAACATTATTCCAACTTTCTCTCTCACTCACTCCTACAGACACCAACATAAACACTCCAACACACACACACACACACACCCACACACCCACCCCCCCCCCCCCACACACACACACACATATCATAGCTGACATTACATTACATTACATGATTATTGCGTTAGGTCCAGCGGACTCTTCCGAGCCAAATCAGGACCGGACAACCCCTGATCCGCATAAAAGATCTGCTGAAACAACCCTAGTGGTAAAACTGAAAGATCTCCATCAGCGAGTCACTTTACGTTACTTTTACTTTAGGGGTGGCCTCGTGGCGCAGTGGATAAGTCGCCGGTTTCCTATGCCGAAGGTCGCGGGTTCGATTCCCGCAAGGGGCGAACGTATGTGACTTAGGTACGAGACTATTGAGGTCACCGAGGGTTTTCTCCGGGCACTCCGGTTTCCTCCCTACCTTCAATAATGGTACAGGACGCAGTCAATATAAAAATTTCAAAAATAAAAATTCGATTTTCTTTCCGTCTTCTATTAGCGATCTCCCTGCCTTTACACCACCTGTTTGAGTGATGGATGTGTGTTTGGTGTGTGTGAGGGTGGATGAGACAGGTGAGCGTGTATGTTGGTATAGATCGCCGCGCTTTGAGCCTGAATGATTTGGGGAAAGGCGCGTATAGCATCCTGTATTACTGTATTATTATTATACAATAAAGACATCCCACGCAGGGGACGCTGAGGCTGTACTCTAATTTATCGAACCCCCGTTTACAAAAACAAAATAGAATACAAACATCATTATAAATTATCAACAAAACACATACATATAAAATGCCTACATTGCTAAAGAATAACATCATAGGAAGCCCTAGTGACCACCTGGCAGAAAGCTTCCAATATTCCCAAGCTGATCCAACAGACCTCATACACAAAGAAGGCGTCTCGTCCCGGAAGAATTTTCAAGAAAAAAGGTAGATGATGGGTCTAGCGAAGAAGAAGATAGTATAGCAGATTGATGGAACAGAGCAGGAATGAGAAAGAGCAAACGAGAAAGACAGCGACAGTGGGAATTTAAAGCACTAAATTTCCAGAAATTGGGGATACTATTTATACTGAAACCCCCGGCACCCCAACGGGGGATATCACAGCTGAGAAAGCCGAACAGTTGCATGACTTCCTATCATATCAAAAAGTATCACCTAGCATAGGTGACGGGATTATGATACATGATGATGATGATTGATGATAATAATTATAATAATAATAGCTTTTGTAAAGCGCGATACCTTAACATAATAAGCTCAAGGCGCTCACTCACATTTACTCGCATCTAAACATTTAGCATTAAGCAACGTACAAAAAGTAATTACATGATCTAGCGGGGTAGTGGACAGCGGGGAGGAGAGGGGAGGGGCAGAAAAGAAGACATGAAGGAAATGAAATATCGTCTTCAGGGGTAGGCCAACTGGAAGTTGTATGTTTTCCATGCAGTTTTGAAGCATGGAAGAGAAGTACATTGGCGCATGGAATGGGGAAGAGAGTTCCAAACTGAGACGGCTTGAAATTGAAAGGAGCGAGAATATAACCACAAGAAAGCGAGTCGCTGGTAATATTTTTAAACTTTTACACTAAATGGCATGATCATAGAAGAGCATAAAACCACATTATTGAGGTGAAAGCTCCCACATAAGCGTTTACGCAGCTTTAAAAGACATCCTGTCCCTATTATAACGTCACCTCACGAGTTCTCCCACTCTGCAGTCATTAACGCGTCAAACGATACAACAGACCGAGATCCAGGTCGCATAGAAACAGCTACAGGAAGGCCGCTGATATTGTATGCAATCAAGCACATATAACCCCAGCTTTTCCGTGCCTGTATATTATTCTACGGAAGGTTCATGGAGGTTCAAAACTTTTTTTTTTGAGGTTGTCAGATCCCGAACCTAAGTTCTTAAATCTTTGTTGTTGTTGTTGTTGTTGTTGTTGTTCTTAAATCTTTGTTGTTGTTGTTGTTGTTGTTGTTGTTTTTATCCAAAACGTTCAGTAACCTATGTTTGGGATCTGAAAACCTTGGAAAAAGTCGTTTTGAACCTCAACGAACCTTTCGTAGAATAATATACAGGCACGGAAAAGCTGGAGTCATATGCATGTGATTGATTGCATGTAATATCAGCAGACTTCCTGTAGCTGTATATATGCGACCTGGAACTCGGCGTGTTGTATCGTTTGACGCGTTTTACAGTTAACTTTTTAAGACAGGCAATGCATAAATCACCCACAATATACGACATTTTGGGTGATCGAACACGAAGTTTAGATGTAATGTTCGGAAATATTAGACACACACACACACACATACGTGTACGAGGTGTCAAATGGGGTAAATGTAACGGGGTACCACACAAAACGGGTAGGATAAGGGCTATTACATCGCTGCCTTATCCCTTCCCGTCTTGTCACAATTTGACCTACTTCGTTAGGAGGCGAACTAGGTCAAGTTTTGCCAACACGGGTAGGGTAAGGAATTTTCCTCGACGGGTAGGTTAAGGCACCCGTTTAAGAAAAGGGTTAGGGTCAGGGCTAGTTGCAGCGCTGCAACTAGCCCTGACCCTAACCCTTTTTTTATTTAAACGGGTGCCTTAACCTACCCGTCGAGGAAAATTCCTTACCCTACCCGTGTTGGCAAAACTTGACCTAGATCATCTCTTATAGGGCACGAATTAGGTAAAACTTTTTGGGAAAAGGGTGCTCTTAATCTACGACCTACTTCGTGCTCTATAGCAGACGAAGTAGATCGACATTTTTCAAAATTTGTTCGGAAATGGGCTGGAAGTTCTCCGTCCCGGATAGAGCACTCCCTTGCACTAAAAACACTCCCATGCACTACAACTGCACTCCCATGTACTACAACTGCACTCCCATGCACTAAAAGAGCACTCCCGTGCACTACAACTGCACTCCCATGTACTAAAAAAAGCACTCCCATGCACTACAACTGCACTCCCATGCACTACAACTGCACTCCCATGCACTAAAAGAGCACTCCCGTGTACTTAGAACAAATGAGGAACGGCAGACAAATGGGGAAGGAGCAAATTACCCCATTTGATACTAAGAACGTCAAATTCCGTTCCTCATTTGTGACGTTTCACAGCCACACACCCACCCACCCACACACACACACACACACACACACACACACACACACACACACACACACATACACACACACACACACACACACACACACACACACAAAGAAGTATGAATATATATAACTTTTCCATTGTATTTGGGACAAATAAAATTTTCAAGTCTTATATTAAAAGTAATTTTAAAAAAAAAGTCTTCTTTTAAAGTGAGTCAGATAGTGTATCATGGTGGAATAAGTTTCGGCGCAATGTTGATCTCGCCTCAGACGAACTTTCTTTGTTGGCTTTACAGTTCAAAACGAAAGCACCGAGTATAGTTGTTACTGTGTCACTCCTGCCAGCAGATAAAATCAGAAATAAACTACCTACTTTCTCCCCATGCGCATTTGTTGGAGTTGTGCTTGTTAAGCGATTATGCGAGCATTGACCCCGGTCGTCTATTTGAGCGTAGCTTCCTTCAATGGAACCGGGCCGCTCCTATCCTATCCTATCCCGTAACTCGGAGGTCGTAGGGGCACCACAGATGATCGTTTAACCAGCGTACTCCATCTTTCCCTGTCCTCAGCAACCCTGATGGTTTCGCTCAGTGTCAAACCAATCCATTCTGGAATGTTGTCCTCCCACCTCTTTTTCGGTCTCCCTCTTCTTCTACCTCATCGCACTGTGCCTTGCAGGATGGTCTTTGCAAGACCTGATGATCTGGTGACGTGGCCATACCATCGGAGTTTCCGTTTTTTCACCACTGTGAGCAGGTCATCGTGTTGGAACCGGGCCGCTACTAACCTTACATTACTGGGTGCGTGTGTGACCCAGGGCAGCTGTCCCCTATACGCTACGTGTCCGGGGACGTTAATCTACTCAGGTCAAGTCAAGTCAAGACCCAGGGCAGCGACGCGTGCAGAAATACTGATCACTGAGACACACACCGAAACTAGAAGCATCCACATTCACACAATATTATGTTAGAAAAAAAAAATTATTTAGTCACACGTGTCATGTTCCGTCTGAGGCTGAAAAAATGACTAGGATGATTACTTATACGCAGCTAAAACGATCTGCAGTTGACAAAGGTTTATGGAGTGTAAGGTCATCTGCACATATGGTCTGATACCTAACGCCCAAAAAAAGAAAAGAAAAAAAAAGTCTGTTAGCTGCTATGAAATATTAATTTTGTTAACTGCTATGAAATATTAATTTTGTTACCTGCTATTAACTATTAATTTGGTAACTGCTGTTAAATATTAATTAAAGTTACTTTTAGGGTTCAAAAGGAAATACATTACTTTTAGCTGTTTTTGAAGCAATTAAGGCTAGTTGCTTCAGCCCTTTCCAAGCGATTAATTTTAACAGAAAGCAAATTTTTTAGCAATTTGTAAGCATGTGGAAGTTATTGTTTAGCTGTTTGTAAGTAGTTCATATTACTTTTTAAGAATATTTTTTTAGTTTGTAACTATTAAAAGAATCGTTTTGCAAAGAACGAATTGAAGGAATATTATATTAAATGCAGTCACATATGACGTTTGTTCATTGATTATATACGATGCTCTTGATTATTATCAAGATCTATTTAAGTATGGTGGATAATAGAGAAGTGTGGAAAACTATTCTAGGAAACGTTTTTCTTTAATAAAATCAGAATGAATAGTTGTAGTTATAGTGAGTGAATATACGCAGCTAAAGACGATCTGCAGTTGACAAAGGTTTATGGAGTGTAAGGTCAAAAGGAAATACATTACTTTTAGCTGTTTTTGACTGTCTGAGCAACACCGCTTTATGATCTCTTGTGCATCACACTGCGTCCTTTTTACTTGCCACGAGAATTCTCCAACATCATTGTCTGTGTGGTCTATGTACCACTGTATGCTCCATCAGAGAAGACCAGAACTGCAGCAAACGCCATCAGTACATCAGTCACAGCCCTCCAGATGAGGTACCCTGATGCTCCAGTGCTGGTGTTGGGGGATTTGAACGCCTGTTCTCTTGATGATGAATTCCCAGCGCTACAGCAATATGTAACCTGTAAAACCAGAGGCCACAAGACCCTCGACGTATGTTATGGGTCCATCCCGAACGCCTATTCTTGTCAACCCTTACCCCAGCTTGGCCGCTCTGATCACTGCACGGTGTATCTCAGGCCCAAATACAAACAACTCTTGAAGCGAGTGCGGCCCAGATACATCATGGCCCGGTCATGGTCGCAGAACTCTGTGGATGCCCTGCAGGGCTGCTTTGACTGCACGGATTGGACCACTCTCTATGACTCCAATGCTAGCATCAATCACAACCTTGATGTGCTTACATCATACATCAAGTTTTGCCAGGATTCTGTGATGCCCCCCAGGAGAAAAAAGCTGTACCCTAACACCAAGCCCTGGTTTACCATGGAGATTTCTGACATCCTAATGCAGAAGAGAGCAGCCTACAGAGACGGTGAAATGGTGAAGGTGGCAGAGTTCACCCGTCTGGCACGTTCAGCAGTGCGTAGGGCCAAGCTGGAGTATTCGAGAAAGGTCGAGAAGGAGTTTGGCTCTATGAACACTCGTGCCGCCTTTCAGCACCTCAAGGTCATGACTGAGGATGGCGACCCTTCTGGCACTTCCCAGACAGCTGTACCTGATCCCTTGTCATTCGCCACTGATCTCAACACCTTCTACAACAGGTTTGATACAGCCGACTACTCTGCTGAGTGCAAACGATTGATGTCGGAGGCTCCTGTTGTGGAGGGATCAGTGAGCGTATCTGAGGAGGAGGTCCGCCTTCAGTTCCAGAGGCTCAGACAGTCAAAAGCGACTGGACCGGATGGCATATCTGCAAAACTTCTCTATAATTGTGCAGACTCTCTTGCCCCAGCCTTCAGGCCAATATTCCAAGACTCTATTAACTCTGGCATGATCCCTACCCTCTGGAAAACCTCCCACATCATTCCTGTACCCAAAAAAACCCAAACCCACAGAACTAAATCATTACCGCCCTGTCGCCCTCACACCCATTCCCATGAAATGTCTTGAAAAAATCATGCTGAAAAACCTTCTCCCTTTCATTGAACCACACCTTGACCCACTTCAATTCGCTTACCGCTCGGGCAGGGGAGTGGAGGATGCAATTGCCACCTTGCTTCATAAGCTGCTAAAACACCTGGAGACGCCTGGGCACTACGCGCGTATATTGTTCGCTGATTTTTCATCAGCGTTCAACACCATACAGCGCCACACAATGGTCCAAAAACTCCAGCAGTATGATGTTCCCACTGTCATCGTCCACTGGGTCCTTGACTTCCTGTCCGACCGTCGACAGCAGGTGAGGGTTGGAGAGACTTTGTCGCCGGAGCTCACCACAAACACCGGTGCACCGCAAGGATGCTGCCTGAGTCCCTTCCTGTACATTACATACACCAACGACTGCAGATGTGATGTACCAACATGCTCCTGCACTAAATTTGCCGATGACTCCGCCATCCTGGGACTACTTTCCGATGCTGAGTCAGAGCAACAGTACAATCTGGCTATTGGCAACTTCACCAGGTGGTGCTCTGATCACTTCTTGGAGTTGAACATCTCGAAGACCAAGGAACTTGTTGTGGATCCACGTCGTGACGCCCAGTTGGTGGCTCCGGTGGTGATCGGAGGTGAGGTAGTAGAGATTGTGGACACTTTCAGGTACCTCGGTGTCACCCTCGACTCTGCTTTGACGTTCAAGGAACATGTGGCGGTCACTCAGAGGAAGTGCCAGCAGAGGATGTATGTCCTTCGGAGGCTGAGGTCTTTCGATCTTGCTCCTAAACTAATTCTGAACCTCTACCGTAGCATCATTGAACCCCTTTTAACATACTGCAGCATCATCTTTTTTCCCTTGTTGTCTGTTACTGAGAAAAATAAACTGATTAAAATATCCAACACTGCATCAAAAATCATCTCCCTCCCAGTTCCCCCCATATCTGACATCCACAACAAAGCCCTACTCCGCAAGGCACGTACAGTCTCTGCTGACGCATGTCATCCTCTACACTCTGAGTTTGAACGACTCCCATCTGGAGTCCGGTGGAGAGTCCCAAAGGCAAAAAAGGCAAAATTTCAGCGTAGTTTCGTGCCAACTGCTATTGGCTGCCTGAACAAAGCCAATGGCAGAAGCAGAAGTCGTTAGCAGATCAATGGGAAGACTGCACAGCATTGTTAATCACCCCCCCCCCCCCCCTTCTACTACTTACTCCTCCTGACAGTACTTTTTCTGCTTAAATCTGTTGATGTACTTTACTTGTACTGGCACTTGTGTGTGTGTGTGTAGTGTCATTACTGTTTTAAATATTGTAACCTACAATATAAAATATATGGTATACACTTTTAATACACAAAATAAATAATATGTGGATTTGTGGATTGTTTCCTTAGAACTGATTTTTTTTTTTTTTTTTTTTTTTACTTTAAACAGTGTAACATGTGCATGGTCTATTGATTTATAATTATAGCCTGGCATGCCCTCATAATCAAGAAGTAGTTTTAGGTGTTTTTTAAGTTATTATATCTTATGTTTGTTATTAAGTAGTAATTAATTAAGGTATTGTTTGTTCCATGTTAGTTTATAGTTGTAGTCAATGTTTGGAAGGTTTGATATTGTAGACTAATGAACGTAGTCCAATGTGTTTTGTTTACGTAGGCCAAACAAGGTCGGGGTCACAGGTTGCGAACCAAACTTAGAACAAGTACGTAGCCTACCTGCTTCCTGTTGCATTTAGATCCACTAGTAATCTTCATCGTATGTCCCTTCCTCAAGTGATACCTCAATCCTAGTATTCCATCGTAATCCCATCAGGTGCACAACACGTTTGCCTCACCTATTTTGATAAATAATATCAACTGAAATTCCAGCACCTTCTCATAGCTGCCACTGTTTCCCTCTCAATTCTACATCACTTAGGCTTTCTGCGCATACCATCCGCGCACAGGCCAGGGTTCGCGACCTGTGACCTGACCTGCCCGTGAGGCATGTCTCATAGGCATAAGCCTACGTCTATTATTATTATTATTATTATTATTATTATTATTATTATTATTATTATTATTATTATTATTATTAAGCGTTTTTCATTAAGATGCATTGTCATTTTCTTTTGATTAGGTAGATGTGTTATTGGTTTATTTTTATCTTGATTGAATTATGTTCCTGTTGCTGTGGCATGCGGTGAGGATGTTGTGTGTGTGTGTGTGCTCGTGTGTGTGTGCGTGAGGACACGCGTGTATATATACGCGTGTGTGTGTGTGTGTGCGTGTGTGTGTCTGAGATGTGCAAATATTTATCTATTCAAGGCCTGGATACTGTGGGTGTGGATGTGTGTGTGTGTGTGTGTGTGAGTGTGTGTGTGTGTGTGTGTGTGTATGTGTAGGTGTGTGTGGATATATTAGGTGGCAGTGAAGCTAATGATATGCTTGACTGTATATTGTTCTTATGAGTCATATCTTATCTTATACCTTGTATTTTTAAACTGTTTATGTTTTTAAATTTAATATTTAATATTTTGTAATATTTATAAAAAATATCGCAGGCTACTGATGTCACCCACATCTTCCATCTTTTTGGAATAAAGAATTGTTGACTTGACTTGACTTGACTTGAATACAGAATAGTGATTGTTACAGTACAGTACTTAAAACGGGCGGCTTGCGTTAGCTCCTGTGTCGAGCAGCTCAGTAAGCAGCTCTTGAGCTGAAAAACCCACATATAACAATGACTCACTAAATAAGTAATACATTAGTTTGCTTACTATAATATATTAGAGGATTCGTAAGAAAGTTGATCGGTGTTGCGAGTTTGCAGTTGGTTTGGTGTGGCACCATGAGCTATGTGTGGCACCCAACAAAGCCTGTTTCATCGTATGCAAAATGCCAATGAGTAGAGTGATACTAGGCCTAACAACGTCTAAGCAGGTGTGTGTGTGTCTGTACTCTGTTTAAGTCCTTTCCTACTCCTAAGAAAGAGAGTACTTCCTGGAATTTTCCTCCGATACTTCTTTTGTATTTTTTTTTTCCAAAATGAAATGCGCTTATTACCAGTTCTATTAGTAGAACCGTGGTACATCCAGTACTTGCTGTAAATCACGGTGAACTGATTTCTGAGGAAATGCTGCATACTTTATGACTTGGCTTTGGTGCTGAGCGCTTATTATGCGGCACCGCTTTAAGAGTTGCATGTTGCTAAGAATATAACGGTGCGTTACACACCCAACAAGACACTCACTAGTAGAGTGAAGTGAGAACACATTTTTTTTCTCTAGCATTGCGGGATTTTGACCGAGTTTATTGGATATTGTATTTTTGATTTTTTTTGGGGTCTAAACTGTGTTCATTTTTCGCCTAAATTTTGTTCACGTTTTGCCTAAATTGTGCTAAATTGTTGGTCGAAGTTGTGGTTACCGTTTACCTATACTGTGGTCATTTTTGGGGCCTTCAATCTCTGCGGGAAGTATTTATTGCTGAGCATAACCAAAAATGTTGCTTAGCCTGCGTATATTTTTAGTTTATGTCGTGCGCTGTTGTTCCAAAGGCCACTTTTCTTGTGAAGAGCAAGTTTTTTTTTTTGTTTGTTTTTTTAAACTCAAATAATTTGGGGCAGGGGAGGAAGGACGCATGCGCTCATCTGCATTATTGAAACCTCTACTACTGGTTGTTTAATACTAAGTTTACACATATGTGCACGGTGCAATATGGTTTGGATGTGCGGGTTGATTAGTTCATTAAGTAACCTAAAGGTCTGTCTTTCGGAGAAACTTATTTTTTTAAGGATTAGCGGATTTCGGTTTGTTGCTGCTTGTGTTCAGTCTTTTCTCCTGAACCAACTGTCGGTGGTTTTGGTTACTATGAATTGTACTAGTTAGACAAATATTTGCGTTATGCATATTCAGTTATTCCATTGAAGCTGAGATCAATTGTCTTGGAGAAACTAGTTTGTGAATGAATGATTATGTATACACTTAACACCTCCCATACACAATCTGGATGAGTAATACTTGTGCTAAGTAATCTAAAGATTTATATTTTTGAGAAATTGTAAGCTAACGATATTTTTTTCGGAGAAAATAAGTCAGCTAAAATGACATATCTTTGTGAGAAACACGGAATTATTTACCGAATTTTGGTCTACGTGTTTCACCTTTTCTCCTAAACTCTATGGATCGTTTATTACGGAGCATTACAGATTTGTGCCCACGTGGGTTTAGACTTAAAGGGACCCACTTTGACCACTCCCTCTCCATAGATCCTTTTATCATTCTCAGTGAAAAAAAAAACTTACACAAAAATATAATAACTCTTTCGAACGTTTAGCTATTTTTAAATGAGTAAGTTTCGTGGGTTTTTGTGGCTATTCATAGCATCCGCTAGCCAACATTCTTTTTTAATTGCTTGGTAAGTTTGTTGTTGTTGTTTTAGATTGATGAAATACACCCTACCCTACCCCAGTTCGTTTCGTTAGGTAGATTACCGTCCCCGGACACAGACCCTACCCCAGGCACCAAAGACACATTCTTTAAGTCGCGTGGTTCACTCACAAATAGTGTCTCACGGCTATGGTGTTGATGTACCGTTAATCAGGGGAAATCACTCGAAATTGAAACTTCAAACTTTAGCGGTTGGGTTGAACAACCAAAGTCCACTTTATCATTGTGTAATGTGATAATAATGCGAATTTTAGGGTAAACCTATATTCCACAAAAGTAAACAAAGTCTTCGTCTTGGGGCCTTTTGTTATTCTAACGAAGTAGGCTCAAATGTCTGGGAAAACAAGTTTTTGGATAAACAGGATTTTTGACGTAGTTCTTCCAAATGCTCACTACGCGCTTATTAATTCCGATTTAGCAAAATGTGTGTATTAACATACGTATAAGAAAAGAAAAGATCCTTGCAATGTTGGTCAGTTTTTATTTTATTTTATAATTTTGCTCTGTGCATTTTGGAGTATGCTGGTTAAACGATCATCTGTGATGCCCCTATGACCTCCGAGTTACGGGACAGGATAGGATACTATTAGTTTCTGCAACTGTCAATTTCTTCAATCATTCTTAAGTGATAGAGAGTAGACAGTGTCAGTTAATGGACATTACTCAGCAAAAGGCACTGTAAAGTATGGAGTTCCTCAAGGCTCGATTCCGGGTCATCTTCTATTTTGTATCTATATCAATGATCTCCACCTCCAAATATCATATAATAATGTAATCTGTTACTTGTTTTCAAATAGAATTATACTACAGTTTACATAGTTCTGGGAAAGACATTAACGGTATAATGCATTATAATGTTTTTTAAGCATATTTTAAATACATAATTTCTGGGTTTTTTTCAACTTTTATGTGATCATAATATTTTGGTGTTTATTTCCCTTAAACTAAATATTATAATGGATATAATATTCAAATGTTTAAATGACGTTTAGATATGTTACATTTCTTGTTTTTAAATTGTTATAGTTGAACTTTTCTATATGTAACATCTGGCCGGTTTAAATGATGGAATTAATGAATTTGAAGAAATAGCTTCCTATATTTAGGAGCCATTGTATCAACAATGGGTCCCCGACAGGAATTCCTCTCCAGGATCGCACAAGCAACAGTTTCCCTGACAAAGTTGAAGCTCTTTTGGAAAGACAGGACCATCAGTCTACACTCCCAAGGTAAGGCTGCTGCGCCCCCTTGTTATCTCCATCTGCCTTTACGCTTGCGAAACATGGACCCTCACAGTAGACCTGCAACGAAGAATACAAAGCATGGAGACGATGTGCTATAAAAGACTTCTGGACATTTCCTTAACCCAGCATACCACCAACGACAAAGTCCGACAGACCATCACACAAGCCATTGGACAACACAATGATATGCTCACAGAGATGAAGAAAAGGAAATTCAGATGGTATGGCCACGTCACCAGGGCACCAGGCCTTGCAAATACCATCCTGCAAGACACGGTGTAAGGAGGCAGAAGAAGAAGGAGACAGGAAAAGAGGTGGGAGGACAACATTCGAGAATGGACTGGCTTGACATTGAACGAAGCCTTGAAGGTTGCTGAGGACAGAGAAAGATGGAGTACGCTGGTTAAACGATCATCTGTGGTGCCCCAACGACTTTTGAGTTACGGGATAGGATAGCGGATAAATGTATTATGTTTGCATGAGTGTTTGAAACAAGTACTAATTGTAAGAATAAGCTGTAAGCTTAAAATTAGTATCCTTGTAACGTGTTGTAATTATTAAAAATGTTTCAAGTGTTTTTATTTTTAAATCTCTCTCTCTCTCTCCTCTCTCTCTCTCTCTTTCTTTCTTTCTTTCTTTCTCTCTCTCTCTCTCTCTCTCTCTCTCTCTCTCTCTCTCTCTCTCTCTCTCTCTCTCTCTCTCTCTCTCTCTCTCTCTCTCATTTATTTGTAACGGTGTATAGGATATTGTACATTTCCCTCTTCTTCTTCTTCTTCTTCTTCTTCTTCTTCTTCTTCTTCTTCTTCTTCTTCTTCTGCTTATTATTATTATTATTATTATTATTATTATTATTATTATTATTATTATTATTATTATTATTATTATTATTAACGTCTAATTTGTTACAATTTGTTATGATTGAGACTCTCTTTGATTTCAAGTGCCTCTTGTATTCTGGCACAAGGCGTCCGTTAATGATGGTTACTTTTCTTTGATCTATGCCTTTGCTGGAGTGGTCTTATGTAATGTCAAGTTCTTCTTCTTCTTTTCAATGGGCGGCGGCCTTCAACATCTTGAAAATTCTGCAACCATACTGTAGGGAAGTTTGTGCATAGCAACGGATTATTTGATTGAATCTTTGAGATGATTATAGAAAGTGCTATGACTCCGGTGACGAGTTTTATTTGATTGGCTGATTACGTCATTCGGGAAGGGTCTAGCTTCACCCTTCAACCTTCATTTTCTCCAGTCCTTGGGCTTCCAGGACTGGGTGCCGCCTGCGGACCGTCGACAGGCGCCGCGTCGCTCTGCCGCCCGCCGCTCTACTCCTCGGCTGCTCTTACCTTTCACTACTTACTGGGCAACACAGAAATTGTTGTGGAGAGTGGCGACTTCCGGACTACAGGCGCTGTGCGCCACCAGCGATTCTCTACCTTTGCCTATCCTCCCTCATGCGGCTTCCTGCAAGATCATACGGCTTCATGGGCACACCTCCTCGAGCATTCTCGAGTTACACGACTTTCTTTCCGTCCTCTTGCGCCTCTTTCCCAACAACAACGCAGCTGCTTTGAGCGCTTAACCTCTTCGCGTCACCCACACTATACCTTGCCTTCATATTTCAACTCGACCTCCTACTACACAACCTGACTTCGTTGTTTTAAGTCCCCTATACGCTCATGGATCCGGGGACACAAATCTACCCTACGCTACGCTTGTTGGAGTGAGTTTTAGAAAGAGCTTGTTGATGCCGTTTGCTGAATAAAGTTGGGAAACCTCACAACGACGACTCCTGCCTTGTTGCTGAGTGAACGGGTTGCGTGGATAACGGGTTCGAGTTACACAAGATTCAAGAATAGGGGCGGGTTCGGGTTACACAAGATTCAAGCATCGGGGCTGAATCTACCATTGCCCTGTATCACATTTACAATATTGTAATGTCGTCTTTCCTGGGCTGCTTTTCTTTGCTTCTTACTAATTGTTTCTGTAGATCTTTCTATTTTTATATAGCTCTTTGCCCTCCAGCCTCTCCTGCAATTCTGGCGTTCACTCTCCCCCACCCCTCACTCGCTTATCCCTTCCCAATCTCTTCCCCGTGAGGGTGCCAGGGGTTTCAGTATAAATGGCATTCCCACTTTCTGGAAATTTAGCGCTTTAAGTTCCCACTGTTGCTGTCTTTCTCCTTTGTTCTTTCTCATTCCTACTCTGTTCTATCAATCTGCTTTACTATCTTCTTCTTCGCTAGACCAGTCACCTACCTTTTTTCTTGAAAACTCTTCCGGGACAATACTCCTCATTTGTGTATGAGGTCTGTTTGATCAGCTTGGGAATATTAGACGCTTTCTGCCAGGTGGTCACTGGGGCTTCCTATGATGTTATTATTTAGCAATGTAAGCAGTTTATATGTATGTGTTTTGTTGATATTGTATAATGATGTTTGTATTCTATTTTGTTTTTGTAAACGGGGGTTCGATAAATTAGAGTACAGCCTCAGCGTCCCCGGCATGGGATGTCTTTATTGTAAAGTGACCGGCTGGTAGATTGCCTTTAGTGTTACCACTAGGGTTGTTTCTGCAGATCTTTTATGCGGATCAGGGGTGAGTCCTCTTTCACTTCTCAGGTCCTGATTTGGCTCGGAAGAGTCCGCTTTACATAAAGCAATAACCATGTAATGTAATCTCTTCTTTTTCCCTCTCACCATGCCTCCCCCCCCCCCTCTTTCATCCATTAGGCGTCCTCACCCTCCCTTCCTTCCTTCCCTACGACTTCCTTCTCTTGCTGTTAATTTTCTCCAGTTTCTGCATAATATGTATTCATTTGGTCCGTGCCCTCACAGAACTTATTTGGTCTGACATCAGCAGCAACGATATCCACTATCACGGCTACAAGCTGTTACCCTTGTTTTTCCTTCTCTCTCTCTCTCTCTTCTCCCACCCCCAGCCACTCCCCCTCCCCCTCTCCATTCTTTCCTCCCCGCTGTTTTGTTTGCCCATCTTTAAAAAAAAATGGTGGTGGATCGCGGTGATTAGTTTGTGGTGCTTGGACTGTTTGGCAGGTAGAGACAGGTGTTGTGAAAGTCATATGAAGGTTATTTTTATTGGACAACATAACCCTGCTAGCACTTAACCACCTTACCATATTTCGTCGTCGTCGTCATCATCATCATCATCATCATCATCATCATCATCATCAATTATCATCATGATCATCCTTCTTCTTCTTCTTCTTCTTCTTCTTCTTCTTCTTCTTCTTCTTCTTCTTCTTCTTCTTCTTCTTCTTCTTCTTCTTTGTCGTTGTTATTATTGTTGTTGACATGTATTGTATCAGCTCTAAACGTTTTAGCCAAGCCTTACTTGCACTATGTTTGCGTTGAAGTGAACATGTTGCCACATTATGGGGAAAAACTGTGACCGAAAGAACTTGTCTTTTCTTTTGATTTTCTGAAGCCAAATTAGTATTCATATCTCATGTGTAATGTCATCGTGGACTGGAAACTCACAGCCATGTCCGTGATAAATGGCTGATTTGAGTTTAGTATTGTGTTTAACTATCATTTAGGATGATTGCCAGTTGAGTGTATGTCATGACGAATGCATGTGAGACTCTACAAGAAAGAATGTATTTCATTGTCGCCATGCCACACCAAAAAATCCTTTTAACGTTTTACTTGGTGAATAAAGACTCTTATGTCACATCTTATGTCTTATTCACGATTTTCGTGTATTTATTTAGTTGTCTTTTGTTTTGTTTGTCCAGTAAGTTGTTTCCTTTAAAGTAGCACTTTTTTTTTTAATACTTTGCAGAGAAACTACCTGAATTGAATAGGCTTACTGAGGAGTGAGAAACTCATAAACGTAATGTGCTTCAGCTTGTAGTAATCAGCAACCTAAATTTCAAGCGTTGATTCATTTGGCCAGATGACTTGAAACTATCATGAGCGGTTTTCAAGAATTGACCTTTACTTCCACACTGCTACTTTCTGTTTGGTTTGTTGGTTGATTGATAGGTTTGATGTAACTGATTTTGCCCAATGGTTGATTAAAGGGATCCACTTTGACCACGTTCCCTTGACAAATCATTTTAACATTCACAGTGATTGTTGCCCCACAAAAAAAGAAGTTGACCACAAAAAAAAACTTTTTCAGAAATATAGTTATTTTTTGAAGCTATGAATTCAGTTTTTTTATTTTTTATTTTTATTCTTGCGCTAAAAATAGCATCTACCAAAGCCATTAAGAGGCAGAACCCATGACAGAGGGATACCAACAAAAAAGCCTAGCCTACCCCACACACCAAAAGTAGATTAGTGTATTAACATGTGTGTGTTTGTGTGCATGCAGTTGTGTGGCCATGATGCAGTGGATGGGGACATTGACCTAGCTGGCACATCTTACAACAGTTCCGAGTCCACCTTGAAGGATCTGCGCGACTTCTCAACCGGTGACTTCATGGCGGACGATGATGTGGCCAATACAATCACCGCTGCTCTCAACTCCCAGTCCCTGCAGCAGGAGTTTGCTGCCCTGCGCCGGGAACTGCCCGGCCTGGGGTTTGATCAGGTGAGAGCTTGTAGAGATGCTGCTTTCAGGATTTGTTTTACTACTACTACTACTACTACTACTACTACTACTACTACTACTACTACTACTACTCCTACTACTCCTACTACTACTACTACTACTACTACTCCTACTACTACTACTACTACTACTACTACTACTCCTACTACTACTACTACTACGACTACGACTACTACTACAACTACTACTACTACTACTACTACTACTACTACTACTACTACTACTACTACTACTACTACTACTACTACTACTACTACTACTACTACTACGACTACTACTACTACTACGACGACTACGACTACTACTACGACTACGACGACTACTACGACTACGACGACTACCGTCGACGACGACTACCGACGACGACGACGACGACGACTACGACTACTACTACTACTACTACTACTACTACTACTACTCTTTTCGTAGTGAAAAACAGTTCAAAGCGCTTCCTCACACATTCACACAATCGTTAAGCATTAGTACAATACAAATAGAGAGAATTGGGGGCAGTACAAATCAAAGTGGTTTGGAGGAAGGGCACGCACGGACCCACCCACCGCCCCTCCCCACACACATACACTCACAAAAACGCACACCACACACACAAATGGAGGAGGCAATATGGAAGAAGCAGTTTGAAAATAGAACCCATGCACACACACACACTCAAAGCGAGTGCGACAATTTGGAAGTAGCTGCTTGAAGATTGAACAGATCAGGAGAAGACTTTGGAGAAGAAATAAGCTTTGAGGTTTGCTTTGAAGGTGTTGATATTTGGTATGCTATGGAGAGAAGGTGCTAATGAATTCCAGGCAGCTGGTCCAGCAACAGAAAGTGTGGATATAATGAAACTCACAGAGACCTGGCTTCGCGATATCGGGGACGAAGTGAAATGTGCAGACTTAACTCCCCAGGGCTACACAAGCATTTATTTCCACCATCGTCCAGTGCTAAAGCAATGCATGATTGCCTGGTTGATAAAGGCGCCTTCAGCTCTTCATTTCCATTTCCCCATAAAACATTTGAAGTGACGCACATAGCTCTGAAAATCAACCGAGAAAAGATCAACTTCATCTGCTTATATCGTCCTCCACTTGCAATAAATTTACAGATGCACTATCCCTTCAAGAACTACATAACGTTCTGGAGTACTGTAATAACTTGTTTGGTGGTTTAGTGTTGATGGCGATTTCAATGTCCACTTTGAAAAGATATCGTCACCAACCATCACACAGTTTCGTGAAACTCTGAAGATGTTCAGCGTGACGCAGTGGGTCATAGAGCCGACGAATCTGAACTGTGTTCAGAAAGAGATAAAGAAAGACCATGCAAGGGAACTCTGCACCCGTTAGGGTCCAGCACTTGTTTATTAACTGTTTATTTAGATTTAACGTCTATTCAAAGAAGAGATTTTAGATTAAAAAATAAAAGGAATTTAGCGGAAAGGGAGGCAACTGGTTCAGGCATGGGCGAGAAGTTGTCTACCTTGAATTTCTTGGTTAGACTAGCCTTGGATGGCTCCTGCTGTGCAGAATCCTTTGGTGTGGCCATTGGGTTATGCGGGACAAGGCGACATGACATTTGTTCTCCTCGGCTGACCATTCTTCTTCTGCTTTTGGTGGTGAGCTGGACTATATTGTTGGCAGGAATTGTATGCAAGTCGGTGGCAGCGACTTTGCAGAATAGTGTCGTGGCACTAGCAGCCGGCAACCCAGTTTACTACCAACCATGCATCAACGCCTTGCATGGCAAATATTTTTATGTCCCTATTATGATGGATAAAATGAAAATAACAGCTCGGGTTGGGGCATGTTCTCAAGGTGGTGGCCGAGAGATGGGAGTTAAATACTCCGCTAGGCTACAGGAAGATGGGGAAAAGGATATTTGATACTTGAATGGGGGAAATGAGAGAACATTTAAACAATATATTACAGTAAAATAACATGAAATAAAATCAAATAGAAATTCATTAGTCAAACTAATATTTTTATTTTTAAAAAAAATTACAATATAACATATAAAACTTGTGAAATGTTCATATACAGAAAGTCAATTTTATGATTTTATCATGTACTAAATACTCAGAATAAACTTTTAATTTTTATTTAAAAAATGTTTAATAACTGTGATTTTTTAATGTGTGTATTTAATGTTATATTTTAATGGGATAATGCTGCCACTGTAATTGCTCAATTTGAGATTACATAAGTTGTGTTGTTTTATTGTATTGTGTTGTATTTTATTGTATTGTATAATGATGATGATAGTGACTTGTAAGGTATTTAATCCTCATGATACGGTTCATTCATGATAGGGATTATTTCAGATGGATGCACCCAACCGGCGGTGTCGCCTAACCGGATCGGGAGGAGGACAGAAGATGACGTTAGAATGCACGTTCCCACAGGCCTACCCCAACGGTATTCCGCCCACATTCCACATCACCCACACAACCGTTGACGCTGCCATGCAGAGTAGAGTGATCAAGGTATTTTGTCAGAAATAAATCTACCTTATTGTTGTTTGGTCATTGTCAAAAGCAGAGTCTTTGTTACAATTGTCTTTTATATTGTTGGTGTTGTGGACTTCACTTCAAGGTAGGTGATGAAAGCACTAATGCTGATAATGCAGCAAGCAGTGCATTAACGTCAGTGCTGTTATCAATATCATCAAGGATGTCAGTGCTGTTATCAATATCATCAAGGACGTCAGTGCTATTATCAATATCATCAAAAACATCAGTGCTGTTACCAATGTCATCAAAGACGTCATTGTTGCTGTGTTGGACATCGGTGCAGCTGTCTTTTTGTCGTTCCCATCATCGTCATTGCAATATTTTTTGTTATCATCATCCTTACCATCATCATCATTTTCGTCGTCATTCCCACCTGCTACGCCACCACCACCACCCTCATCACCATCATTATTAGCAACACCACCACCACCAGCATCATCGTCATAATTATCTTTGTCATCCATCATCATTGCAAATTTTTTGTTGTCATCATCCTTATCATCACACCAGCTCAATGCCTATATGAGCAGCACTCTTAGGTTCTCCTACATTTTGCTGGCTGCGGGCTATTTATAGCTTGCCTACACCCTCCCTTTCAGTGAAAGGAAAGGAAAGAAGAGCACCGGCGAAGCTATTTATAGCTAGCCTGGCTGAACTAGCTTCAAAACCTAAAAGCTTTGGTTGAGTCGGTGTGTCATCCCTACTGTTATCATCATTCTCATCATTCTATCCTCACCACATCCACAACCATACTCATCAGCATCACCACCACCATCATCCTCATCATCGTCATCATCATTTTGGCATGTAATAATAATTGTGTGTGTTATTGGCCTAGGTGCTGAATGATACAGCAGCTCGGGCAGCCAAAAATGGGACTCATTGTCTGGAGAACTGCCTCAGACAGA
This sequence comes from Oncomelania hupensis, assembly GCA_036898135.1. Lineage (NCBI taxonomy): Eukaryota > Metazoa > Mollusca > Gastropoda > Littorinimorpha > Pomatiopsidae > Oncomelania > Oncomelania hupensis. The sequence goes on along the minus strand of CM072519.1, from coordinate 6,656,972 downwards.
TGCTGTCCATACTGGAGTCTATGGTGAGCAGTCTTATTAATTGAGTGATTGAGGTGATTGATTGGTTTACTGGTAAATGGTTTGTTTGATTAGTTTGCTGTTAAATGGATTGGTGGAGTAGTTGTGGATTTATTGATTACATGGATAGATTTCAGTGTGATTTCCTTTGATCACCGTGCTTTTAAGTTCAATTGGGAAAAAACACATATATAGCATGTTGCTTTATTATTTGTTTTATATTTATAGAGTGTTTATCAAATCAACATTCTGTATTACCCACAATGGACAATTAATTCACCACACTGCGTCTCAGCGTATAAAGAATTTTTTTTTAACAAATAAGAGTAGAAGTAATACATAAAATCACAAATGAACAACTACTAAAACTACATTTTCACGACAGTTATACATTATACATTCAATTATTATACTTTAAACTAGACTTTCACAACAGCACACATACACGCACACTTAAATCTCCTACTGCTCTCTCTGGTCACCAACCACATAGTACAAAGATATAGTAAATTTCACTTGACTGACGAACGATTCCTATATGTATCCACTCATGCACCCACTTAGTACAAAGGTGTAGTAAATTTCTTTTGTAGATGAACGACTTACATCAACATTATTGATATAACTGGATGAAAGGTTGATCATGATGAATGAATGGATGGGTTGATCCTTGATAGATATCAGGGTTGTATTTGTATTACCAGTAGTATTTCATTGGAGTGCAGACAGTACCATGATCTTGATTTCGGTCATGCTGGGGTCATTGCAACCAAGCATACGCAAAAGCACTGCACATTCTCTTCGCTAAGTACTAATTCTTGAAACTTTTTTGTGCTCTAATTTATGTATTGTCAAACTTTCCATTTTTGCGATTAGTTAATAACGCAGAGTTATTATTTTATTATTTAATCGTTCTCAAGAGCTGCTCAAGGCGCTGGCCGATACAGGATCTAACTCAAGCCGCCCGAGGCGCCAACTTGCAGCCTTTGGGCGCATCAGAATAATGCTCCAGACCAACTGAGCACAATCCTGGGCAGCCAGGGATGGGAGAGAATGACCTAGGTGCATGCTGGGTGTGTTCTTATCACCGGCACTCACCCATCTAGGACATGAGCGTCAGGATCTTTAAAATCCGTTATGATGGAATGTATGCGACAGACTAGACCTCAGTTTATACTCTCATCCGAAGGAGTAGGAACCGGGAGTAAAGTGTCTTTCCCAAGGACAGAAGACAATGCCCTGGCCTGGGCTTGTACCCGGGACTTTCAGATCCGCAAGCTAAAGCTCTACCATTAGGCCAACGTGCCTCCCTTAGTTATCAGTTCCTTCGTTGTGTCAGAGCTTATAGTTTGATAGTTAGTTTACTATGTTGTTAAATACGATACAATTGGGAATGATAAAATGGTTGATGTGGTAAAACGGTCCATTAGAATAATTATTTATAATTCTTCTGTTTCAGGACGACACTCGCAAGTCTCCAGATTCAGAGATGTCCTTCACACAGAGTGTCCAGAGCATGCTGCACATGACCATGTACTCTTTGGGCAGCTTTCAGGACTCCAGCATTCCTTTCCCTAGAACCTGTGGCGCTCGATTCTGTGGAGGTGGGCTTTTAGGTTTTTGCTGGCTGTTTTTGTGTCAGTTTAATATGAAAATTTAAAAATCATGTAAAAAAAAAAAAAAATTAAGGTAACATTTTGACAATTTTACGATTATATATAATTGAAGGCTATGTTACTTCAAAAGCTGCCCTTATTCATTGTTTATATCCAAGGCTGAATTAATTCAAATACTGCTTATATTCATTGTTTATAGTCAGGGTTGCATTACTTCAAATACTGTCTTGTTTATACATACATATATAGGTATACATACATAGGTGGTTTTTCGTTGAGGGCCCTAGGACTGTTGAGGGTGTTCGTTTTCAGGCTCCTGTGTTTCTGGCTGTTCATCAGAACACTTGTTATTAACTTTTGGTTTAATAGGGAAATCGTTTGAGTACTGATAGTCTGCCAGATGCTTATCCAGAGGGCCTTTAAAGGAGTTTAGAGATGGGGCTTCAACAGTTGTTTGGGGTAGGCTATACCACACATCAACCATCCTCAGGCTGAAGAAATGCTTTCTGATTTTGAGGCCAACTGTTTCTTTAACTTGTATTCGTGACCTCTTGTTCTCACATCTTTATTTGGAAGCATATATTCCTCAATGTTTACTTTGTAGGTTCCATGGGTCAGTGTGTAGACCTCAATGATATCTCCCCTCAGCCTTCTGTACATCAGGCTTGGAAGTTCCAGCTCTCTCAATCTGTGCTCATAGTTCATTTTAGCCACTTCTGGAACCAATTTTGTCACTCTTCTCTGCACATTCTCCAGTAGTACATCTTGTTTGTACTTCGGTGACCAGACTGCATTTCCATACTCCAGGTACCAAGTCCTTGAACAGGAACATCATAGTCTCTCTGTCAATTCTATCATATCCTATCCTATTCCGTAACTCGAAAGTCGTTGGGCATGGGCACCACAGATAATCGTTTAACCAGAGTACTCCATCTTGCTTTGTCCTCAGCAACCCTCATGGCTTTGCCAAGTGCAAGCCAGTCCATTCTCGAATGTTGTCCTCCCACCTCCTCTCTGTCTATTTAGTCGAAAGACCTCCTTATGAGGCCGACAAGTTGATTTGTTTTATTTACTGTCTTTTCACAGTGCTGTGAGGTCTTTTTCACACAGGGTTTCTTCAAGCTTTTATATTCAAGGCTGTGCTGCATTATTTCAAATACTGCCTATATTCTAGAAATGCCCTGTCAAAGTTGTTCTTAACCTTAATGAAACATGATCAACTATATCCAAAGGTTTGATATACAATTAGTCTAACTGATCTCTGGTCCCACCACAGCTGCATCCATTACATAGAATCTTCACTGCATTTGAATAAACAGAAAATGCCATGTCAAAGTTGTTCTTAGCTTTAATGAAACATGATCCAATTATATCCAATGGTTTGACATACAATTAGTCTAACTGATCTCTGGTCCCACTACAGCTGTATCCATTACATAGAATATTTATTGCATTTGAATAAACAGATTTTCCTAGGCACTGACTGAAATTTTAAACATTTTGACTTAGTTTTTGTTTTATGGAGCGTTTTCCTAAGTAGTTGCTGACCCTTTTGATAAACAATGGACGGCTCTTGGTGATTATTATTATGAAAGCGGCATGCTGGTGGGTGTGGTTAAAGTAATACGGTTAACCCAATATATTTGTTTTAATATTACAGATAGGCTAGTGGTGTTTGGTGTGCCAGCAGAAATGAGGAAAGTTTCCGGAGGCACGGAAATCACACCCAAGTAAGCGTTTTTTTCTCTGTCTCTATCTCTGTCTGTCTCTATCTCTGTCTCTATATTTGTCTGTCTCTATCTGTCTCTATCTATCTCTGGCTCTATCTTTATCTCTTCTCTATCTATCTCTGTCTATCTCTCTGTCTATCTCTGTCCGTCTTTGTCTATCTCTGTCTGTCTCCATTTATGTCTCTATATCAGTCTCTGTCTTTATCTCCTATTTCTGTCTTTATCTTTATCTCTGTTTCTGTCTCTCACTATCTCTGTCTTTATCTTTATCTCTGTTTCTCTCACTATCTCTGTCTATCTCTGTCTCTATCTCAATCTCTGTCTCCTTCTCTGTCTTTATCTCTGTCTCTATATATGTCTATCTTTCTCTGTCTGTTTTTCTCCGTCTCTATCTCTGTTTCTGTCTCTATCCCTATCTGTCTCTATGTCTGTCTCTATATCTGTCTGTCTCTATCTCTGTCTGTATATATGTCAATATCTGTTTCTGTCTATCTCTGTCTGTCTTCTTTCTCTATCTCTGTGTTTATCTCCTTCTCTGTCTCTATCTGTTTCTCTTTGCCTCTATCTCAGTCTCTGTTTCTGTCTGCCCCTATCTCTCTCTCTGTCTCTATCTCTGTCTTTATCTCTGTCTCTATCTGTCTCTATCTCCACCTCTATCTCTTTCTCTTTCTGTCTCTATACATCTGTCTCTATCTTTGTCTGTCTCTCTCTGTCTCTATCTCTGTCTGTCTCTCCATCTCTGTCTCTATCTTTGTCTTTATCTGTGTCTCTTTCTCACACATTTATATTACTGAAACATGTCTGAATCGTGCCAGAACAAATAAAATAAGTATTGAGAGCAGGGCTCGAAATTAGCGGGGGCCCGGGGCCAAAAACCCGCAAAGTTGATTTCGGGCTCGGAAAGTTGAAAAACGAAGGGCCCGCTTGGCCCGCAAAATAATTCGTCTGCTACATCTAGCTCTACTCGGCAGTTTCGTATTTGGGCCAAGGGAAGCAACCCACACTGATGCCCTAAATTTGGACAGAAAAAAAAAAACAGAGAAAAGAAGTGAAAACCCTTTAATTTTGCACTCAAAAGTTTAATATACTGTTACACTTCAATATCTTTTTAATATAATAAACAAAAGGCTATGGCACAACATAAGCGCAAAATGTCCATCTTTGCAAGTACGAAAGTATGGCTACATAATTTATCGTCGCCATACAGTTGCTAAAACAATCGGCGATGGCGTATTTTCCCATTTTTGGGAAGCGAAAAACGCCAGAAGAAAACCTCGACGAAAGGAAAGAACAAGAAAAATAGAGAAAAAAGAAGTATGAAGAGGAAAAAAGATCAAGGAACTACAATGAAGGGTGGAAAAAAAGATTTCCATGGCATGGCCTTGAAGTGAACGAGGAAGAGTACTGTTAAGTTTAGTTCCCTTTCATGGTTTTGTTTTGAACTTTTGTGCATTGAGGTCAGATTTTTTGTTAGGTTACTCATATTAAAAATTTAATGATGTGTATTGTGCAATACTCAGTCACAAAACTGAAAAGTATTATACAAGTATTATACAAGAGACTCACTTGATTTTTTTCTATTTTGTTTAATGGCCATTTCAGGCTCACTAGTCACTGGAATATGTGTGTCACTGAATCTGCGTGTGTGTGTCTTTTCCCCTTTTTTGTTGGTAATGTTTGAAAGTGAAAGAAATGGCAAATAAAAATGACATCACTCAGCAAAATTGGAAATTCAATTGATTTTATTTTAGATTATCAGACAAATTGTACTTTCTACTTATTATATTGTCAATAATTCTTTTGTTTTTTGTTTGCATTATTTTTTAAGTTGGGCCCCGAAAGTTGCTTGTGGGCCCTCAGATTTTTCAATCAAGGGGCCCGGTGGCCCCCAAAGAAAAAAGTTAATTTCTAGCCCTGGAGAGTGACTTTTTTAATTTTAATTTTTATTTTATTTTATTTTATTTTAATTTGATTTTTTTTCCCCTTTATTTAACAACACTTCTGTTTTCGTCTTCCTCAAGAATCGGCATTCAGCTTTTGTTCATCAGTTCATTTTATGTGTAATGGTTTTTTTTTTGGGTTGTTCCGTACAGGGCTCTGTCGGAATTAGCTGCATTCACCCAGACAACATGGAAGAGTTCTGGAGCTTCATTCTTATCCGCCTTGCTGTACTCCCGCAGTCCTCCCACACCTAGCAACGACATGTCCATCTCCGATTTCTTTGAGCTCAAAGGACGGGTAAAGTTTTTGTTATTTAACAAACAAAACCAAAAGCAGTTTCACAGTAGTGTACATCATGGCTTCTCGTTGATGAGTGACCTAACCAGCATAAAAAGTCATGTAGCAACCCCAGCTATGCAATGTGTGACGTCTCATTCATCCCAAATGTCATCCTTGATGGATTCTTCTATCCTTGTCAGTCGATGAGTTATTTTCAAACACCTGATTGGCTTGGGTATGCAGTTTGATCAGAGTTTGGTAAGCGCTTTGATCAGAGTTTGGTATGCAGTTTGTCAGTTTGGTAGGCAGTTTGATCAGAGTTTGATATGCAGCTTGATCAGAGTTTGGTAAGTAGTTTGATCAGAGTTTGGTAAGCAGTTTGATCAGAGTTTGGTATGCAGTTTGATCAGTTTGGTAAGTAGTTTGATCAGAGTTTCGTAAGCAGTTGAATCAGAGTTTGGTATGCAGTTTGATCAGTTTGGTATGCAGTTTGATCAGAGTTTGGTAAGTAGTTTGATCGGAGTTTGGTAATTAGTTTGATCAGAGTTTGGTAAGCAGTTTGATCAGAGTTTGGTATGCAGTTTGATCAGAGTTTGGTATGCAGTTTGATCAGAGTTTGATATGCAGTTTGATCAGAGTTTGGTGTGCAGTTAGATCAGAGTTTGGTATGTAGTTTTATCAGTAATTTGATTAGTTTGGTATGTAGTTTGATCAGTTTGGTATGCAGTTTGGTATGCAGTTTGGTATGCAGTTTTATCAGGGTTTGGTATGTAGTTTGATGAGAGTTTGGTATGCAGTTTGATCAGAGTTTGGTATGTAGTTTGATCAGAGTTTGGTATGTAGTTTGATCAGTTTGGTATGCCGTTTGATCAGAGTTTTGGTAAGCAGTTTGATCAGAGTTTGGTATGCAGTTATATCAGAGTTTGGTAAGTAGTTTGATCAGAGTTTGGTATGCAGTTATATCAGAGTTTGGTAAGTAGTTTGATCAGAGTTTGGTATGCAGTTTGATCAGTTTGGTATGCAGTTTGATTAGAGTTTGGTATGTAGTTTGATCAGGGTTTGGTATGCAGTTTGATCAGAGTTTGGTATGCAGTTTGATCTTCAGTGGCATGCCATAACATCAATTGAATCAGTGTACTGATTGTGGCTGTTTGACCCAAATAGAAGTTTTATAGTTCCTAGTATGCAACATTCTTTTGCAGTATTACTCAGTTTGGTGCTGTCATGTAGAGTAGAGCATTCTTACATACTGCAGACACTCATTCTACTACAATGTGTGCCTGCAACCATTTGTACCTTTTGAACATAAATTCAAGATGTGCTGGATCTATGTTCCATGTAATATATGTTGTGTATGACCTGAAGGGGATGTTGAGGTTTATGTAATGTATAATCTGTGCTATATATATTGAAAGTTGGTATTGTGTGTGTTGTTAAAGAGAGGGCTCCGACACGCTCATCACACTCACACAGTGTCAAAACGCCACCAGCATCGCCGCCACGAGCGAGAGGTGATAGATAAACCCACCAAGAAGCAGCAGACAGTGGGCAAGGTCAAGGTCTACGACATTGAACCCCTGTTTGGAATCAGCCGGCAGCTGGCACAGACTTACATGTAAGGCAAATGTTTGAGTGTTTGAAAATGGATTTTTTTTTTTTTTTGGGGGGGGGGGGGGGGGGGGGGGGGGGGGGGGGGGGGGGGGGGGGGGGGGGGGGGGGGGGGGGGGGGCCACATTATAATCAAGGATTCCTAGGTGTTAGCATCAAGTAGCATGGACCTACATGTATCATAAATGTTTCATTCAGTCTTGAAGCTTTTAGCAGAGGAAGGTTTGAAGTATTTTATCCTAGAATTTGGTACTCCATTGAAGTCAAAAGATAGTTAGGACTTGGTTTTCTTCTCGCAACTTCTGTTTTGACCAGCAATTACTGCTTTATTCAGTTTTGAAGATTTTGTAACCTGAGGTTACAGTTTGAAAGTTATTATCTTGGGTAATTATTGACCATGTTGAGAATAACTGTGCCATGAATGGGTTGTTCTGCTTTCAATCAAAACTCTTGGTTTTCAAACAAGATCAGAAAGCGCACACAAAATATTTTAATTATAACATTGCTTCCTTGTGCAATTTGGAGGAATTAACTTTGGATTATTCTCAGAGCAGTTGGCCTTCTATTTCATTTAACATCTGTTCACATATTGTAGATTTTTTGTTTTGTTTATTTTAAAAAAAATATTTATTGAAAATAATTCATTCATAACATACACTAGACACAAAGAAATTACAGCATTATTATTATTTATGATCAAAACATTGTAAAGGTGCATTGATATTTAGTGTAAAAGTGTATGGTAGGAATTGTTTCCATTTGCTGTGCAGTCTGGATAGAAATGACATTGTGGGGACATGCAGGCACAACCAGGCTGCTGCCTCTGCTGCTGGTCGTAAAGATCTTGTACAGGTGAATGTTATTTCTTTGATTATGATGATGATAATTACGATGATGATGGTGGTAATAATCATGATCATGGTGATATGAATGGGGAGGTTGTTCTTATAGCCATGCTCAAGGCACATCATAGCACAATGATGAAATGGTAAGTTCTTACCGCTTATTCTTCAGTGGCAAAGAACAAGTAGCTATGTTAGACACCTGCTATTATTTCCATGCTTACTGACCATTGAGCGAAAAGAAATATACGGACAAGAACATTCCGGCGAACGCTCAAACGATTGGTGGGAATAAAATGAGGAGGCTGGGTGGAGATAAAATTGCGATGAACAAGGTAAATAGATGAAACCTTTGTTATGAATTTGAAAATACATTGGCAGCCAGTGGAGGTCTTCTAAGAGCGGATGTGATGTCTGTTATGATTACAAGCAACTTTTGTAGTTACTATAGTTACAACGCAGCTGATGCGTACATTGTATTGAGGTGAGAGTTAGAAGCTTTACGAACTTTGCTGAATCGATTTCTGACAGTTATCGAGGAGGGTCTGGTTTACCACTAAAACACCACACTGCTGTAGCATGCTTAGTGTAGTCCTAGAACTGGATGTTTCAAAACTTCTTCCCCACCCCTCCTTCCTCTCCCCTGCGCCCACACACATTATAATTGTTTTAAAATGGCTTCATGCTTCTTTCTTTACAAGTATTATTGAGTGCAGACTGAACTTGTTTGTCCATGGCTTTGGGGGTGCTCTTTTCATCAGCTTGTTGATACGTTTATTGTGCAGATGTGGTCAGTGGTAGCCACAGTGCTGTCCAGTAAAGTGTACAACAGGGACACGGACGTGGACGCGCCACAGAGGCCGTACAAAACGCCCTGGTCCTCCACCCCCTGCGGCCGACCTCTCATCAAAAGCTTGTAATTGATGTATTTATTTATTGATGTCTGTTGGTTTCTGTCTGCCGGTTTGCCTTTCAAGTTTGTTATTGATTTGTTTGTTTATTTACTGGCTACTTTTATTATTCAACTGATGTCAAATTGGCACTGTATGCTAGACACACAGTGTCGGGAATATAATGTTAACTTATCTCAGAACATTGTCGAAAGAATGCATTAATACACGATGCTTCAATGTTTAGTGTCATTATTTACTACTTTTTCTAATTCAGTATTTCAGTTTCTGGCGGATATTTGTACCCACCATCTCTCCCTCCTTCCCTTTTCTCCCTACTCTATATGATTTCTGTCCAGACAGCAGTTACACAGTCTGTGATGAAGTACAACAGCTGTGAGCAATGCTAGGTGATATATGGCCTTAGGAGAGAATTAGGTCAAATTGGCGACAGCTGGAAATTGGGCCAGGCAAGTCAAGCGGACCAGTTATTATACGTATATGATATACTTAGCAGTTATTTAATGAAATTATTATCCGTATCTGTGACAGGGCACCATACAGAGCTAACTAACCATTTGACTGGGAATTATCGCCTGAACAGCTTAAGGTCACCATACATACATAATCAGTGAAAAGCACACCGTTATTATTTGGTTAGCCAATACTGTAGGGTGCCGAGCACTCCTTTGAACAGCTCTTTGAGGCAGGTAAGTGTTTCAGATGCCAACGTTTTTGCTCAACAGCCTGGACAAGTATGCGGCAGAGAAGGACGTTCAGACGTTAGCCATGCTGTGCTGCCTCTTCTGGACGCCCGACCTACCGCGACCTCGACCCTGTCACCACCGTCGCCCCTCGCACAGCCTCCAAGACTTCCTTTGACTTCACCCCTGACAATGTGAGTTTTCTCGTTAACTTTATTGATTCATGTTAGAATGAACTTTTGTATGAATGATTTTTCAATACTGTGGAAGGCCGACTTGTTAGTGAGTAAATGATAGTAGTTGGTCTAGCATGGCTGCTTTGAGCAAGGTCTGTTTGAAGGGTAAAACTGCGTTTTTAAAAGAATACATTTAATTGAGTTTGTAAATCATTGCTTTGGTATAAGTAAACATATTTTAAAACAAATTGTAAAAATGTAAAAATAAAAAAACAAACAACAAATTTTGAACAAAATGTTAAAAAATAATTTTTATAAGAGCAAATTGTAAAAATAAAAAAAAATAAAAACATTCAGAATTTTAGTTTATTTGGAAGAAAAAACAACAAACTTGCACTGGTTGCATTCCCTTTTATCGTTCTATATTGGCTGATCTGTATGAGTTACTAAAAAAAAGTTTGTAAAAACAAGAACTATAGTTTAGGTCCATCAAGAAATTAGAATGGACTAACCAATAGCCGTGTTTGATAGAATTATCTTTGCTATTTACCCATTTATTTGAAGAAAAAAACAACACCCCTGTTTCCGCCCCCTCAAATTTGCACATCTTGATTCCCACAGAAGAAAGCTACAAAAAGTGTAAGGGAGACAACAATTCAATACTAGATTGTTGTGGGAAAACAGCGGTAACTCCCTCTAATGGTAGCATGTATCTACTTTCTTCTTCATCACTTTGTCCACTAGTAACACTTTTAGCCTCCACTTCAACGTTAGGAGCCCACTCTCTTTGAAACAACAGGAGCCAATGACAGACAAACGTTGCAAGCGTACTCTAAAATGAAAATGCAAGAGTTTTTTTCCCCACCTTAGTTTCGTATACTATGTTGAGTCTACACATTGCGACTTCCAAAAGTATGCGGTGCGCGTATGTCGGTATGGAAGCGTTGAGCGCTGACACGATGCTATAAGAGTAGCAAAGTGTAGAAAGAGTTAAAGGGGCCCACTGTGACCACGCGGCCTTGACAGGTCCATTTAACCTTCTCAGGTCCTTTTAACCTTGTCCACTAAAAAAATAAGCTTACAACTAAAAATAACCCTTAGAAAATATAGTTGTTATTTTTTTTTTAAATGAATATATTCCGTAGGTTTTGTGTCTATTAATAGCAACAGCCTGTGGGCTAGCCAGCCAACATTCTGGAGCTAAAAATAGCAGTACCAATGCTGGTAAGAGAAAGAACCCGTAAAACAATTGCTCGAAGGGTATTTTGTTGTAGGTTCATGAAATAGTCTCTACTCTACCCTAGGCACCAAAGGCGCACACTTCCAGCCGCGTGGGTTACTCAGATAAAGGGTCAAAGAGGACACGGCTGTACCGTTAAAAACGAGAGAAATGACTCCCCTGTCAGAACCTGAACCTGAAAATTCCAACTGCAGTGATTGGTTTTGAGCAATGAAAGCCCACTTTATCATCGTTTAGTGTAAAAACAAAGCCAATTTTAGGATAAACCCGTTTTTGCCAAAAAGTAAACAAAACCTTCAAATTGGGGCATTTTAAAGTGCATCTGAGTTTGAGATCAAAATTCCAAAAATACATAAAATAAAATAGCTAATCCACATTAAGAGATGGCTATTGTTGTTGGTGTTGGTAATGGTGGTGGTGGAGGGGGTGTTTTTTTGTTTTGTTTTTTGTTGTTGTTGTTGTTGTTGTTGTTGGTTTTTTTTATTGGGGGGGGGGGGGAGGGCGTGGGGCAATTTTATTTGAGGCAATGAAGACTGATAATGTTGAGAATGTTGTCATGGCTACGTACCTTTCAAATGTATTATTTGTCTGTTGATGAGATAATATATCGCTATATTGAAATGGACTGTTGGCCCTAGCTAATAACATTTTATTTGAGCTTGATACAGGTGCAGTCATTACTTATGGACAGTGTTTCCGCCTGCAGATTTATGGAGACATAACGTGATTTATGACTGTGTGTGTTTGATATGCTTTGATTGTTATTGGTAGCAAAATATTGTTTGGTAACGTGGAAATGTGGTAAGAAAACTAGAAGATTGCATAATATCTCATCAAAGTTGAAAGAACGAGGTTTAGTCAGCATTGTTACATTGATATTGTATTGTCATTTTCCGAGAGATTTCATTCTGGAATGACCAGCAAAATTGGTTTGTCCCAAGTGCGTGAGCATGGATAAGGGATAATTCACTGATGTGTTCGATTTGAGAGGCTCAAAACTTTATTATCAGAACAAAGAAGTGTTCTAAGGTTGGACTAGCTTGCCTTGTCCGCAGGCTAGCAAACCAATGGCGTCTGACAGGTGTGGGATCGATCCTGCCTCTGGGCATTATGTTTCTCTGAATATTATTAACTTCCTACCCGGGCAACGTCTCTGATGTTTTCTCTGAGTACTTCGGTTTGCTCCCCCAGCAGAATTTCAAAACCTCAACTAATATTAGGCAGGTTGAGTTTAGGGCGCTAAATAACAACCCCACCTTCCCCAGGGGAGGTGGCCCAGAATTTCCCGGAAAAAGGGACAATAAAGTGTCAGAAATCAGCAACAACAAAAGTAAAAGTATCTAGGTACTTCAAAATTTAAAGAGATACTAGGGTAATGTCAACTGCTTAAAAATGGAGAACAAACAGACAAAAGGATTGTTAGTAGAAAGATTCATTACATGCACTTTTTAGAAGGAAATGATGATGAGGCAGAATAGCAGCCAAGGATGTACTTAGTTGAAATCTGGCTTTGCTAACAAAGTGTTTTTGTAAAGGCAAGTATGGTATTTGCACAAGTGAACCCCTTTGTATGGCCCCATGCAGTTACTGACCCTGGCTAGGTCTTTGCAACTCACATCATGGACGTGGCGCAGTAAGCATGGTTTTGTTTGGTTGCCTGGATGGATGGTTTCCTGTTTGTATGTTGCTGTTTTTTTGAAAATTGTTCTCGTATTGTGTTACATTTTTGTCTCCGGGTTTGTTTTAGTTCTTTTCGTGAGTGTGTATTGTCTAATTATTTGTGCCGAGTAATCTCATCATGCATCAAGGTGAGCTGGGGTGGGGATGGGTTTACTGTCGCCTGACAACTTAGTATTTTGTTAAGTGCCACATTTTCTGATTTCAAAAGTAAAAACAGGTTGAATGGATTAGCCTGTGGAAACAAATGCTGTGCCTGTAGTCTGAAGTGACGCTCATTCACTGCATTTGAGGCCCCTGTTAATGAAGCCTGTGATGTTATTAATGACTTGTTAAGCTGCTTACATACCTACCTCAATAATGGGGATTAACTATGATCAAACTATCTAGTGTAAAAGTTTGACAAAATTACCACAGTCTCACTTTACGTTTTGTAATGTAATAAAATAATATAATACCATATAATTGTATATAATAGTATAATATAGTAGTAGTAGTAGTAGTAGTAGTAGTAATCTATCTATCTATCTTATCCCGTAACTCGGAGGTCGTAGGGGCACCACAGATGATTGTTTAACCAGCGTACTCCATCGTTCCCTGTCCTCAGCAACCCTGATTGTTTCACTCAGTGTCACACCAGTCCATTCTGGAATGTTGTCCTCCCACCTCATTTTCGGTCTCCCTCTTCTTATACCTCCTTGCACTGTGCCTTGCAGGATGGTCTTTGCAAGACCTGATGATCTGGTGACCATACCATCGGAGTTTCCGTATTAGATAATAATAATACATGATGCTTTCACAAACAACTTACTTGGCACAAATAGTAGACATTTGTTTTATGTTTTGATGTTCAGTATACAAAACAAATGTATCAAAGTTTAATATTTCAGTATTTTGTGTTCCTATTGTTACATGAAAAATTCCTTTACTGGCATGTGTTCATATTTGTTTGTCTTGTGATGCTGTTAGATAGTTTGTTGTCTGATAAAATAGTCACTGTTTCATGGAGCATCATTGAATACATTTCCGTCTTTATTTATTTAAAATCTGAACAATTGTTCTGCTGCTACCCTTTGTTAATTGTTTTGTGGATTAATTTGTTCATACCTTTTGATCAGTTTGCAGATTTAATTTTGATCTTGATTTCCATTTTGGTTTTTGAAGATCCTAGGTCCAGATTATGTTAGCTGAGGTTTCGCCCTTGCATTGTGGTTTGAATTTCATCTCTCCACGACAAAACGTTTTCATTTGGAAAATTATGTTATTTTGAATATTCCTTGCATGCATGAGCAGTTTTATTGATTTCAATCAGTTTTTTTAATTATAGCAATAGAAACCAAATGCAAAATGTTATAGTCGCGTTCGATGCACTTTGATTCTTTGTTGCTTTTAATTGTTAAGAATAGTTTCCCCTACCCCTGTCCCTTCTCCTCCCCATTCCCGTTCCTCTCCCCCTCACCCCAACATTGTTTGAGACTTCATCAAATTTAGTAAACAGTTCATTTGTAAAAAAAAAAAAATATTATGTTGTTTCTTCATCAGTTTGAATATACGTTCATTTCAACAACAATTTTATTTGGTATCTCCCACAAATAAAAAATTTTAATTAAAAAAAAAAAGGTTGAATTTCGGCGTATAATAATCTAATGCCACACGTTTGTGTTTTCACTGGACACTGCCCATGCATGTGAGGGTTTGTTGGTGTCAGTAAATAAGGCCTAATTTCTATGACATTTGCCACTCAGAAATGAGGTGCCTTATCTACAAACACTAACATGTATATACATTTTTGTAACCGAAGGGTATGCCACTACACTTATTTGGCACACTTACACTTGGGGCGATTGATGAATTTTTTTCTAGAAATTTTATTAACTGCCATTCGTCTTTCTTCGAGGAACATTTTTTGAGAGTAATACAATTCTGAAGTACATTTATGGAATAGCATCGGAATTTATACATTTTTTGGTATTAATGTTGGGCAGGAAAACAGACGAATATTTGAACATATATTAAGAGTTTTAAACAAAAGCACACCGGCTCAATGCCTATGTGAGCAGCACTGTTTAGTGCCTCCACATTTTGCTTGCTGCGGGCTATTTATAGCTTGCCTGCACCCTCCCTTCCAGTGAAAGAAAAGGAAAGGAAGTGAATTAAATACGGAAATACGGTAGCTTTTATAAAAATACGGAGGAAAAGTTGCCGATCATTTATCTTTGCCAGCGGTGCTTCTGTACCGGTTTCTGGTCTCATAATAGAACTCCTGCACTCACTGAACGTCGCTGTGTTCAACAAGCTGATTTTCATGGTGATTTTGGAGTAAAACAAGTGTGGTGTTCAACAAGCTGATTTTTATCGTGATTTTAGAGGATTGAAAATAGCCTTCTGTTTCAGAGGGAAGCCTGTCGTTACTTTATAGTGTCATTGGCTAGGTTTTGCGAGAACAAAAAAAAAAAATACTGACAAGTGTTAAAAAATACTGACAAACTGGTCCGGAAATACTGACAAGAAGATTAGGGGGTTGGCACCTCTGTGTGTTCATAGTATCCTACCAAGGTTGGTTGCAGTGATGTATCCTACCAAGGTTGGTTGCAGTGATGTATCCTACCAAGGTTGGTTGCAGTGATATATCCTACCAGGGTTGGTTGCAATGAACACAACACAGCCTATTATAACAAAATACTGTACAAGTCTTTTTTCACAGACAGATGCATACCTTTAATTATTTTTTTCAATGTTGGACTTTTGTTTAAAACTCTTAATATACGTTCAAATATTCGGCTGTTTGTCTGGCCAACATTCATACACAAAAGAATGTATAAATCCGATGCTATTCCAAAAATGTTCTTCAGAATTGTATATTTGCAAGAAAAAATTGAAAAACCAAGCAAGTGCATGCAATAATTGTGGGTTTCGTGTTGCATACCCTTTTCGTTTATGTTTGAACGCTTGTTTGATTTATACTGGATTTTGTAAACACTGCAGCTCAAATGTTTGACAGCTTCAAAAAATTTCTTTATTTTTTTAATTTTTTATATTTTGGGGGGTTTGAGAACATGAAGAACTGTACGTTTGTATTTTAAAGTTTAGATGGAGTTTGATAAAGATTTAATTGAATGTCCTAATGCTATGATGCATTTGGAATGATGTAGATAGTTATTATTTTAATAGAAATTAGACTAAAATTTGGCTTGAAAACCTCAGCAATTTATTGGCCATATTCCAGTAAGAGAACATTCCGTTGAGCTGCTTTGTTTCGATTTTCACTCCCCCAACTGATTTTGCTAATGCAGGTTGGTTTGTGTATGTGTTATTATTATTTTGCTATTTATTTGTTCTCCTCCCATCTTCTTTGTTTACTGTAGACGGACGCAAACTTAACGTATTATCAGACTGGCAGTAGTACCGATAGTGGTTGGAGCCTACTGCGTAAGTTTGTCTTTTGCTCCCATTGTGGTCCATGGTAATTCCTTCCCTTGGCTAGCATTTTTACAGCTTGTCTCCCTTTGGTGAATACCTGAGTTGCTTCCCTTCATGTATTTCTCCTATATATAGGTGTGAAATCACCAACATTATGAACCGAAACATTGTAATGATACTGTCATACACTAAGACATTGGTATGCTTGCTGTTTGGGAAAATACAATCCTCTTTGTACACTGGTGCTTTTTTTTGGTGAGAAGGTTTACAGGTAATACATTAATTAATTAACACATAAATAAATAACTTTCTCTTTCCTTTCACCACCATATCATGTGGGTTTTTTCTTCTATCCTTCCCCCACTTCCCTCTCTTCAGGCTGGGGAACTCTCCTCGGATCCGCCATTTTCAGAGAAAAGGTACCGTCACTCCCTAAAAAATTAAATAGAGGTCCGAGAAAAAAAATCGCTCCGAGAACAAAACAAAAAAATCACAAAACATAATCTATCCAAGTCCAAGTCTCGATCCATGTCCGTGTCCAGCTTTTTTTTTCTTGTCACTAAAAGTGCCGCCCGCGCCCTCTATTGTTACATCGAATTCACTGCCCAATAAGGCTTACTAGCATCACTTGACTACAGCGGGCGAAGGCGATGTTGAACGTTTGGCGGTTCACGTGAAGTTCAGTCCTTTGTCACTGTCCGCCATTTTTAGTTTATAATCACTATACTATCATGGTCGTTGCGTGTTTCACGTATTATTAACTGCGGAGACCCTTTTGAAGAAGGGGAAATCAACAACAAGTGGAAATGGGAATGGCTTGAAAAGATGGCGAAAGTGTAACTGCACTCCATGTCATGGGTAACTATTACTACCACTTATACTACTACTAATGATAATGTCCTCATGAACACATGATGAATATTATGAAAAACATCCACGTTTATCTCTCACAAAAAGCATTCTTTTTGGGTGTACATGCTATGAAACGTTCAGCTTCGAAGCCCCCCAGATCTCCCCACCGGGGCTTCGCCCCTGGACCTGACCAGGGGCCTTACGGCGGCCCCTGGAACCCGGCCAGATTTCAGAGATTTTTGCTTTTGACTGTTCCCCAGCCTGTCTCTTGTAAGTCTGGATTTCACAAGATGGGAGACACTAGGGACCTTTCGGAAGCGAGTGATTTCGTTGTGAAAGTGATTCTACACGACTTTCTCTTTTTGTCATTGGCACGAGGAGGCATCATACGCCACGCAACGACGAACTTGACCCGCTTCCAGTACCTCGCTTCAAACTACGATCTAAGTTTCAAAACAAGTGCAGATCCTCATTTTCACATCTAAAACGGTTGGGTAAGGTCCCTTTCGCAAAATCATATTAACTGTAGATGCCATACAGGCGATGTAATAAACAGAATATACCCACAAAATCAACTTTGTCGGAACATCCTTTTCTACGAAACCACCAAGAAAGATTTTGTGAACTTTCACCTTTGCATACTAATGAGAACATAAACTGGTGACGTCACAGACAAAAAATAGTGCAGAATCACTTTCATAAGGAAAATCACTCGCTTGCGAAAGGTCTTTATTGCTTCAGTGTTACCGACCATTTACGGGTTGTTTATTTTCCCGTGCCACAAGGAAGAGTGCTTTTGTTTGAAGTTTTAGTTTTATTTGGGTGTAGTATTTAAGGTCTCTGATACTGACACTTGGCATTTTGAGATGGGAGTGTGGAGCTATGCCCAGTGTACTAAATGATTGGCAATTTAATTTGTGGAACTGCGGAGAGTTTTGAGTTTTGTTATTGGAAACTTGGTTGCTCCATCTCGTGTAGGTATGCATTTGCAGTATGTGTTGCCTTACTGTGAGCTATTGGTTCAATTTAAAAGTGCCACTTTTAAATAAAATATTGTAAACAACATTTAATTGATGCATTTGTTATGAATAATATGCAGTTTTGTTGATGACAGTGTCAGTATCGGAGATAAATTGGAATTGCCTGCAAGATATGCTGGCTTCTTCTTCTTCTTCTTCTTCTTCTTCTTCTTCTTCTTCTTCTTCTTCTTCTTCTTCTTCTTTTACACAATCTGTGCTTATTATTTTCTTAGTGTTTGTTAGTTTGCTTTTGTGAGCTCTCTCTCTCTCTCTCTCTCTCTCTCTCTCTCTCTCTCTCTCTCTCTCTCTCTCTCTCTCTCTCTCTCTCTCTCTCTCTCTCTCTCTCTCTCTCTCTCTCTCTCTCTCTCTCTCTCTCTCTCTCTCTCTCTCTCTCTCTCTCTCTCTCTCTCTCTCTCTCTCTCTCTAGCTCTAGTATGTACAGTTCTCCACCCATATATTAAGCCTGTTTGATGCAATATTATTGACGACAGTTTAATCAAGATGATAATGTGTTCCTGTTTGAGTAATATACCTAATCAAATGTTTAGTTCCTAACTATATTGAAATGATGCAGTAGTTTATTTTTCTTTCTGTGGTTAAATGATTAAGTGTTTTTGTAGATTTTGAGTTCTGCTTCCTGTCCACTTATTTCTGTGTATATGCATGTGCGTGTTTTCATTGTATTCTTAATATAAGGCACCGTTTATCATTTCTTTACTTTAAGTACACGGCTATAATTAGGAAGCATTATTTTGTAATGCACTCACTTTGGTCCTTGCTTTCCATTCTGACTTTTTATTTTATTTTAAAGTGACATGTTTACGCATGTTTGCTATGCACCTCGACAATGCAATAGACCAAGCCATCTCTCTCTCCAGATCTCCTAGCATCCAAATAGTCTGCTAAGTGAATTCTTCCTGTTGTAGCATTAGCAGATCACCAAGTGCTCTGAATCACTAGAATCCTCTCTCTCTCTCTCTCTCTCTCTGTCTCTCTCTGTCTCTCTCTGTCTCTCTCTCTGTCTCTCTCTCTCCCTCTCTCTCTCCCTCTCTCTCTCCCTCTCTCTCTCTCTCTCTCTCTCTCTCTCTCTCTCTCTCTCTCTCTCTCTCTCTCTCTCTCTCTTGCTTCAGACTGTAAAGGCCCAGCAATGGTGTGGAAGAACTTGTTTTTTAATATTCATTTGTCAGCGCTTAATAGTTCAAGCTTGTTGTGGGCTAACCAAAGGTTTATTTTTACAGCAGGGAAGCTATGTTTTGTGTGCTTTGGTAGTCAAATTGCTCATTCTTTTTTGTGTGGTTTTTGCAGGGTTTTAATATTTCAAAAAAAAAAATAAAATAATACAATTCCACTATGTATGTCTAATACTTCCGTTTCAGGCAGAGTTGCTTTTTTACGTCCTGCACAACTCTGACCACTCTTTGAGTCCGATGATCGCCCTCCCTTGTTGCCGTTTCCTTTTTTTCACTGTTATTATCTGACCACACGACTCTTGTTTCTCTCCCAACAGTACAACGTCTATCATACAGTCTCCTCAGTAACGGGGCTTCTTAAGGGATGGAGAAATAGTAAGTAGGCTTCCCACTTAGATCATTGTCTCACGTTGTTTCTAGAGCCTCATCCTTGTTAGCGCCCCATCATTGCTCTCCTGTGCCTGATTTGCTTTCTTGAACTTTTCGCTGCTGTGTTCTCTTGACGCGGAAGATTCTGTCTCATCGAGTTATGACTAATCGGCTAGCATTGCTTGAGGTTTATTCTGTTCTGTTATTTTGTCCGCTTTTCTGTTTCTTTTCTTATTCTTTTGTAAATAATCCTTTAAATAAAATTTCTGAATTTTTGTTTTCGTTAATATTGTTTTCTTTTTTTCTGGCACTGCAGTGTCCCTTTTCAGTATTATAATATGTTTTAGGTGCACATCTTTGTCAGTTTTCTTACACAATATTTGGCTTTGAACTAATAACCTAACATACAGAAATTAGATTGGTGTGTTTTTAATAACGTGCAAATATTTAGATTGTGCTTTTTTCTTGGCCCACTGTCAACTAATTTTAATCTGAATAACTCGCATGAAAGTTTGTTTGATCGTTTGTATTGCATGTGTTAACTAGAAAGAAAAAACACACGTAACTTTCGACTTTCCCAATACAGTTCTGTTAAACTAGATATTTCAATGATTGTTTTGTTAACAATGATTGGTTTGTTAACTAGGAATTTAAATAGTAGTTTAGAGGACATGTAGAAGACTAGGGAATGCGTCCTTTAGAAATTTAAATGCTGTGTAATTGGCACTAAGACTATAGAATTCTTTGTGTGACGTTTATTTAATATCTTATTGTCTCATGTGACTTCATGTGCTTTGCAAGCTGTGGAGGCCATTTGTAAGTAGCAGTTTGAATGAAGAATTGCTTGTATTAAAAGAAGAAATGTATTATATATATAAAAGTTTCATGGACTTGAATATTTCTTGAAGTTTTGATTGTGTATTTTTTTTAATTCAGCTCTTTAGCTCATAGGTAAATTTATATAAAATAATACCGTTGACTGGTGTGTTTGTGTGTCAAATGCTGTGACTGGCAGTCTTCTAAACAGTTTGCAGCCCCAGCTAAATGACTTAGAAGTATATTCACTGCACTGATGTAATAAGTAGCTTCTTCTGGATAGGCAACATTAATGCAACCACAAGTGCCGTTTGTGATGAATACAAGATGTCCGAGATTCTTCTTCCAAAACATCCGTTACAAAATATCTTGTATGTGAAATAATGGAAAGTTATTTTTGTATGAAACGTTTGGCAAGACTTCTGAGCACATTTTATTTGAAGGCTATTCATATTTGATCATTACTTTTGTGTTATAGTTAGGACAAGAAGAAGATGAGAAGTACAAAAAGTGTGTTCCAATATCAAAATTAGATTTCTCAGCAAGGAACATGTTAATAATAATGATAAGGGGTGAATACTTGTAAAATGTGCTACACCCATTCATTTGCAAATTGCTTGTGCACATTGTTTCTGGTTTTGGCTGAGGGCAGCATGCATTATACTGACTATGTACTTATCTGTTTCTGCTGTTTTTTCTGTAAATTTTTTATTTTTATCTTGTAAATTTTTTTTAAATTGTTTACATTTCTGTCAGCCTTTTTAGTCTTGACTGCTTTGGTATTGATTAATTTCTGTGTTCTAAGGTTGTTTTTCTGAAGGGTTATATGTGAAGTAGCATCAGTGCAATTTATGTTTGGAATGCTTATGGAAATATAGTTGTTGCTCGTATATTATAATTGTTTGTTGACGGATAATAATTTGTTGGTTGTATTAATCATTTAATGGTCGTAGTGATTGGTAGCTGTGGATGTAATGGTTAGTGTTTAAAAGTAGCTTTCTTACATGATTTTATTTTTTTTATTGTAATATTAGTTTGCGTATTCCTTTTTAACTTTTCAGAGCATCCTATATGTAAATTCATTATTTTTTAAAAATTTATTTCTGTATTTATTTTTTTAATATTGGTTTGCTTATTCCTTTTTAGCTTTTTGGAGCTTCGTTTAATTCTGGTTTCCTTTGGTAATGGCAAAGTTGGCTTTGAGTTGCTACTTTCTGTTTTGGCTCACTGCGTCGCTGAGACTACCTGAAGCTCATGTTCGCCTTTCCCCTGGCCATTGGTGGAGAGGGGGACATAAACCTCGGCTCGTCTCCGCTACGCAGTGTGCTTGTGGCTTAGATACTAATGACAGGGCCCAATTACTGTACCACTTTGATGTTGTTTTCATGATCCTGTGTCCTCTTCCTCCCTCTCACAGCTCACAACAACAATACCACTCACCCTTCAGCCCCTCCCCACAGAGTAGAACCGTCCACTCCTTTCCAGGCCCCACCCACACGCCAGCACCACCATCACTATTACCAGATGGGCGAGGTCGCCTCCCAGCCCAATTTGGCCGCCCTCTTCAGAGCAGGTGGGTTCTCCTTTGGCAGGAATAATCAGCTGCGCGCGACTTCTCTCTCTCTCTCTATTGGAATGATGATGACATGGACGCATCCTCCTGTCAGAACCTCCTCACCTTTTGGCTGTTTCGTTTGAAACTCTTGCTTAACTGTACGCTGTCCTATCACTCGTGGCTGTCAACCTGGCTTCCATCCTATTGCTAATAATGATCTTTCCAGGGTTCGAGAGGTTAGTTTGTGCTTTTGCTTCATTATATAATCTTCTGCTCTGCTTTCTTGTACAGTCCTCTGGTTACCCCTCCTTTTCAACACTGGTGCTGGCTCCTCCAGAGGATTATTCTCTAGTGTAAATAACTTGGTTATGGGCTTGGGTCATTTCTTCAAAGCTTGTTCTATCATGGATGGGGCTTAGTAGCCTGAGTTGGTCTGTCTGTGTTGCTTTCTGTCTCACATTTGGTAAGGCTGCCAGTATATTGCACATAGTTTCTTACAGACGCACTTTACTGCCGTCCTGTTTGCAAGTTGAAACCTTTGTCTCCACTTCTCATCGTGCTTTTAAATGCTGCGGCTTGGCTGGGTGCAACATATATCATGTGATTGTATCGGCGCTTGGAAATAATGCTTCCCCATGACCCGTGGTTTGACTTAACGGAAGCATTATTTCTGAATTGTGATGGTTTGTGTTAGACTTAGGCCTGCTTCATTGGTTTCTCTTAAAATGCTTTATGGTGATGGTAGCTAGCAAGCTTTCTTTGTGCATTCTCATTGCTTGGCTTACATTGGAGCTAAATGTTTCAGTATTGCTGGCGTCATTTTAACCAAAGATATTTGGCCTAATTTTACCATTAACTTTGAAAGTCAGTGCTTGACAAATGAACTCGCATACAACATAGAAATACTAAAAATTGCCTAAATTCTCACTAAAAATTGTCTAAATTCTCTCTAAAAATCGTCTTGACTCTTTTGTATTCGAGTTCTATTCTTGTAATTGTCTGAAGTACAATGTGCATTTAATTACGGATTTCTCTGTAATATTCAGTGGTCAATTCAGTGGTCGATTATGACTCTTTACCTTTAACAAGTTTCTTCCAATCTCCCTTTTGTAACTCTTAAGGCCCCGCCACACATGCCGATTGTGCAACGATTTTGCTTGCGATCCGATCCCGATTACTACGTGATGACGTCAGAACTACTACTTGCCTGCCGTCCGATTTGCAATCGGCTCGGTATCGTGCGATTAGAGCTTGTTCTATTCTGCTGTGCCAAATCGGCCCCGATTGTAAACTTCCAACCAATCAGAATGCTTCCCGTGTTCATCGTCAACTTGGCGTTACAAACGAAGCTGATGACAGCTAGGTGACAGGTGACAGGCTGGGAAGTCTCGTCTTTCGTAGGCCTCAATTACATACTATATATACTATACTACGTACCTATGTAGGAGGCCCACGAGTTTACAAAGACGAAATAAAAGACTTCAGAGCCTGTGATGCAACCCGCGATGTTTTGTATGCTTTTGATTTGGTTTTCCATTACGTTTTTATTTTTAAATAGTTTTTGTAGCATGTAGAGACATTATTTCTGCTGTGGTTTCAGACTAGATGAGCTGTTGGATGGGGATGTTAGAGGTTCGACCATGTCTAAACGTTTATGCATTCATCTGTTCCTCAGCTGCCTTACACACAAAAGGAGATTGATATCTCTATGGTAATCTCCATGTTCATACTTTTTGGTTCACATGCATAGCAATGGTTGTCAACCCCCCCTCCCCCAAATTTTTTTCTCCTGAATTTTGCAAATCTGTGTGAGTCCTAAATAGTCCAAAAATTACATCGAAAAAAATATTCGTCCCTCCTTCTGTTCACCATTCGCTGTCCGCCTTCCTCTGTCTGTCTATGCACAAACTTTAAAGTGGCTAAGTAATCAGAACCCATTTCAACTATCACAACTAGACTTGGTAAAATGGTGTATACCCATGAGATCTCATAAATGGTCAATCAATGAATGACTCCACTTCAAGGTCACGGGGTCAAAAAAAAGCAAAATGTTCACTTTTCTTCTAGGTTATTAATATTGAACTTATGATTCTTTGATGCAAGATAGATATCATTGAGACACACATACTATACAAATTTGGTCAACCTCACTCCAAGGTCAAGGTCACTGGAGCGGTCCAAAGGCAGTGTGTGTAGGTACTTTGTAATCTTGAACCTAAACTATGAGGGATATAATGTCTAAACTTGTTGTTAGAGACGATAGATTGATCTTTCATATATGTTCCCTTTTGGCATTTATCTTGAAGGTCAAGGTCATTTTAGCCAAAGCAAAAACATACTAAATATAGGTCATTGTACAGTGGAATGGCTGTTATTTAACTCATAGTATGCAACAACATTGGGTTCTTTAACCGGACATGCATGAGATGTCACATAGGGGTCAAGGTCATCCCAAGGTCAAGGTCACTGAAGGTCTGTCCAAGATCATCCCAATGTCACCATTTGGTCCTGATTTGGCTCGGTAGAGTCTGTTGGACCTAAAGCAATAATCATGTAATGTAATGTCACCATTTTTGGGGCATAATACAACTTCTGCTGTACTTTATTTGATAATACATATGTATTTGGAGCCGGGGGTCAAGATCATCTCGAGGTTAAGAGCGTAAAAAGATCAAAGTTGGTATTACTTTGTGTTTTAATGCCACCGTTTTTGTTTTTTTTTCTTGTGGGAACTGATTTTCATTTTAAATGTTGCGAGTTCCATAAGGAGCATGTGAGTCATATGGGCTTTGCCCTTCTAGTTTTAATCTGCTATTGTGTTCTTGTAATTGTCTTATACTGAGCAATTAAGAAAGAGCGTGCCTTTCTCTTTACATTGTTTGTCATGCTGCCCAGCTTATTATTACAGTTCACCAAAAGTCTGAGCTCAACTGTATACTGAATAATTACTGTATTTATAATGCGCTTATCTTATAATAATTATAACTCTAAGCGCGCACTCACAACTCACGCACGCATGTGCACGCTTTAGACAATGACACATGTAACAATTACGCAAAAAATACATTCACTCAAATATACTCATACCACAAACAGACCAGACACTATATGCAAGAGACAGCTGGCGATGGGGTGCGTAGTGAGGTCATGGTGTTAGAACTGCTTGAAAAGGTAAGTTTTGAGGGCAGACTGGAAGGAGGTGGGGGAGGGTTTCTGACGGAGAGAGAGTGGAAGGGTATTCCAGATGGATGGGCCTGAGACTTATTATTATGGAGTATGGTGCTCAGTGTAGGGGGGGGGGGAGGGGTGTAGTATGGTGCTGGTATTGTCTGTAATATCTGCATATATTTATTGCTTGAACATAGTGCGCATGCATGTACATTTTTCTTGCTTTTCTCTCTGAAATTTCCTCTTGTTGTTTATTGCTTGTACACAATTATGTAACACTTTTGTTGTCGTTAATAGATTATAGACTTAGATTTTCTGGAGGGCTGACTTAGCGATATTACAGTTATTATTTAATATTGGTTCTATAATATTTGGAAACAAAATTCAATGATGTTTGCACGTGTTTGTCAATTTGTCTTTTTTTGGGGTGTGTGTGTGGAATGACTGTTGATTAGATGAACTAACAAATTTGTACTAATTCATGACAATATTGTAACATCATAGTGTATAATTGCCTCACAGTTTTGTGGTTAATGTTTAGTTTTAGATAATAATCCCTGATATTGTATACATTCTGAGTCATTAACAATTTTATTGCTTCGGAAATCTTGGGAGATGATTTTCAATTCTTTACCCCTTCTTTTAATTTTGTAATTAGTTTTAGTACAGTTTTACCTAGAAGTTCATTCAACAAGAGGAAGTAGCATGCACATGAAGGCTTTAGTTTTAAAAATATTAAGCTTTAGTATTGTTGTATGTGCACCTTCATTTGCATGAGGCTTATCAATTGTCTTCAGTGTGGGAATGCACTAGACTTTAATGAAGTTTACGTTTCATTGAACAGAAAGTTCGTTGTAACAGGAAACATGCAGCGTGCTAAAGATTAGCTTATTAGTGAAGTACAAGCATAGATACCAATGTTTTCATCCTGTGCTTCCTGTCTCTTCAAACTTTTGTCTTTAGTAATACCTTGTTTTTCCAAAGCTCCATTTCTTGCCCCGATTTCTCCAATGTATTACTACAAGCTTCAGCTTGACTAACAAAATCTATTGACCCATGACTCCCTTCATGAGCTATTGTATATATAACATTATGTTATTATGACTTCATTACTTATTCTTGTTTTCTTGCATCGCTTACTTATAGGGCAGAATCAAAGTGCCAGTGCCAGTGAAGAAGGTAAGCTACATTATATCTCTGACCTGGAATATATATATTTATATATTTTGTTGGTCTGAATTTTTGAATGCATTTGACGTCTTGTGTTTTTGGTTGTAGAGTTCTTATTTTCTGTGCTTCTGTGTGTTTTGACATCGGAGGTAATATATAAACTTTGTTGCCTATCTGTGTGTTGTTTGACTTCATTTACAGGCATTGAATTTTTCCCAGGATGTGCTATGGTGTGCTGCATTTAAATGTTAATACTATACAATAAAATACCATAACTTCATGATAACACTGACTTATTGGATTGTCTGTTAATGCATAACGGCTATGCAGGACAGTAAACGTTACATTTCTGTTATAACGCGTAAGAGTTCAGTTTATTTGTCTGACACTTATGTTTTTCTTAAAAGGATATTTCAGTAATGTGGAATGATTACAATTAGTGGCTTTAGTGTTGTAGGGTGAATGTACATTTAGGTTTGTCATTTGGGATGTTTTTCTGGTGTAATTGTTGTTTCAATGTGTGTTTAGTGTACATGTGTTTGTGTGTTGTTTACATGTGTATGTGTGTTTTGTATTGTTAAAATGCTAATGGTTGTGGCTTGTAGCCTTCATTTTGCTAAACAGAGCATAGCTAAACTTATTAACATGATTTTAATCAGATCCTGACTCCACCAATTGTGATTTTCATCCACTTTACTATCTTCTCCTTCGCTAGACCAGTCACCTACCTTTTCTTTTTTTTTAAAGTAAAATGTGCAATTATGATGGAACAGTAAAAATGAGAGCATCGCCAGAAAGAGAATCAAAGCAAAGAGAGGTTGCGGCTGCACTAGCAGCTAACTCGGTACCCTCAGCCCAAGGGGATGGTGAGATATACATTGAAAACAGATGTTATGCTTTTCTTTTTTTTTAAGGGTGGGGGAGGGGGAGTGGGTTCTGCTTACTTTTGTACATACTCTTACTTATCAGTGTGTAACTGTGGTTTTTTTTTTGGGGGGTGTATGTGTGTACTAACCGTATTTTTGGGTTTTTGAAAGCCAATTATAAAGACGTTTTTTATGGTTTAGTTGTACCACAGGGGTTATTCTGATTAACAATGTGTTGGGGAATTTTATTTTGTTGATACTAACATTGCTGGCTTAAACTAAACAGACTGTTCGCATATTTTGCATCGTTTATTATGTGAAAATGTGTTGCTGTCACACAAAGTACTTTTATGTTTTACTTTTAAAACGTTTTTTAAAATAAGGTTTGGTCGAATGTAGATGTTTTTTTTTTGGCATATAGTTAGTATGGTTATGACGAAGAACAGTTAGAATTATTTTATTCTATTTTTGTTTTATTTTATTTATTTTAAAAGTTAACATGTATGGTATTAACTGGTGCATACTACTGTTTTATAACTCCGCCTGAAGGTAAACATTATAACAGACTAAGACAACAGTTCAGATACATGTAAACTGCACGTAGTTCTGGTGAAGGTCAAATATGCATGCATCGTTTTCTTCCGGACGTTATTTGTGTGTGTGTGTGTGTTATGGAGTCTCAGAACGCATTTGATAAAAGTGATGTCTCAGGCCGTGTTTGGTAAAGTTGAGTCTCAGACTGTGTTTGGTAGAGTTGTACTTTGTTCCTTGTTCACACCTGTGTGTTTTGTAACTAACTGCATGTTGTATTATTAAAATTATAGCCTCGAGAAGAAAACTGTTGGTGGTGTTCTTGTGTCTATAACTGTAACTGACATGCATAGCATGGCCTGTTCTTTAATAATAGTTTCATTTAAAAAAAAAAAAAATTGGGATTACAGAATTTGCTATTTGCGAGTTATTTTGTAGTTTTGCAGATGCAAATAAACATTTTTTTTTAATTATTGATTTTTGAAATACATAATTTGATTTTCTTTTGTGATACATGTTGTATGCAATGCATGTATAAGGCTAGATTTAAATGTATACAGTTTCACTTGATATCGGATGTGATGTTTGAATAATGTAACCAAGATTATTTTGTTGATTAGTATTTTGTTCATTTTTCTTGGTTTAGATTGAATTTAAATCTTTATTAAAAAGACCTTTTACTTCTGCATGAATGAATCATTCATCTGTTGTTTTTATGTTCAGATTTTTTAATGTCTTGAAAACATATTTAATAGTTGTACACCAGATAATAAGTTATAATTACGAACACTTTCGCGTGATACTATATGATGTCTAATTGTAATACATTCCTGTATGTTTTAATGGTTCAATGGGCTGTGACTTAGGTACCTAGTTGTTTAATTAAATTGCTATTAAATGATTACTTGAACTTGGCTTGTTTTGATAAGTTGATTGTAGTTGTTTTGATTGTTTTGATATTGTGATTGTCTATTCATTATTTTGCTTGATAATAATGTGTGCATGACTTTTTTTTAACCAATTGATTGGCCCTGTAAATTAATTACAAATTAGAAAATACAATTCTACACTAATACATTAACATATTTGTTATCATTAGTATGATTCAAAAGCCATTTTTGAAGAGTAATGTCAGATAGGCAGTTGATTTTTACAAATGATCGAGTTATTGAGTAAATGATCAGTTAGCTCATTGACTGTTGAATGGGACATTAATGGAACACTGGAAGGCTGGGTACTTACACCAACCACACTGCAGGCCTCGTATCTCCTTTCCACACTTGTGAATGTAATGACTGGTGGAATAGTTGATGGTTGTTGACTGACAGACTGGCTGATTTGCAGCGGTGTCCAAGAACAAGCGTTCCATGAGCTGGTCAGACACCTACGACAGCTGGAGATGACATGGGACGATTGGTGCCCTAGTACCAATACCAACACCAACAAGAGAGATGACGAAGAAGAATCCAAGCTGTCGTTAGAAGAGAAAGAAAAACTGGACTACGATGACAACATCAGGTAATTGGTAATGAGAACGGCGACACTCATAAATAACGAATCAGATTTTATTTCAGTATCAAAACAAAAACAATGCCTTCTAGAGACTTTAAAAAATACAGGATAAAACCACACAGCTGTTGTGCTCTCTCTCTCTCTCTCTCTCTCTCTCTCTCTCTCTCTCTCTCTCTCTCTCTCTCTCTCTCTCTCTCTCTCTCTCTCTCTCTCTCTCTCTCTCTCTTCTCTCTCTCTCTCTCAGATTTTATTCATCACCCATACTTTTGGCATCCCAAAAGTTACTTTCTGTCAAATCATTAGGTTAGGTATTGTGCATACATGGAAAATACTGGGTTTTAGCTGATAACATTGATGGCAGTAATGAGGAGTAGTACGCTGTTGTATCCTTGATGCTAAACGTTGTTTACAATAAACCAAGGTTCTAATGTGCATTTGTGTGTGTTTGGCCTCTTCTGGAATATTCTTCTAGTCTAGTTGAGTATAACCCAAAGTTTGGAATGGTCATACCGAGTAAATCTATTCTTGACTCCAGTTCTATTGTTCACCTTTTAGTCAACATTTGTTGACTTCAACTTTAAGAAGGCAGTGGGATTCTTCTACACATTTTTCGTCTTCTTAATATTAATAATTATAATAATATAATAAAGTAATAATAAAAGTAATAAATCAAGTTTTATCATGCACAATACCTTTGAAAAAAAAAAAAGGAAAGACTGTTCTGTATTCCTTAATGTTAATTTTGATGTTGGAAGTTGCTCATCTGACAGAGTGCTGGACCCCAACCTGTGGGAGCAGTATGACCAATACAAGCTGTCCTACGCCAAGATTCTCTTTAGGTGGCAGTTGTTCAACCAGAGGGCCCTCATCCTCAAATTTATCTCCACACCCACGCCGCCCCACAAAGGAGTTGGTAAGAATTTGTGTTTCTTTTCACCGTCACGCTTCACTCGTTTTTCGCTCACTTTATGCCAGTTAAGGCGTAATGTTGTGATAACCTGTGTGGACACATTTTGGTTATAGATTTAAAAAAAAAAATCATAGCTTCATCGAGATAGGAAGGCATCCTGAATTTCACTCCCGTGAGTGGCACATTTATTCAAAATCTGAGCAATCCCAAGTCAAAACTATGAAAATATATTAATTTAAAGGTGCCATTGTTATTATCAGCACTTTTGGAGGCCAAAAGCGGCTGCAGTGCATATGGCTACATGAAGGGTGGAGATAAAAGAGATAAAAGGACTGGCTATCCCACCAATAAATAGGTGTGTTTGTCCCTGTCTCAGAAGAGAGAGAACGGAGAATGAGGATGAAAACTAAAAGATAGAAGTTAGAGTTAACTGCCAACTATTTTGTGATTGCTGGATAGTGGTGGCCAGTGCTTTGAGAAGCTCTCTGAGCTTATAAGTGCGCTATATAAGAGTAATCTCTTTCTTTTTAACTTTGTTAACGAGAGCATAGTAATTATTTTGCCTCTCATTAGGCAGGCATTGAGGAGAGAAAACGATGCAGGTTTCATACAGTTCAATGAAAATTTGCATCGGTCGGCAATAGATTGTGTATGTGCCCCGATGCTTGAATCCTGATAGGTGTAACTCAGATTTGTTTATCCACGCAATCTGTTCACTCAGCAACAAGGCACGGCGGCGTCGTATGAAGTTTCCCAACTTTATTCAGCGTACATCAACAACTGCATACAATCGCTCAATCGCTTTTCACTTTTTCCACTCTACAATTCTCAACTATCAACCACCTTTTGAAACAGTGCGGCACTGTATATATAGTCTCTCTACACTCCAGAAAGGGTGAGAATACCCCAGCATAAAACACCACAACCAATCAGAACAAATTTCATCATCACTGTCTCACGTCATTCAACCTTCTTTGGGATAGAAGCTTCTTTAGTTACTACTAGAATTATCCATACGCTTCGATCGATTGTAAACAACCAACTCTATAAAATTCTCAAATAATATCGGCGAACTAAAATTACCAATGTTATACAAATCTTCTTCTAATAACAACGCAAAATCAAATCAAAGGTAAATACACTCTATTATTGCATGCTTTGCAAAATAAAACCAACAGATCTATCGCACGCGTCACACACAAACTATCGTGCAACGTAACAGTGTACCAACCTTGCCAGGTCAAGTAGATTTGCCGAATATATATGGAATCAACCATTGGCTGCCAACTATTTCATGTTTTGATGGTGCCTTTTTGTGGAATATTCAGAGTTTGGAGTGTGCTGCCACAAGTGTGGAAAGGAGATACGAGGCCCGCAGTGTGGTTGGTGTAAGTACCCAGCCTTCCAGTGTTCCATTTGTCATCTAGGTGTCCGAGGTAAGTCCTCTTTACAGGATTGGTTTCTGGCGATATCAGTATTGTGCGAGAATAGCTAAAATTTGTGTTGTCAGGCAATATCTTTAGTTCTTTTTTTCTTTTCATACATTCCAAACAAAACCTCCATTTATATTTTGTCTCTAAGAACCCTTTGGGGAAAGATATCCGAGCTCAGTCCAGCCTCTGTGATTGGTACTAAGAACATTTTATTTGGGGAAAATATTTTAGTTTGAGCCAGAACAGTAAAGATTTCAGATGGCCTAGTAAAAAATGAATTTAACAGACTTTGCACCAGCATCCGTGTTCCTTTATAAGAATGTAGTGCTAAAGTCTTAGGACACTTCACTGAGGGTGACCGTTAAGTGAGCTTTGTTGATGTCTTCTCACTATGCAGGTCTGTCCAACTTCTGCCTGGTGTGCGGTCATGGCGGACACACGACTCACATGATGGAGTGGTTCCAATCGGAGATGGTCTGTCCTACCGGCTGTGGCTGCGTTTGCATGAATGAGAACTTCTTCTCTTCCTAGCGCAAGGTCTAGGCGAAAATTCCTATTGCACAGTAACCATCACATGGTCTGGGATTGTGGTTGCATATAGAGAGATTGAAATGAGCCTCGAGAAGACAATGGTTTTGGGCGCAAGACTAGTCACCCACATTTTCATCATCTTCTTCATCATCGTCGTCATCTGTATGAACTCCTGTGTTTGCATTTGGAGTATGACCCATACTATTGTGGTTGCACAACGCCTGCCCTCTTTCACTGGTATGCTTGTGTTGATGCTTGTGTTGTTAGTAATCATAAGTATCACTGAAATTGGTTGTTTCATGCACTATAGACCAGGAATGGCCTTTTGCAATGTATTGGTTGCAGGGCTAAAGTCAGATCAGCAAAAACAAAAAAAGGCTCATGGCTTGTAATGTGAATTCCATATTATTGTGCGTGTGTGTGGTTGTTGTTTTTTTCCTTCTGTGGATCTTTTGTAAGATGCATCATCAATGACCAAGTCAGTGGAGCTTTAAGTACATTGAGTATCAAACGATTTAGGCATGTGTTCCATGGAAAAAGCATATCAACTCCTGGGTTTGGAATCAATCTGGTCTTCTGTTTGTGTGAGGTTGATAATACGGAACAGGGAGAGAAATGAGAATGAGACGTCAGCTCGAGTTGGTCTGGGTTTGCTGTAATACTGGTCACCCTATAACCAGTGACATGATCCAAATGCAGCATTGAAATAGCATGACTTGTAGTATTTATTGTGACCACTTACTGTTGTTCAATGCATGTTGTACATGTGTTGTGGTGAGAATGTGGGGACACTAAAGAAAGCGTCTGTATTTCATGATCTCAGGTGGTGCTTATTTCATGTTGTGAAGTAGGTAGTGTTTTGTACCCCAAAGTGAACAACAAAATGACATGGTCAAAATGTGTGAAAGATAGAGCGAAAAAGAGAGAGGACGAGAGATAGCTAGATCAACAGTGAGGAGACGGAAAGAGAGCTGAGAGAGAGAGAGAGAGATAGAGAGATTGAGCTGAATAAAATGCTTGATATGAAAGTCACCTGTGAGAGTGATAGAAAAGGATTGGAAGAAAAGTATTGAGACTGAAAGAGTTCATGCCAAGTCAATGAATGAAATATTTGAAATGAAAGTAAATGCCCAACAATGCAATAATGTATTAGCCCAACATTGTGAGAGTCTCCCCCTGCATGTCCTATCCCCTTCACCCACCCCCATCCCATTTCAACCTCCAACCCTTCCAGATGTGTGTATGGCTATCCCCTCCCTGCTTTCTCCTCGCCATTCCCATTCTGAAAGTATAAATCTCTTGGTATCCATTTAGTTTCAGCATCTTGTGACTTTTCCGCAAGTTATTATTGTATTTCTTCATTAAAGTATAAATGTCTGTGAAATAGTTATTTTTGTGGTTTTTTTAAATATTTTTTTTTCTCATTTATTTGTATTTTATTGTTTGTTTGTTTTTTATTGTTGTATTATTTTTTATTTTTTGTCTTGTACATTCAAAATATTGTTTTTGGTACAAAATGTTTTGCTCTATATTTTGTTTACAAGGCTATTGTGCAAACCCTTCCGTGCTTAAAAAAAAAATACACATACAGCATGGTCACAAAAGTGAATATTTAGTTTGAACTTTTATTAGTTTTTTATCAGTTTATTCAAATTCTTTGACAGTAATCAAGAATTTTGTTTTGAAAGAAAGGATTAATAATTTATTTGTTAGAGATTTTTTTTGGGGTGTGTTCAATTTAGATCAGCCCAACTGGATTGGATGAATACTTTTGTTGTTTGTATGCATAATGCTAATGCTAAACAATAAATGTTTTTGTTGTTAATATAGTTTATTGATTGGGTTTTGTTGCTAATACTATTTTGTGTTTGTTTTTATTGGAGCCAAATAACGTCTTTTCCTTGGAACAGGATAACAAGAAGTCTATGTATTTGAAAAAGAATGTACATGCAGTAGTCCTCTCCTAATAAACTGAATTGTAATTATTTATGATACTTTGGGTCACATGTGGGATATTTCTCCGCCCTCTCCACTATTACGTTTTCTAAAATGAATGTGACCAAGATTAATGATACACCGTTTTCACTTTTCTTGCTTTGTTGAATATTATGAATCCGTTGAATGCAGATTTACATGCAGCTGTTAATGATATTGTTGATTTGAGCTGTGTGTTGTATTTATATAGATGATGCTTTGGCAATCAACTCTAGTTTCTGCGTAACCGACATCAAAGATGCGCATGAATAGGAATGTGTGTGGTTGGAAGAGAACACTTTGATATTTATAAGAGGAAGAGAGCAATATGTTGATTTCTATGGTTAATAGTGAGAAAAATATGAGGCGATGTGGAAGGGAACATCTTATGAATGTTGAAAACGTCTGCCTGGGAGGTTGAAAACGCGGACCATAGAAATGCACGTGAAAGAAAAGCACTAAGACGCTATCTTTGTAGCAAGGTACACAATCTATATTTATGAGATGAAGAAAAAAATATTTTGAGAGAATGTGAAATAGCTGATATCGCTGTGCCATTTTTTTTTTTTTTTTCAAGGAATGGGGTGATTTGAGGTCCAAAAGTGTGACATTTTGAATGAACATTTCAGCATTTTTTGGGATGCTAGCTTTACTACCAACACCATATAATATAATATGTACACCCATAATACTGAGAATACTGAACCCTTTTCAGGATTTGTATCATTAACTTTCATGCTGTAGGGCCCTTATTGAGAACTCTGGAAGGTGGAAAAAGTGCAAGTTTGAGAAGTTGAAACGCATGAAGAATGCTGTATGTTTTGTAATGCTGGGTGTACAGTTATGCGATGTTGCTGAATTGTGCGTTTGGACAGAAACTGGGGTATGTGTGAATAAAATAATTTAATTTAAACATGGATTTCTCACACTTAGTTTCAGGCTCTTGTTAATGACTTTAGAGAATCAAAATTAGTATTACTGCTCACCCCATTCAATTAACCATTGTGTGATTTCATTCTTTAAAGATTTAGCATTGAATTCATTTGTTACAATGACAGTGCAAGATAGACTTTTTTGATGGGACACTTTTGATTCTCCTTTGAGGTTTAGTCTGCGCACGCACGCGTTCCATCGCTCGGACTTTAAATTTCCTGATACTGATGTCCTAGATGGGTGAGTTTTAGCTACACAAATACATACACCATGCACTAAGTCCCTTCTCCCCGATTACCCAGGATTGTGCTCAGTCATGTGGTCGTCACACTATGCGCCCCAAGGCTGCTAGTAGGCGCCTGGAGTTAGGTCCTATATATCGGCCAGCACCTTCAACAGCTGTTGAGCTGAAAAAGCTCTATATAAGAATAACATAAATAAATATATAATTACACAATTCAGATGTGACGTACATATTTCAGTAAAAGCAATTCTGTTTTTTCTTCTTTTCTTCCTCTCTGCACCCACGTGGGAGTGCCGGGGGTTTCTGTATAAATAGTATCCCCACTTTGTGGAAATGTAGTGCTATCAATTCCCACTGTAGCCGTCTTTCTCCTTTGTTCTTTCTCGTTCCTACTCGGCTCTATCAATCTGCTATCTTCTTCTCTAGACCAGCCATCTACCTTTTTTCTTGAAAACTCTGCCAAAACTCCTTGTTTATGTATAGAGTCTGTTGCGTCAGCTTGAGGATATATGATGTGTTCTGCTAAATGCTCACTAGGGCTTTCTATGGTATTATTTAGCAATGTAGGCATTTTATATGTATGTGTTTTGTTAATATTTTATGATATTTATATTCTATTTTGTTTTTTTTTACCCTTAGCCTGCTGACATGTTTTTCCTGCTCTGTGCTAAAGAAAATTTTGACTTACGATTAAAAACACACATGCCTTATTATATATGCCATTGTTGCTAAACTATTACACCTAGATATATAAAAGTATATATCAAATGAAAGGAAATTGAAACAGACACAAAAAAATGTAAGATTGTTGGTTAGTACAATTATGGGATGGAAAGTTAGGGGAATGAGCAAACAAATTCAATCTCACTCAACTGCACACCCATTCTTGAAGTCATACGCAAAGAATTGCAAAATAGAAATAAGATTTATTACCAAAAATTATGTGAACCAAAATGGACTGTAATGAAAGCCTGATAAATACAGAAATAGTCTGTGTAAAAGGCAAATAATATTATTATAGATCTAGTGAAAATAACGAAGTTTTTTTTCACTTACCATCGTCTGCTAAAGATTGTAGGCGGCGATCTTCTTCTTCGTCCGAATCGTAATCACTCACCCACAGCCTCCGTCAAATAAACATCATCACCCGCATCAAAATCTTTATCCTCACTATCATCATCAAAGTTTTCTTCCTGAAACATTTGCGCCACCTCTTCTGCCGTGTATGTTCTGCGTGCCATGATGGCGACGAACGAGGCGGAAAATTTTGCCAGCAACAAGTGCTTCGACACGTGCTTTTTGTTTGAAAATTACCTCTAAACCAAAAGATTTTTCTTTCCAAAACATTACAGTTGAAGGGAAACAACTTGTTTCATTATCATGACCACGGATTTCTTTTATAAACGCTTTTACCTCCCTTCAGTGTCACTCGTACAACAAACGTAGACATCGCATTAGGCCGGTGTTAAACACCTCGTACTACATACGTAGACAGCGCAGCCTAAAGGTTAAACAGGGGATCGATACATTAGAATAAAGCCTCAGTATCCTCTACATTGGATGCCTTTATTGTAAAGTGACCCGGCTAGTGGAGTGCCTTCAGTGTTTACCATTAGGGTTGTTTCAGCAGATTTTTCATTCTGATCAGGGGCGAGTCCTCTTTCAACGAAGTTATGGTCCTGATTCGGCTCTTTGCAGTCCGCTGGACCCTATAAACAATGACCAACAAACTAACTTTAAATCCACAAATATGTCACAGATAGTATAGTCAAGAAATGTTTATTCCACAAAAAACATGGGAAAATTTGTTGTGTCACAGTGCACACATGACAAAAGAAAATAATAATACAACAAGACATTAGTATGATTGAAAGAGTTAATGCCCTTCAAGAGATTGGAAATGGCGTGTTGAAAAAGTGTGGATTTCCTATTGCATGACAGCAATTGAAAATGACTGATGGATGGATGGCTAGATACATACAATACATAGATATTAGATGGATAAATGAATATATAAATTAGATTACATTACATTACCTTATTATTGCTTTAGGTCCAGCGGACTCTTCCGAGCCAAATCAGGACCGGACAACCCCCGATCCGCATAAAAGATCTGCTGAAACAACCCTAGTGGTAAAACCGAAAGCTCTCCACCAGCCAGTCACTTTACAATAAAGACATCCCACGCAGGGGACGGCTGAGGCTTCACCCCAACTTATCAAACCCCCGTTTACAAAAACAAAATAGAATACAAACATCAAAACATCATTATAAATTATCAACAAAACACATACATATAAAATGCCTACATTGCTAAATAATAACATCATAGGAAGCCCTAGTGACCACCTGGCAGAAAGCGTCCAATATTCCCAAGCTGATCCAACAGACCTCATACACAAACAAGGAGTCTTGTCCCGGGAGAGTTTTCAAGAAAAAAGGTAGGAGACTGGTCTAGCGAAGAAGACGATAGTATAGCAGATTGATAGAAAAGAGCAGGAATGAGAAAGAGCAAATGAGAAAGACAGCGACAGTGGGAATTTAAAGCACTAGATTTCCAGAAAGTGGGGATACTATTTATACTGAAACCCCCGGCACCCCAACGGGGGTCATAAATTAGATGGATGGAAGGATACATAGATGGGTAGTTAGTTGAATACACAGATAAATACATGGATGGATGAATGGATTGT
Organism: Oncomelania hupensis; assembly: GCA_036898135.1. NCBI lineage: Eukaryota > Metazoa > Mollusca > Gastropoda > Littorinimorpha > Pomatiopsidae > Oncomelania > Oncomelania hupensis. Next base: position 6,619,065 of record CM072519.1, on the reverse strand, counting down.
TTAGATGGATGACCGAGATGGATGGATTACACAGTGTAAAGAGATACAGATTTCAATGCTTAAGGGTCAATGGGACTGCTAGGAACACAATCAAAGTTATTGCTAGTTTCTTTTGTGATAGCAAGTAAGGAAGAACATGGACAAAACAGTATGCAACAATTCTGAGAACAAGGTTTTATTGGTTTATTTTACAAAAGAAAACATTAAACAGTCCAAATTGCACAACTTTGCTCATGCCAAACATTCATCCATCTCCCTTTTTTTTTTACATTTATAGTACTCTCTTGCTCTGTGGGTTCGGGCAAATAGAATAGACCCAACGTTTCCCGGCGTGTCGTAAGAGGCGACTAACAGGGGTGATGTTAGCACGGCATCACTGGGCGAAAGTCTTCTACACAGAAGTCACCGGCCAGGGCGGAGGAACCTCACGTTACTACAGGTTCAACGACCACGTGCTCAGGGCCAAGGCGAGCCACACTGTATTCGTGGATTTCGGCTGTGGCCAACAGCCTGGAGAGGATTGGGCCCTGCCAGGTCTTTTTTTGCCCAAGACACAACACATGATGAGGCTATCCACTAATTCCATGCCGGATCGGTCGTCGCCCGGCTACACAAGGACCGCGCCTTCCGTTGGCCACCAGGACGGAGGTGAAAAGTATGCTACTGATGGACAAATTAGCAAGATCCGCACGAGAAACAACATCGTCATAGGAACCTGGAATGTCAGGACCCTAACTGCGGAAGGTAAATTAGAAGAACTGGCCCACGAGCTGGACCACTATCGATGGAACGTTCTAGGTATCAGCGAACTGCGCTGGAAAGGCCTAGGTGAAACAACGACTGACAAAGGCCACAAGCTCTATTTCAGCGGTAGAGATGACAGGCACGAACACGGCGTTGGATTCTTGGTCCACAAGAACATTCTAGCCACTGTCATGGGTTGCCGCCCAGTCTCCAGTAGACTCATTACCATCCGTCTGAGAGCAACCCCTTTCAACATTACCATCATCCAGGCCTATGCTCCAACATCAGACTATGAAGACAGCGAAGTGGAGGATTTTTATGAAAATATACAGGCGGCCCTTGACCAAGTGCCGAAGAAGGACATAGTCATAGTGCAAGGCGACTGGAATGCCAAGGTTGGCCAAGATGCGCACCACAACTGGGGAGACACATGCGGACCCCACTGCAACAACGAGACAAATGACAGGGGTCTGAGGCTATTGGAGTTTGCCAGATACAACAATCTGGTACTGGCAAACACGCTTGGTCTCCACAAAAAATCCAGACGATGGACATGGCACAGTCCCGGCGGGGAACATCACAACCAGATCGACTACATCATGGTCAAGAAACGCTTCAGATCAAGCATCAACATTGGCAGGACACGCACTTTTCCAGGAGCAGACATTGGAAGTGACCACGATCTCGTGATGATGTCTTTCCGGCTCCATTTGAAGAGAGTAAATACAGCAAAGTGCACTAGGCTGAAGTTCGACCTGGACAAACTGCAAGACCCGGAGGTGGCAAAAATATTTCAGGCCACAATTGGAGGGAAATTTGCACCACTGCTTATTTTTGGGGCAGGCGAAGTAGATGTCAACACCATGACCAATACCTTCAACTCAGCTGTAACAGATGCCGCCACTGAGATCCTTGGCAAGCACCGACCAAAGAAGAAGCCGTGGATCACACCTGAACTTTTGGATCTGTGTGATAAACGAAGAGAGTTAAAAAAGAAAAAGAACACCTCACAGGGAGCTGATGTCTACCGAAAAATCAACAATGACATCCGAAAAGGCATGCGCACAGCAAAGGAGAACTGGATAGAAGATCAATGCCAGGAAATAGAGAACAATCTGAACAAGAACAACAGCAAGAAGGCCTACCAGACTGTGAAGCGGCTGACAAGTGTTAAACAGCCCAAAGTCTCCACTATCCAAAGCAAGTCTGGCATTTGCCTTACAGAAGAACAAGAAGTCTTGGACAGATGGACAGAGTACTGCTCTGACCTTTACAACCATACACCAAATGGAGACCCATCAGTTCTAGCATGTCCCGAGAGCAGAGAAGAAGAAGAAATCCTCCCAATTCTCCGGGAAGAAGTTGAGGCAGCAGTGCAATCGCTGAAGAAAGGGAAGTCAGCGGGAGTGGACAACATACCAGCGGAACTGCTACAAGCAGGAGGAGAAGCGATGACTGATGCTCTCACCATTATCTGTAACAAGATCTGGCAGAGTGGGGAATGGCCTACACCATGGACCCAGTCGCTTGTCATCACTCTTCCCAAAAAAGGTAACCTTCAGGAGTGTGAAAATTACCGCACCATCAGCCTCATCAGCCATCCCAGCAAGGTCCTCCTGAAAATAATACTCAACAGGTTGAAACCACAAGCTGAACAAATCATAGCTGAAGAACAAGCAGGATTCATGGCAGGGCGAAGTACCACTGAACAGATTTTCAACCTCAGAATAATCTGTGAGAAATACCTACAGCACCAACAACATCTATATCATGTGTTCATAGACTTCAAGAAGGCATTTGACCGAGTCTGGCATGCAGCTCTATGGGCAACCATGAAAGTGTACAACATCAGCCCTAAAATTATAGAAGTCATCAAAAGCCTGTATGACAAGGCTACCAGTGCAGTTCTCCATAACAGCGTCATCGGGAACTGGTTCAGAACAACAATCGGTGTGCGTCAAGGATGCCTACTCTCCCCAACACTCTTCAACATCTTCCTAGAGCGCATCATGTCAGATGCTCTTGCAGATCACGAAGGCACAGTCAGCATAGGGGGCAGAGCAATCTCCAATCTTCGTTTTGCGGATGATATTGATGGATTGGCTGGAGAGGAACAAGAACTTGAACAGCTTGTACAGAGGCTTGACACCACCTCCAGAGCTTATGGAATGGAAATAAGTGCAGAGAAGACCAAAATGATGACCAACAACACCAATGGCATCAACACGGACATCAAAGTACAAGGCCAATCCCTCAACACAGTGCACAGCTTCAAATATTTAGGAGCCATTGTGTCAGACAATGGGTCTCGACAGGAAGTCCTCTCCAGGATCGCACAAACAACTGCTGCCCTGACAAGGTTGAAGCCCATTTGGAAAGACAGAACCATCAGTCTACATTCCAAAGTAAGACTGCTGCGCTCTCTGGTCATCTCCATCTTCCTATATGCTTGCGAAGCATGGACCCTCACAGCAGATCTCCAACGAAGAATACAAAGCATGGAGATGAGGTGCTACAGAAGACTTCTGTGCATTTCCTATACCCAACACATCACCAACGTTGAAGTCCGACAGACCATCACACAAGCCATTGGACAACACGATGACCTGCTCACAGTGGTGAAGAAACGGAAACTCCGATGGTATGGCCACGTCACCAGATCATCAGGCCTTGCAAAGACCATTCTGCAAGGCACAGTGCAAGGAGGTAGAAGAAGGGGGAGACCGAAAAAGAGGTGGGAGGACAACATTCGAGAATGGACTGGTTTGACACTGAGCGAAGCCATGAGGGCTGCTGAGGACAGAGAAAGATGGAGTATGCTGGTTAAGCGATCATCTGTGGTGCCCCTACGACCTTCGGGTTATGGGACAGGATAGGATAGGATAGTACTCTCCACCTTAAGACATACTTTATTAAGCATGCTTAAAACAGTACATTTATTTTATTTTATTAATTTTCTAAATCTAAGCAACTCGTTATATTTGTCACTTTTTATTCACTTCGGTACATACATAAACACCAACTGCTCAAAAACAGTAAAATACGCACCTATCCTATCCTACCCCGTAACTCGAAGGTCGTTGGGGCACCACAGATGATTTTTTAACCAGCTTACTCCTTCTTTCTCTGTCCTCAGCAACCCTCATGGCTTTGCTCAGTGTCACGCCAGTCCATTCTCGAATGTTGTCCTCCCAAATCTTTTTCTGTTTCCCTCTTCTTTTGCCTCCTTGCACCGTGCCTTGCAGGATGGTCTTTGCAAGGCATGGTGCTCTGGTGACGTGGCCATACCATTGGAGTTTCTGTTTGTTCACTGTGAGCACGTCATCGTGTTGTCCAATGGCTTGTGTGATGGTCTGTCGGACTTCGCTGCTGGTGATGTGCTGGGTATAGGAAATGCCTAGAAGTCTTCTGTAGCACCTCATCTCGCACTTTTACAATTCATAAGCATGAAACAAAGAACGGCACCAACCTTTTGTTGCCAATGCTTTATCCATACATGCTAAATGAATGGGTATTTGCTGCTTTCAATGAAAATGAGGGAACATACAAACTACTGCCCACACACTCCTTTATAGGCATGACTAATTCACTGCGGCAACAGTTCCCCCCGTTGGAGTGCCGGGGGTTTCAGTATAAATAATATCCCCACTTTCTGGAAATTTAGTGCTTTAAATTCCCACTGTCGCTGTCTTCATCATTTGCTCTTTCCCATTCCTGATCTGTCCTATCACTCTGCTATACTTTCTTCTTCTTCGCTAGATCAATGACCTACCTTTTTTCTTGAAAACTCTTCCTGGACAAGACTCCTTGTTTGTGTATGAGGTCTGTTGGATCAGCTTGGGAGTGTTGGACGCTTTCTGCCGGGTGGTCACTAGGGCTTCCTATGATTGTATTATTTCGCACTATAGGCATTTTATATGTGTTTTGTTGATGATTTATAATGATGGTTGTATTCTATTTTGTTTTTGTAACCGGGGTGTTCGCGTAGTTGAGGTCAACCCTCAGCCGTCCCCCGCGTGGGATGTCTTTATTGTAAAGTGACTGGCCGGTGGAGGGCATTCAATTTTCCCACTAGGGTTGTTTCGGCAGATCTTTTATGCGGATCGGGGGTTGTCCGGTCATGATTTGGCTCGGAAGAGTCCGCTGGACCTAAAGCAACAATAAATCAATCAATCAATCAATCAAGCCCACACACTCTGCAAATGACAAACAACCAGGCAGCTATAGATTTCTGCTTGCTTTATCATTCATTTACAAAACATACCTTTGTTTACCAATTGTTGCGAACACCTACAGACTGGAACAAATGTTATCATCAAATATTCATGATGAGAATGATGATGAAGATGGGCCAAACACAATGCTGAATACTAACATTCCTGCCTTAACATTCCTCCTACACCATGGGGCAATAGACCTAGACAATACAAGATGTCCCAGTTCAGACAGCATTGTAAGCAATGGTTTAGACAACTACTATGTCACATCATACATCTCAGTCTATGCATAAAGTACAGTCCTCTATCAACACAGGTCTTTGTCCATACTATTTTCCCAAATAACTCAAAAACAGCAATTTGTATACCCAGTTCTTGCTTCAAAGGTACACATAATTTAACGCGCCGATTCCAGTAAAAACGACCCAAAACATGTACAAATGTATATAGGCAATTAGTCATGCATTTTGCTATACACACCTATTGCATATATCACAACCCATCACACACTACAAACACACACAGACACATTACAAACATACACATCACACACACACACAACACAAACTACAAACACATGGACACATTATAAACATACACACCACACACAGACACATTACAAACATACACATCACACACACATTACAAACATACACATTACACACACATTACAAACATACACATCCAGGGTGGAGAATTCTCCGCGGATTTCCGCGGAAGGCATTTGCATTTCCGAGAAAAAAAATATTGAGTTCCGAGTGTGAGAAGCTGAGGGCTACCCTTTACTGGGCATAGCGGCCAAAAGCGGCCGAAGGTCTAAACAGGCAAAACGTCCAAAAGCGTCCGTATCAACCATGTGGTTATATTCTCGCGTTGTTTGAAAGATTGCGAGACTTCCGGCAATTGACTTCCGGTTAAATTCTGTTGTGAAAACATTCGACTGCATTTCCACAAGTTTTCTCTGTGATGCGTTCGTTTTTTTGATTTTTTTTCTTCAAATTTTCTTGTGTGTGTGTCTAAAATGGATGGTTTGGATTCTTCGACTGATGAAGAAGAGTTTACAGGCTTCCATTTATCAGACATTAAAGTGAGAGAAATGGACTTGGAGTCGGAGGAAGAGATCGGTACTGACATTAGACAATTAGTGTCAGTAGTGTGCATGCATACGATCTTTCAGACTGGCATGAAAGTAAAGAAGAGGAGGGGCTTGTTTGGACTTTTTAAAACTTTTTTATTGTATACACATGGAGTAATCAAAAACAAGACATGACAAGAGAAGTATAAAAAGGTAGATAATCAAAAGAGATTTATTTCTGTTCATTTTGCATTTTATTTCATTTAAATCTATACACTAGTCACTAATACCTAAGATGTAGTGTTTTTACTAACGTACCCCTAAATATCTCTAAAATTATAAAAATTCTTGCCTGTTTACAGCTAAAAAATAGACAAATGTGTGCCCAGTAAAATTTGAAATGTGGAGTTTGTGTGTAACAGTGGTGGACCTCAAATTTTGTTAGGCCTACAAATCAAGATTCTTAACTTTTTTGAAAGACATGTGCATAAAACATTCTTTTTTTTTTGGTTGTTGTTGTTTCTATTCATGTTTACTTTGTGCTTTTTGCTTTCAGGAGAGGCCCTAAATTACTTTCAAAATAGCATAAATTCATTTTCTTCCATGGGGCGAATACCGGGGCTTGGCCCCTGGGCCCCGGCCGGATTTCAGAGATTTCTTGATTCAGTTGTTCTCCACCCTGACATCACACAGACACCAGCATGGCACATCACTCGCACAACAACCATCATGAACATCAGTGCGGATGGGGAGAAGAAATGGGTGTAGGCCGCGGCCTTTGCCGCAAGTCAGGCTGGAATGGTTTTATTGGATTTTTTGTTCGCGGCGTTGGATCATGGGCTATGGAGTCTGAAAACGTGTCCGTGCTGGAACAAAACACAATGAATACAGAAATATGTGAAAAACACCCAACACCTAGACAGTACTTTGGCCTTTGCTGTTTTACATCTAGACAGTACTTTGGCCTTTGCTCTGTTTTACATCAAGACAATACTTTGGCCTTTGCTCTGTTTTACATCTAGACAGTACTTTGGCCTTTGCTCTGTTTTAAATCTAGACAATACTTTGGCCTTTGCTCTGTTTTACATCAAGACAATACTTTGGCCTTTGCCCTGCTTTATTACTGAAACTCCAAAGTTATCAAATGTTGCAGCCCAAAACTAACAAAACCCATATCCATCTTGGCATATTTCAATCCCAAATGTAACTGTCAAACCTAATGGTGATGGAATCAATCAAAACAGAATGTAATTTATCAACCTCTAGTCTATACTGTTGCAATTCAAAGTATATTATCTCTAATGTGACAAGAAGAAACACAAGCAGTGGTAAAACTTTTTTTTTATAACCTTCATTGTACAAAACGTTTCAAACAACCAACTGTGTCCATGGTTAACAGTAGTTTATAAATGCCATTGTATTAAACTTTATGAGAGAGATAAATAGTAAAAGTGACTTACAAGTAATAAGTGAAGAAAATACAGTAGTAGATAATGACCGCACAAAGAATCAGAACTGTCAGTATGATGTAAATCCCTGTTGATCCACTGGCTGATGACTGGAAAACAAAACATAAAGCTATGAATAGCTAGTATCTTTTTTATTTAATCGCAACCCTCTAGTACAAAATACACAGTGCAGACTATGTTTTGTTTTTGGCATGCCATACTATCAATGCTATTTGGCAACCTGATAAAATTTTACAAGAATTGACAGTCCAGCAGGTCCGGTCCTGATTTGGCTCGGAAGAGTCCGCTGGACCTAAAGCAACAATCAATCAGTCCAGCAGGTATAAGCAGGTACAATGTGAGAATGATGTTTTCCTTTAAAGTCCATGATCTACCACCTATTTATAATAAACTTTTTTTTTAATAATAAACAGGATGCTCACATCTTCAAAGGGAATTTCCCAGTATTTTGAGCAGGTGAGGTAAGAACACAGCTCACGAGTGGTAACCTCTGAAACAAATAAAACATATTAAATAATTTAAACGAAATGGTTAATTTAATTACACTAATTGATATTTTCCATTGTTTATTGTAACTTTTAATATAATGGCAAATACTGAATTCACACCACATGCTCAGTAGTACACATACTACTATCTCCTCTCCCCCAACACGCATAAACATCCACCCACACACGCACACACAATTGCACTGACAGAAATGTCAAAATTCTGACAGGGGGCATAACTAACACATTTGGAATCGTCCGATTCCACGTTGTTCTTGGTGATACTTGTACAGTAGCCATGAACTTTAGCTAAACATTCCGACAACCCAAAGGTGACAACTTCAAAAGAAAACAAATAAGTTACATAAACAGGAGAGTAATATGAGCACGCTAGTACAGCATGGATTGGAGATGCGCTACTGAAATGATGAACATCTTCAAAGCGTATTGAAACCAAAACAATTTGACATGCCACCTCACCCGTCAACATGCGTGTGTCGTTGCTTTTTAGTCCAGACGGAACACAGGATTTCACCATCGCCTGCATTTGAGAGAAGAAAGTTCGCAATTACTAAAGCTCACAATCCATAATATCCATGATCCATGATAACAAGTCAACCCATCTGTATTACCCACAATAGTCTGGAATAGCAGGTTTTTAATTTTTCGTCTTGGGCAAAAAAGACCTAGTGGGGTCCAATCGTCTAAAGGCTGTTGGACACAACCGAAATCCATGAGTACAGTGTGGCTCGCCTTGGCCCCGAAACACGTTGTTGAACCTATAGTAACTGCGATTCCTCCACCCTGGCTGGTAACTTTGTGAAGAAGACTTCCGCAGACCTGTTTACCCCCAATTTGTTTGTCCAGTAGACATGGTCAACAAAACCACAAGATTTGGGTAACAGACCAGAAGATCACTACGTCAAACTGACTGCTTTACTGCTTCACAAGGAATATTTTAGCTTACCTTTTGTCATGTTTTAAAATACATGAATACTGAAGTTAAAATACTATCTAAAGTGTCAAAAGTCACAGAAGTACACAAAGAGTTCAACTTAGTTATTTTTTTCAAACTGCTACAATAGGCACTCTGCTTGATGACTCTTCAGATAAATTCATGACTGAATCCACCACATCACAAAGACTGGTCTTGAGGACCAGAATTGACTCAAGTGTTGAGACTGCAAGACTTAATCTCTGGCTTGTACGGTTCTTTCTGACTGTTGAGAAAACTCTCTTAAAATGAATGTGCGCTGCTGTGGGGTATTGTTAGAATGCCCCTCATCACCATAGACGATTCCTTGAACAGACCACCATGTCCTATATCGTCTAGTAACATTTATATGTGGCACCACGTGTGAATTTCTCTTTGATTGAGATAATAATGGGATCGTATTCGCATTTCCCCACCCACCACCCCTTTTCTCCATCCTTATCCCTCCATCTCAAGTCCTGTATCTACCAAACGATGCTGTGGAACATTACAGGCTTAACGTCTACACCCACCAGGGGCCTCTTCATCTCTGGCCACGGCTGACAAGCTGACGAAGTCGTTGCAGTACATGTTCCCAGACAGCAAAATAGCAGCAGTTGTGACTTTACATGCCGCTTTATGTCATTCTGTCCTCCGTGGCCAATTTTGACATTTATGAAAGTTGCACGTTGACGCTGTGCAGAAAGCCATGTCCTCTCCTTTTGAAGAAGAAATAATCGCAGCAAAATCCTTGGAATAACGCTTCTTAAATTTCTGTACGTATTTCTTCTTCTTGGCTACAGGTTTGGCAGTCATTTTTGTCAGAATCTGAATCGGAGTCTGTTGTTTCATGCATTTTGATTCTGCTATCTGCGCTGGTGCTGCATTGAATCGCCGCCATTTTCCAAAGAGAAGCGCCACCAAAGGAAATTAACTCCCTTGCGTTTTTCAATTGGTAGGCGCCCGCAGATGTTATATGTGCGAAGTCGGGCTATGACAGTAGCGGGAGCCGCCTAATATTTACGAGACCCTATCAAAGCGTTCAGCAGCATGTACAGTGCCGACAGCCGCTCGCTCGCTCGGTCGCTTAGTCAGCGAATGCTCGGTCCACTGAACGAATTCTGCTTACGTATGAGTGATTGCAGCGAACACATACTTCTGAGGAACATTTCGGAAGAATGAAAACGGCAGAAGTGGGAAATCAAAGCTTTGAGCGGAAGAACGGAAAATGGCTAATGAAATCGGGAGAATCTCCCACTCAAATCGGAAGGTAAACAGGTCTGCTTCCACCAAGTGATGCCGTGCTGACATCACCCCTGTTAGTCGCCTCTTACGACACGCCGGAAAGGTTGGGTCTATTCTATTCAGTGCCCGAACGCACAGGGTCAGATGGGATGTATGAAATGAAATGTGCAGCAAGACAGTTGAATACACCAAGGCAGTACTAGGAAAAAATTCTGGAATAGTTTTCATTCAGCAAGGAGATGGCAGTAGGAATGAAATTGTTTTTGTACCTCTGTGTTCTGGAGCGAGCACAGCAGAACCTTCGTTTAGAAGGAAGAAGTTCAAACAGACAGAAGAAGGTATGGATTGGGTCACACTGAACACTAACTGCCTTTGCTGAGGGCTCTGTTATTGAACAGCTGTTCTAGAGGCACCTGCTTCTTGCCAACTATCTTGCTGCACACATTGGCAATGCCAGACAGAGAGTTTATGCTCTTCACGCTGAGGATCCTGTACCAACAGATAAATTAAAATGTTAGGATTGATTCTTATATAAAGCTTATGCATACAGGATAACAAAATATTTTATTGCAAAGTGAAAACCCATCATGAATACACACATTTCAATTAGCACTGAATTATCAATATCAATTAAAATATATATATATATATAATAATAACAGTCAACAATATTTTTTTGTTTCTTTTCTCGCTTCTTCCTTTTCTTTCTTTCTTTTTATTATTTGGTACCCACCTCACAGCGTTGATAGAGGTGCTTCATGTCATCTTCAAGGCAGAGCGCCACGTCCCAGAAGTCTGGAATGATTCTCCCACTCACCACATCACACCGGAACACCTCACATACATCAGCCAAGCACACTGACCGCTCCTCCTGAAAACGGTGCAATGAAATTTGTTAGTCAGTGCTACAAATTATATAGTTTATACTCCATCTTGCAAGTATTAATCAGAAGATTTGAATACCATAAACCGGTGTAACGCTGGCTATATTATTTCTGCCTCCCTGTACCGGTGTTTATACACAAAAAATGGAGTAAACTGTCATGAAAAGATGCGTCTGCCACCAAAAGAATACAAATTATCAGTAACGTTTTGTAATTATTCTCTTCTAGTACTTCTACATTTGTTCAAATCAACCTTCTCTCATTAAGAACTGAATGAAGAATAAATCTATATCTTTTTTTTTTAAAATTAGCCCACATATCAATAAAAAATATTAAACTAATTTTTTTTAAATTTAGGCAATTTTAATATAATTTTATTTTTTAAAAAAGGACAATTTTAGTTCTCACTTCCACTTGTTCAGAATGTCTGTTGTCAAAGTGCAGGTCCAAGAAATGCTCATTCAAGAACGCCTTCCCGCAGAAGTGACAATACCATTTTGACCCTTCCTCCACTGACTTGTGGGCTTCCTGTGTACGATAGCGATCTCGTGCTGGTGAGAACAGACATTCATCTGAGAATTCTGCTTGAATGTCACTAAAAGCTGGCATCAGTTTCTGCAATACACAACGCAAAACACTCTTAACAAATATAAATTATTTGGCTGCAGAATCTTTAAGATGCTGAGGGTGGTGGCCCAAATGGAAAGAAGTAGTAGTATGTCTATACCTGACTACCATCAAATAATCAACTCTTTGTCATCAATGTGGAGGGCAACAATATAAATCCAAGAAATGCAATTACAAATATACATGTGATTGTGAGAAAGAATAAAAGTAATTATAAGAATAATAAATGAAATAGCTGCACAATACAGGGTGTTCCAAAAGTCTTGGGCACATTTTGACATTGAATATTTCCGAAACTATTAAGGATATAAAAACGCATCTGGTAAATTCAGAAAGCTTGTAATCTCAATTTTTACATGGAATGTTCAAAGATGTTCAATGTGAGCACCATTGATCACACGACACACATCAAGCCGATAGTCAAATTCTTGCCAAACGCGTCCTAACATTTTCTGGTTGAGTGAACGCCATTAATGGGTCTGAAAAGAAATAAAAAAATCAACAGCTTTACAAAAAACTTAATGTAATTAGCTTTAAAATGGCACAACTTTTATCTTACTACCATTCATAGTAATTGAGATATGGGGACTTCAAATGTGCCCAAGACTTTTGGAACACCCTGTATAATTGCCAAATATAATGGTGATATGCGCATGCGTGGCGGTAGGTAGGATGTCTCATGAGCTCCGACAAAATTACTAGGAATTGGCTGGAAAAGTGGCAAATAACCATAAATAAACTTGATGTGTGCTAATGTGATTAGCAGGGGAATGTTATTCATATACAAGGAAGTACTGTCGACCCGTATTTTTTGATCAAGCATCTGAAAATTGGGACTTCATCAATCGCCCGAACTACTGTCTTACTTCCGGTCCCGGATAACAACATTCGACTCAGTGTTTGACAACGAAGACGAAGTGATCTCAATACGGTATTTTCATCTCTTTAAACGTCTACCCTTCTTCCTGCTTAAAGGTGAGAGAAGATTATTCCTTTGACTCGGCATGAAGAACTATATTATAGGCACAGAAATTATGCAATAATATACCAGAATCGAATCATGGGTGACGAAGCGAAATCCAAACTTTCAAGAAGCAACTCATCGAAAGATAAAAAGACTAAAGTGACATGCTCAGAATGTAGACAGGACGTAACAGATAGCTCCAAAGCACTGAGCTGTGAACTTTGTGGTGCATGGTTCCATGCAAGTTGCGTAAAGGTAGATGACACACTGTATCAGTCCCTGCAAAAAGAAGGGAGTAACAAAAGATCATGTTTGCATTTTTACTGCCCAAGGCCATGTAATGAGCTTGCAGCAAAGTTTCTGAACAACTTCATGAAAATGGAAATGAGAATGACCAAACTAGAAGATAAAGTAGTCGATATTGATTCTAGGGTGGTTAAATTGGAGGCTTCTGACATCGACAAAAGAGTGGAGGAACTTGAAGTGAAATTGTTAGAAAAAACAGAACTTCAGACAAGTAATGACACTGAAAATGTCTCATTACTAGAAAGCATTGCTGATAAACAAGCAAAGAAACAAGTTGCTGAATCAGAGGACAGAATTCGAAGAAAAAATAATCTGATTATTTTCAATGTACAAGAAGAAACTAATGTTGACCTAAAGAGAAACAGGGACACTGATTTGGTTAGACAAATCATGTCTGAAATCCACTGCACACACCAACCCACTGATATGAGACGGCTGGGCAATATACCAAAAACAAGTGAAGAAGGAGCAAAAAAAGTAAGACCCCTCAGGCTGTCTTTTATCTCTGAAAATGCAAGAGATGAGTTTATCCAATCTTTTAGAAAGGCTACCAAGAAACCCCAAGAGGGTGATGACCGATGTATCAGCAAAATAGCCATTCGGAAGGACTTGACACCAGCTGAGAGACAGGAAGAACAGTCACTTTTTTTGGAATGGAAGGAAAAAAAGGCTCAGTCAAGGAGGGAAGAGGACAAATACGCTCACTGGATAAGGAGGAAGGGGATGGTAGTGAACATAGGTACATACCCGGAGGTGGCCCAGCAGGGCAACCGGGACGACCTTTAAGACTGTTCAGTAGAGAAAAGGAAGTTGTACATAGCTGTAATATAGACCCAAACACGAAACAAGACTTCTTTGTTCATAAACAAGCAAGCTGTACCTGTATATATAGCAATGTTGACACCCTGAACACTAAGCGAGCTGAGTTGGCTGCACTCATTGATATACATAAGCCTGTTATTATAGGCATCACAGAAATCAAACCTAAAAATCCAAGATATAACCTACAGGAATGTGAGATAGCACTGAAAGACTATGAGATGTTTCACAATTTGGATAAGGGGCATAGAGGTATTTGTTTGTACATTCATAAAAACATGAAGCCTTCACTAGTTGAAAAAATAGACAGCAACTTCAATGAGCATGTCTTCGCTGAATGCACGAGAGTTAATCTGCCTCCTCTATTGGTGGGTCTGCTGTATCGTAGCCCCAATTCTAGCCATGAAAACAATAACGAACTGAACTCTCTCCTATTGAAAACAGCGGATATGAAATACCACGATATCCTAATTATGGGAGACTTCAATTATCCTGAAATCAACTGGGATCTGACCACAAGTGAAGCTGGCCCATCACACCCGGCAACAACTTTCTTGAAGGCAAGCAAAGAGGCATTCTTAATTCAGCATCAGAAAGAACCAACAAGGCACCGCCCTGGACAGAAAGCAAACATTGATGATCTGATATTTACCAGTGAAGACGGATTAGTAGAGGACATAATAACAGCTCCACCCATGGGCAAGAGTGATCACTTCACTCTTATCATCAGCTTAAACATGAGCGAGAAGAAACCAGAACATCGTACATCACATAACTATACCAAGATGGACACTACTGCTTTAATCAAAGAATTGCAGGACATAGATTGGGAGAAAGAGGGGCGAAATCTAACCGTGGATCAGTACTGGTCAATGCTCAAGGGCAAGATCGAGCAGGCAGTCGAAAAATCAGTGCCCAAACGAAGCGCACAGTCCAAAAGAAGACAGAAATGGATGGATGGTGGGACACTCACTTCAGTCAGGACTAAACACAAACTGTTCCGACGTTGGCTGCAAACTAGGACCGGAGAGGACTACACGGCATATGTTAGAGCTAGAAATCGAGCGACACAGGCTTGTAGGAAGGCAAAGAGAAAACTAGAAGAAACTGTCGCATTTAATGCAAAAAAGAACCCAAAAGCATTCTGGTCATATGTCAAGTCCAAGACATCTATAAAAACAGGTGTGGGCGATTTAAAGAGGGAAGATGGAAGCCGGACATCATCAGATAAGGAAAAAACTGACTTGTTGAATACATTCTTTCAAAGTGTATTCACGTGTGAAAGCGACGAGCCACCTCCCGACCCTCCATCGTACTCGTACAAAGAAGCACTTACGGACTTTGAAATAAGGGATGAGGATGTGAAGCAAAAACTACGAAATCTCAAGACTGACAAGGCCGCTGGACCCGACAACATTAGTCCCTTGGTTCTTTCCAAAGCTGCAGATGTATTGGCATTCCCAGTGGCCGAGCTCTTCCGTCGCTCACTAGCATCTGAGCAAATACCTGAAGACTGGAAAAAAGCAACAGTAACCCCCATATTTAAGAAGGGAAGTCGCCTATCTCCAGGGAACTATAGACCAGTTAGTCTGACGTGCATTCTATGCAAAACAATGGAGTCCATCATCAGAGAGAGGATGACGCAGCACCTTCTTGAGAACAACCTTATAAGCCGAAAACAGCACGGGTTCGTCAAAGGTCGATCATGCATCACACAGTTGCTCGATGTCATGGATGCCTGGACAGAGATTTTGGACTCCGGAGGAAGTGTAGACATCATCTACACAGATTTCATGAAAGCTTTTGATTCCGTCCCCCACAGGCGCCTCCTATCCAAGGTCGAAGCACACGGCTTCAAAGGAAAAGTTCTTGGGTGGATCAGGGCCTTCCTTAGTGGCAGATCTCAGTGCGTCATCATTAATGGGGCCCACTCACAGTGGGCCAGCGTAACGAGCGGAGTCCCTCAGGGAAGTGTGTGTGATCCACTACTCTTCTTACTGTACATAAACGACCTGCCGGAAGCCTGCACATGCCCAGTACAACTTTTTGCAGATGATACCAAGATTTACACTCGCAGTGACTCGGAGGAGGGTACGAAGGCTTTACAAGATGACCTTGACAGTCTTCAACACTGGTCAGATAATTGGCTTTTACGTTTCCACCCTGAAAAATGCCATGTGTTGAAACTGGGTAACAGGAAGTCTGATGCGAGCTACTTTATGAGAGGAACACGGAATGGGGAGGACCATAGCGTGACGTTGCAGGAAAGCGAGGTGGAGAGAGATCTAGGAGTCTTCATCGACAACAGCTTGAGCTTTAAGCAACACGTCGGTAGTGCCACAGCAAAGGCTAATCAAACTGTTGGTATTATAAGGAGAACATTCGACTTCCTCTCTGAAGATCTGTTCCTGCGGCTGTATAAGAGCTTGGTCCGCCCCATCCTGGAGTACTGTCACTCAGTTTGGCAGCCACATCATAAAACACTATGTGCCGAAATCGAGGATGTCCAACGCCGTGCTACCAAGCTCCTGCCAAGCATCAGAGACAAACCTTATAGTGAGAGACTTAGAGCCCTCTGTTTGCCCTCCCTTGAACATCGTCGACTGAGAGGGGACATGATTGACGTGTTTAAATACGTCCACGGCTTCTACGATGCTGACAGACCACTCTTTGAGTTTGTAAAAAGTGAAATAACTAGAGGTCACTCACTGAAGCTGACTAAGCAGCACTGCAGGCTGAACCTAAGAAGCAACTACTTCTCACAGAGAGCCATCGGCACATGGAACAGCCTACCAGAGACAGTGGTTACAGCCCCCACTGTCGACTGCTTCAAAAGCAGGCTGGATGTATTCTGGAAGGACCGCCCGGAGATCTACGAACCTAGATGCCACTACTAGATTTAGCTAATTGCCACGCATGCAAGTCTAGCAGTCTTAGGATCTATGTAAAGGCCAGTGGCCTATATCATTGACTTTTTCAAGTTCAAGTTCAAGTTCAAGTTTAATTACATTTACCTCATAAACAACTTTACGAACAAGTCGAGAACGACTTCTGTCACACCCTCTTGGATTCGATGATGCTGGAACCACTACTGCTGCAAGCTGAAACCAACAAAAATATTAAAAATGGAACAAACCAATAATTTAGAACAATAATAAGTACATGAGGCCAGAGACAACAAATCATATAGACTATAGCTGTGGTGGTACATGGTCGTTTCGCCGGAAATCACGTTCACAAGTAAATCCCGAGATTGCAGTTATTTTTTCGTGGGAAATACATGTAGGTCTCAACTAAGCCGAAATTTGAACAAAATCAAGCAATAAACCGACAAATTGCTACTCACAAGGGCGTATAAATGCAACATCAACATTTTCTATTTTCTAAATGTTTATGTCGTCGTCCATTGATGCCAAAAATTGGTCTGCGAGAACGTCATTAGAAGGCTTTTCATTTCAGTTATTTCAGTTAAAATAATAGATATGCAGGTGTAAAAATAACACACGGGTATATTTCAACAGAAAATAATGATAGTTTCTATACATCATGTTTCTAATCCGATTGTAAACAAAGTTTGTTTACGACATATTGCAGGCGGTGTGGGGTGGGGTGGGTGGTGTGGTTGTGCAAGGACTAAACAGTTATGTCCCTCTACAGGGATGGACGACAAGGGAAGTAATCGCGTTTACAGCCCTCCCCCTTCCCCAAAACATTTGCCTCCCTTTGAGCCTTTTCTTACGCCCCCTCTCTCTCACACACACATACACACTGGCCAAGTAGGCGTACTTAATAACCACACGTTGAATATCAATAAATGAAGTTAAAAAAAAAAACAACACAAAAACTTGTATTTTCTTCAAGATTTTTTTTTTTAATCTTCATACACTTTATGGTTTAATGTTTAAATACAGCCAAAATATTACTGGATAGTGTAGTGCTTGTGTATATTCCAGTATTTAGTTATTATTTATAATCTTCTCTTTTGTATCGTGTAAAGAGAAAAGAATAAAGTGTCGTGGATTGATCGTATTACATGAAGAAATTTAAGAAAAAATGTAGGAATCTCTCAAAATAATAAATTTGTGAAGTCATTTTTTGACATGCTACATTTTTTATATTAGTAAATTTGCCAGGCTACATTTATTTATATTAGTAAGTGTGACACAGATGGCTATATATAATTTCTTTAATGGTAAAACCAATTTGTAGAATCGAATAAAAAATAACCTCAATAGGGAATAGGATTGATAATAAACAGGACCAAGAAGAAGAATCAATAGGCAATACATACATTACAAGATCAAACCATATCAACAATCACTCAACACAACACAGCAGTCAAGACACTTGTTGGTTATTGATTTATTGATCGTTTTGAGGGCAATTCACTTTGAGGTAACTGTTTAACAGAAGAACAGTGATATAAGGCAGAAGTGAACCATCAATACAATGCAGGTGTGCCAGTTTGAATAAATAACATCAGTCCTGTTAACTGGATATATAGAAAATACCAATAACAACAATAAATATGGATACACCAATAACACAGGAGTTATTTAACCAATAAAACATCTTTTAAATATGTTCATCTGTGTAACACCTAACCACTGCAGTTTGCACGATCTATACTTTCACAAGAAAACACAACAAATTTATTTTCTCCGCCTCAATCCTAGAGCTAACCAAATCTGCACAAGAACACAACAGTTCCCTATGAAAACGGGTCTGCAAATTATACTAAACCTGACTTATTAATAAATCAGAATATAAAGTCTGACATATATTACCACATGAACTAAATAATAATGGAACTAAAACAAAGCCCTGTGTATGGCAAAAGAAGACTTCAGTGATAGTCAATGCTTTCCAAGGTATTTCATTTCTGTGGGCATGCAGGCAGGCTGGAATTTTCTGATTAAATTTGGTCAATGATGATGATGACGATGAGCATGATGCAACAGATTATTTTCAAAATTTGTATTTTCTAGGGAATGTTTTGGACTAGAAGGGAAAAAGAGCTTTGAAACTTCTTTGAGATTGCTGGAACCCTGTTGTCACTGGTACATGCTTGGAAACGGTACAGCGCATATATATATATTACAAAACTACAAAGGCAAAATGTGCACGGATGATAACAACCAACTGGGTGCAAATAGAATAAATAAAACATCCAGTTAATCAACAATATACATAAAGCTACACCAACAGACTCAATATTTTAGAAATATAATAAAGTTAGCACTTTCAGTTTCACAACATTGTACACACACGTACATGATAATTCTAGCTCAAATCAAGTAAATTTGGCGTTCAAGGGCAACAAGAATTGTGTACGTGTACATTGCAAAAATTTTGCACAATTGCCACTCACAAAATAATGATACACAAATTTACAATAAAAGCAAACTAAGACTGTACATATTATTTGCATTACAAACATATTTATAATTATCTATACCAAAAGTAGAGTGAAAACAATGCAACAAAAATATATTAGAAGAAAACCAGATCAAACCACAAGACCTAAATCACAGTTTAAAACAAAATTGATGAAAATAATTATTCCCCTAACCTTTTTTTCAGTAACAATGTTGAAGAACATCGTATACAATCAACAGTATTGTTTTTTAAGTCTTTCAACAAATTTGTGGAATGCATAAAGTGAAATGATACGAAAACGGTCACAATCCTTGCACTAACAGTCTCTCTCTCTTTCTCCATCTCCCTAGGTCAGCCCATCGAAGTGATGAAAGGCACAGCTTCTGAGCAACAAATAAAAAGCGACTGCACCACCTTCACCATCGCAGCTAGCCTGTCACAAATACACCCCAACAGAGTCTGTCCCTCATCAATCCCGATACCCACGTGACTATATGAATTGCAGTCCTATGATGCAATATCACCTTCCTTGTCACAGCATGCCCCACCCTACGTACAATTAGTGATACCAGGGCCCACTCTCACAATATTCCCAAACGACGTACAGGCCTCCCCCACCATCTGCACAACCTTACACTTCCCTTAAGTACGCGTACTTTGTGTACAATCATTCGTGTACAAACCCCAGTACCTTATCATCGGTATATGACCTTTTGGTATATATATATATTGTTTGTTCTGCTGTTTTTTAGTAGCAGCTGTATAGTTTAGCTAACTTTCAATAGCTAAGCATAAATTCTTCGTATATTAATATCTGCTGTTGTAGTTCTTGTTGTGTCTGCTTACATTTTGCTGACAATTTTTTATTATTGTAATTTTGTACCTTTCCATTTTATGAACTTTGAATATGTTTTCAATGATGTCTGCCTCACATAATTTTAGAGATGGATTACACATTGGCCATGTCAATGTGTTTCACCTAACTAATAAGCTATATGATGTTTGTAATTTACTTACTGCTTACCGTGCCTTCATGTTCTCGGACTTACAAAGACCAGGTGGTGCCCTCAGACTGACGAACAGCTGGCTCTTCCTAACGACTCTTTCTTTCATAAAGATGCCTTATGTGTCCTTCCCACTGGCATGGGCATATATATACACAATGATATAATTCAGTGTGTAACCTGATGCACTAAACGACCTAAAGCAATAACCATGTAATGTAATGTAATGACGCGCTGAACTAGAGTCCGAAGTGGTAGAGAGCATGTGGTTTAATTCAAAGGTAGTTCTGTGGACTCCGCTATTTTAATCGGTTTTGTGTATCGTAATCCTACTTCCACTTATTCATTGTACGACGATTGTATGCATAAGATGGACAATGTCACTGTAATAAACCCAAATGGAGATATTATACTTTTATGGATTTTGATATCAATCTGATGAAATCACACATGTCTGGGAAACTTTCCCTTCCATACATAATTGATTCGTTAACTTATGTACATAACTTAAGTATCAGGTCAGGCGTTTTTTTAAATATCTGGAAATCTGCTAAAGTGATTCCTTTACCAAAAGGGAAAGATCTTTGTGATATCAACAACTTCTGTCCAGTATCCATATTGTCGGCATTGTCTAAACGTCTTGAAAAACATATATTAATTTTATGCACTAGGATAATTATTGAACAACATCCTTTTGAGTCTGGATTTCATAAATTTTACTGTCTGGATTTCAAAAATTTCAGTATGGTGTGCAGGAGAGGTGCATATCAATAAACTAAACTCTTTGCACAGTAGAGCAGGGAAGATTATCATTGATGACCCCAGTCTTTCATCATCGGAAAAACTTTAAGCAGCAAACCTAAAGCCCTTATACCACCAGTTTTCATTCACCATTGTGACCCTCATGTTTAAAGTGCAAGATTGGCTTAGCACCATCTTATGTAAGCAATCTATTAACTGCTGCGACAGAACCTTACTGGCCCAACAAATACACTTACGCCTCAAGCAGGAACTGACCTGTTTCAGAATAGTTTTGCATTCTCAGGACCTCTAATATGAAAACTTTCTTCCTTTAAACATGAGATCATATACCACTCTTCCTTCATTCAAACGTAGCTTAAGGCAACATTACATTAATATGACGTAACCACAGATTTTGTGAACAGTTTTGCAATGTGCTACCTGGTTATTTGATTTGCATTCAAGTCTTCTTAGAATGTATGTGTAATAGTACCACCCGATTCTTTGATATATGTCCACTGAGTTGTTTGTTATGTATTGTGTAATTGCAGCACCAATATTGACTGTCATATATATTTTTGTACGCTGCATAATAGTTCTTATAGTTATTTGTTTAATCATTTTATTAGAGGTTTTTGCCTTGTCGTAGGCATATTTGACTAAAAATCACAGAATGTGAGGGTGAATGTTACGAGGAATGATTGCAAGATTAGGTTCCTGCCTAAAATTTATATCCTTGTTGTGAATAAAATGTCTGAGCCTGAGTCTCTCTCTCTCTCTCTCTTTTCCTCTCTCTCTCTCTCTCTCTCTCTCTCTCTCTCTCTCTCTCTCTCTCTCTCTCTTTCTTTTCCTCTCTCTCTCTTTCTCATGCACCCTGAAGCTCTATCACTTCCTCAAATCTCTTACATTGAGGAAAAACGTTCCAATTTGACACTGAAAAAAAATTCCGCCAACACTTAATAAGGAAGGATTCAATTTGACACAGAATAAAAGGATTCACTGGACACTAAAACTGCTTCTGACTTCACAGGCGTTTCTTCTATGTTTGACATAAGACATACATTTAATAAAATGAGACACACAATATATATCAATTTTTAAAGAATTTGCAAAAGGCATAATTATAAGTGACACGCAGAGAAATGTTGGGGGTTGATAGAAAAGCACTTGAAGGTAATAAAAAAACATTGAGGTTTAAAAATATTAGCAAGGCAACGTGTATTGTTTAATAGAAGATCTCTACAGTGGAAATATTGGCACTCACCACACACAACACCAACACTTCCTGCCAGAACATTCATAATGGCTAATGCAATTGTCAATATGCTCAGCAATGTTATGACAACACTACCCCATCACCACACCGACTCAACCAAAGCTTTTAGGTTTTGAAGCTAGTTCAGCCAGGCTAGCTATAAATAGCTTCGCCGGTGCTCTTCTTTCCTTTCCTTTCACTGAAAGGGAGGGTGTAGGCAAGCTATAAATAGCCCGCAGCCAGCAAAATGTGGGAAAACCTAAGAGTGCTGTTCACATAGGCATTGAGCTGCTGTGTCACACACTTCTAAATCAAAGCTTTTAATATATTTTTTAAAAACTCAAATATTATTCCATTAAACAGATGTAGACAAATACGTCCACATTGCTTGATGAATATAAACGTTCATTATTATTATTATTATTTAATCGTTCTTATATAGCGCTTTACCAGCTCAAGAGCTGCTCAAAGCGGTGGCCGATACAGGATCTAACTCAAGCCGCCCGAGACGCCCACCCGCAGCCTTTGGGCGCATGGTCTGACGCCTGTACAACTGAGCACAATCCTGGGCAGCCAGGGATGGGGGAGAAGGACCTAAGTGCATGCTGGGTGTGTTCTTGTCACCGGCACTCACCTGTCTAGGACATGAGCGTTCACATGGTGTTAGGTATG
The DNA here is from genome assembly GCA_036898135.1 of Oncomelania hupensis. Taxonomy (NCBI): domain Eukaryota; kingdom Metazoa; phylum Mollusca; class Gastropoda; order Littorinimorpha; family Pomatiopsidae; genus Oncomelania; species Oncomelania hupensis. Next base: position 6,596,203 of record CM072519.1, on the reverse strand, counting down.
TGCTTCAGTAGTAAGTCGATAAAAGCTGATGACTTTTGTGTAAAGTAACACAGAAGACACACATTTTTCCAAAGCCAAAAACTCTCAAACCACCCTGAGTAGAATTTAAACACGATGAAGTGAAAATCAGAATCTTTAAGATGCTGAAGGAGTCAGCTCCATAATAAGAAGGCCGAGTTGTGCATCATAAATAAGAAAGAAAAACAAAACGCAACAGGACAAATATTAGATATTACTGAAGAAGACTTACTGCGTCAATAACTATAGCCATAACCGGTTGTACAACTACTTAAATATCATTGGAGTGTCAACACTTGTAGCTGTGATCAGCTGTACAGTTAACTCAATATCACTGATTGGAATAACGTCACTGCTTAATTCCGATGCTTCTTAGCTGTCAGTGCCACCCACGTTCTTCACAGACTTCAACACAAACACAGCGTCAGTGAGGACGTAAAAGGAGTGTCGCAGATCCCCCTCACACAAGTACGGCACACGTGTGAAGGCCTCTACTTCAAAGCCGGCAGGGTGGAACACGCCGGAAACCAGTTGTGAAACCTGCTCCTCAAACGCGGCGCCCATGATTTGCAAGTTTTCCGTTGGAATATGGTCCTCTGAATCTGTCAACAGAAAAGTAACTAACAGTCTTATTTCAATGTGGAAGGGTTCACATATTTGAAAACATTGTTCACCATCACTGCTTTTGTTAATCGCCACAAATAGTTTAAGTGTCCCTAAAGAAGAAGAGAAGAAGGAGACCGGGATAGTACAATACACTACCTCAATTCAACAAATACTCTGGATCTTAGAGGTCGATGCACAAAGCCTGAAAATTTATATTTTGATCAGTATGGATATTTATATTGGTATGAATACCATTTAGCACAGACATAAGTTTATTGTCGTTTATGTGAAACACAATCCTAGACTATTACAGAACAAGATATAATTCTTCAACCCACTGTAATTACATTTAGTATTTCACACTTACTAATGTCCATTACTGTATTGAGATGCAAGTGTTACTTTGATGTTTGATGTTGTTGTTGCCAACATTGAGACTGGTACTGTTATTGCTACAGCTGTTTTGAACCTAGAACTTCAATAACAAGTGATCACAAACTTTGGTGGGGCAAAAAAAGAAACCAAAAAGGTCAAACTACAATTTTTTAACACCCAAAACAAAAAATTATCTGACTGACCGAACTCAACATAAGGCTTGAACGGAATGACGACAGCCACCAGCACGCGACCTGTCTGAGGTCGCAACACAGGGTGAAGGCTGTGCAGCAAGGTCACAGGTTTATCACAGCGGTCCAGCAAGTTCAGGCAGCTGATGACGTCAAATGTTATGTTACTCTTGTTCCAGCTCTCCACCTCCAGTACTCTGTAACACAATGTAACAGATTTTTCTGTTCTGATATTCTGTTTTTCAATTGTCATAAAAGACGAAGTCTCTAAAGCGTGTAACATGTAAAAGTTCACCAATTGCTATCGTTAACTTTGTTTATCTTTGACAGTTTAAACTTTAACTTTTTCTCTTTAATTTCTTTAAAGTAACATTAAAATGCTTGTCATAATTCCTTGTTAAACAGATTAGTTGAACTGAACAGTGAACTGAATGAAATATCTGACAAACGACACATTTTCTGACAAACTAATTTAATACCACAATTTACTAACAAACTATCCATCAAAGTCAATTCATTTTAAAAATAGAAGGGCAAAGGCCCATATGACTCACATGCGCCTTATTGAACTTGCAATATTTAACATGAAAATGAGTGCCCAGAAAAAACAAAATGAAATGTTGGCATTAAAATGCAAAGTAATACAGATGTGATTTTTCTTAGCTCTTGACCTTGAGATGACATTGACCTCCAACTCCAAATACTATCAAATAAAACACAGCAAAAGTTGTATTATGCAACAACAAAAAAACGGTGACCTTGGGATGACCTTGATGTGTGATCAAATAACCCAATGTTGTTGCATACTATGGGTTAAATAAACTGCCATTCCACTGTATGATGGCCTATTTTTAAAAAAAATTGTTGTTAGGCCTAAAATGACCTTGACCTTCAAGATCAACGCAAAAACGGAACACATATGAAAGATTAATTTATCATCTCTAAATACAACTCCAATGGTATGGTAACGTCATCAGAGCATCAGTCCTTGCAAAGAACATCCTGCAAGGCATGGTGCAAGGAGGCAAAAGAATAGGGAGACAGAAAAAGAGGTGTGTTATGTTGAAACGCGCACGATAATTTGTGTGTGACGCGAGCGATAGATCTGTTCGTTTTATTTCGCAGAGCATGCAATAATAGAGCGTATTTACCTTTGATTTGATTTTGCGTTGTTATTAGAAGAAGTTTTGTATAACGTTGATAATTTTAGTTGGTCAATATTAGTTGAGAATTTTCTAGAGTGGGTTGTTTACCATCGATCGAAGAGTATGGACAATTCTAGTGGTAACCACGAGACGCTTCCATCCCAAATAAGGTTGTGAGACAGTGATGACGAAGTTAATTTTGATTGGTAGTGGTGCGTTACGCTGGAGTGTCCTAAATTGTTCTGGAGTATAGAGAGACTATATAAGTGCCGCACTGTTTCAAAAGGGCTTGATAGTTGTGTTGAAAGTAAAAAGTTGAGAGTGGAAAAAGCGATTGTATGCAGTTGTTGATGCTGAATAAAGTTGGAAAACTTTATACGACGACTCCAGCCTTGTTGATGATTGAACGGATTGCTTGGATCAAACGAATCTGAGTTGCACCTATCAGGAGGATTCAAGCATTGGGGCTGAATCAACTACTGATAGAAAAAACAACATCGAGTGTAACAAGGTGGGAAGACAACATTTGAGAATGGACAGGTGGACACTGAGCGAAGCCATGAGGGTTGCTGAGGACAGAGGAAATATGGAGTACGCTGGTTAAACAATCATCAGTGGTGTCCCAATGACTTCTGAGTTACAGGATTGGATAGTCAATAAATATGATTTTATTCACAATCCCTTTGTCCATTTATTGTGCACACTTTTGAGCACTAAGACACATGAATGCATACATAAATAAATATATAAACAATCTTTTGTTAACCAGAAAATTCTTATTTTTTACATCTTTTCTTATATTTTATTTTATAAAATATCTCACCGGAAACCTTTGTAGGAAAGCAACCGCCGCATTGGAGGAGACATTTCAGTGACGTAGACATTGTTGAAGTATGAGGCCATAAATTTGGTCACTTCTCCATCCCCTGCCCCTGAAATACACAGAATTAGATACCAAGAGATCAGTTGTTTTGTTATTTTAATACACTGACAACAACATATATTAGATCCTTATAAACAATTAAATAACGGTAACACCAAACAGAACTATTTCCTCAGGCAAGACTGTTAAAAATTTAACGTTATCCCTATGACACATTTTCGTATGGGAATTGAGGACAAAATAGCGGCATGAATAATGCTTTACTAATGTCCAAAACAATCATCTTATAGTACACAGACAATAAAAGGTTACTTGTGAAATGACCAACCAACACCACCACCTAACGCTTCACCCCACCCCCTTAAAAAAAATTTAAAAAAGCTATCTTAGGAGATTTGCTATTATAGAAGTCTGAAAGAAATTAGTCTATTATTTTTAAATGTTGACTTGCCTGCAACCAATTCCCCTTCTTATCATCTTAATGTTTCACATGTTTTGAAACAACCACTGCAATTGCATCACCCTACACTGCTCTTCTGACGAATGTCCTTATGTGCTGACAGCATGCCTTCGGGTAGGAAAGTTTGCATGTCGACATTTTATACGTTGATAGTCATGCGTTCATTCTTACCAAGATCTATGAGATTCTGAATCTTGCGAACCGGAGACACACCCAGCAGCATCTCAAACTGTTGATGCGAGAAGACAAACATGGACCCTCGACCAAGTAACCTGCACATGAAATACACTGGCACTCAGGCGCGCTCATCCTAAAACCTTTAAAACGTTACAACAGCCGACTACTGAGATATGACACCACACTATAAATTAACAAGACAATAATAATAATAATAATAATAACTGTCAAATATCATTTTTGGGTAGTGACAGTAAACAGAAAGAAAGAAAAAGATAATAATAAATAATAATAATAATATTTATTTATTTATTTTATTGTTCTTAAATAGTGCGCTTTTCCAGCTCAAAAGCTGCTCAAGATGCTGGCCGATACAGGATCTAACCCAAGCCACCCCGTGGCACCGACTTGCTGCCATAGTCGCATTGTGTGACTCCCCAGACAACTAAGCACAATTGTGGGTGACTGGGGATGGGGTGATGGATCCTAGTGCTTTCTTAAGTAGCTGGCACCCACCCGCCTGAGACATGAGTGTCAGGATCTTTAAAGTCCATGCGATGGAGAGCAAGCATGCTCAGACTACAGACCTCGGTTAATACTCTCATCCAATGGAGTAAGGACCTCTGACTTCTGTAAATAATACCATGTGTCTCTCACCCATTGATGGAGGTTTTGGTCATGAAAAAGCCAAGCAAAGTGGAGGCCAGAGACTGAAACACCTGTGTCAACACAGCATCCGCCTTTTCAGTGCACTGGTCCAGAAACTGAGTGGTCTCTTCGTCCTGATGGAACGGCACCAACTTGTCACACAGGTCTCCTGATAGCCTGTTTCTGTCCACATAATACCACTGAAACAAGACACATACTTGTATAAGAGATAAACAGAACTTACTGCTTCCATCAGTTCTTCTTGCCCACTGCTGTCCAACCAGTGTCTGCATGGTTGATCGGGGATATATCTGTTTAATGGAGGTGCTTTAAATGAATCCAATGTGTCTGCGTGCCATCGTAATCACCACCATCATATCATCGTTATATTTATCGTCAACTTTGGCATCATCGAAATCATTATGGTCATTGTTATTTTATCGTAAGTAGTTATTGTTAAAGAACTGGTATTATGCATCAGTTGTTATTCTTTTCCCTGATATTTTTTGTTTTGTTTTGCCAGGCTGGAAATAACTTTCCCCATGTAATCTTTTGGACAAATACAATTTCTTATGTTTTATAAATGTTTTAAACGATGGTTCATTGTCCAAAACAAACTTGGAAAAGCATTATCCAGCAGTATACATGTGCAGAATTCAGGCAAAAAGTATGAAACAGTAAAAAGCAATAAACTAAAGGTTACTGATGAGGGTATATTGTGACCAAATGCATGATACAGGTTAGTATATATACATCTGCATTAATTCGGAGTAATAAAATTAATTCCCATCTCTCAAATCATTCTCACAACAGGTTTATTTTGTTCATAAATAATTTTTTATGATCTTGTCATATGTGTTGCCGCATGACAAAACCCGGCTAAAGACGCCAGGATTGATTCGCTGCTACAGCCATAAAACACTAAAAATAGGCTACCCCATCAATTTTAAGATTGTTGCCTCTTTGTCTTTATTTAAGACTTTTCTTTAATATCCCAAACGGATTTTGTTCAAAACTTACTAGAACATTGTTTATTTTGTTGATTTTGATAAGGGTGTTGATCACACCTTGCTAAAACAATGGCACTAATTGACCTCCGATACCCCAACTTTTCTTGTCCGACTATGAAGGGAAATCCCCAATGTGGATTGATATATATAACGTCTGGAGAGTGAAAAGTCCCTATTGGTACTACGTTTTGGTACATAAAAGTGTGTGGCGTATGAATTTTTCATGAAATTCCTTGTTCCGAAGCTTGCTTGTGACACAAGTTGTGTTCGAATGTGTCTCTAGCCGGATCGTGAAAAACTGAAGTGTTTCCTATAGATTTTCGACGATTTTTAGTTCAAAGTGAATTATTTAATGTAGATAAACTCATCATACATCTATTTCAAGTGTTTTCTTGCAATATTTATGTTGCATTTATTAGAAACAATTTGTCAAAGTAAGTGACCGATTCTTTTTGGAAACCGGAAGTGATGGCTTCGTCTCCAGCGTCAGTAGATGTGTCGTCTGCTAGAGTAGCTAGGGCCTTGAATCGACCCGGTTTTGCTTCTGAAGAGCTCCAAGACCTGCTTTCAGACTATTTTTATGATGGTGCCAGTGGGAACTGTGATGAGGATTATGATTCTGACGAGCAGAAGCTTGATCCCGTTATTAAACGATACTGTTTGTTTTCATTCAATGATTCCTGTTTCGTAGGCCTCTTCGCTATTGGCGTGTCTTTAATAATCCGTCATTCTACTTGCATAGATTTAGGTAAAGGTTGAAAAGGCGATATCAGTGAAAGAATTACAGTAGGAGTGTGGAAAATATTTCAGTAGTATATTTTGTTGGGTGGAGATGGGGTGGGGTGGTTGAAAAGGTAAGTAGTCTGGCCTGCATTCAATATTACTAGCATGACAAGTTGACTATGTTCTCAGTATTTATTATTGTTCATTTGTTGGTTTGTCTGTTTTAGGAAATGAACATGAGGACTATTTACCAAATTACTAGTAATTAGTATTTGCTTTGATATTTGTGTTTATTTAAACTTTATAGAGCAAAATGACATGTTATTTTGATTTACACCTGTGACGTGACAGATTTATTCGACGTGCGGAAGGGAGTGGAGAATCCGGGAATTATTAAAGCTTGATTATTAGGACTGAAAACTACCTAATGAAACTTTTGTTTTAGGTTTGTAATCTTTGTTTGACTATTTGAACTGAGCTGATGTAGCTGCTTGCAATTAAACAAAAGATTACTTGACGGACGAGGGATTTAAGAGGGGGGGGGAGGGAGGGGGCATTATGATAGGGTTTATTTTAGAAAAATGATTGATTCAGGCCATGTTCTTGATATATTATTATGTGTTTGAGTTATTATAAACTTGCTAAACACTTGTTTTATTTCTAATATGTTTAAAAACACTATGCATTATGGATGGGTACAGAATAAAATTGTGCGTACTGTTTTAATTTGTTTATAATGTTCAGTATTGTGTGAATGGTGTATAATGTGAATTTTCTCATCTTATCTCAACTCACTGCCATATTGCTGCCATCTTCCTGATTGTTTTGATACCAAATACATGCATGGGAAAATTCTGGTTGTGAAGTAATGATCATTTTACAATTCAAAACTTTGAAGGCAATTTCTGGAAATTAGCCCCCGAGAAAATAAAATATTTAAATAAATCATAAAACATCAACCAATAAAGATAAAACAATTCTGTTTTTTTGCATTTTGAAGATTATTTTTAGTACTTTGTTAATAAATAAATAAGTAATTTTTCATATTTTGACACTTTAGCCTGGTTTTCTCATGCTGCAACACATATATGTAATGTGTTTTTATTCAGCGAGTATTCTTGTGGCAAACCAAATTTTCCTTTTTGATGGAATAAACTGAATATATTGACTTGACTTCACTATTAGTTATAACATTGCTATGAAGAGAAAGCGGGAGAGAGGGAGGGAAGGAGGGAGGGAGAGAGAGAGAGAGAGAGAGAGAGAGAGAGAGAGAGAGAGAGAGAGAGAGAGAGACTCAGAGAGATCTGTATAAAAAAAGGTTGAAAGCCTAGACAGTCTCGACCTAAACAGTAATTGGTTATTTTTCTACACTATCTAAATAGTCGTAAAATCTTACATATTCGTGTTTGTCGTCCTTATGAGCACCGTCCTCTTGCAAACGTGCAAGAACTGCGCGAGCAAACGGACTACGCAGTCTGTAACCTCCTATATCGCCCATCGAGGCCACGTGTATGATATTTACAAGTGTGCAGAGGGCAAATGTTATCACGGAATTAAAATATAACTGTTTTTTCATAATCAAACCTGCCGCAAGCAGTACAACTACTCTACTCTTTGCAACGTTGAGCTGCCAAATCAACATTCGCCGCCATGCTGCCGGAAATGATGGGATCGAAAGGAAGAACTTCCGCTAAACAATTGTCGTCTGCTCAGAGGAATGCTACAGCTGCCCCGAGTTGCTTAGAATAAAAGCGCCACAAAGCGCTTGCGATTGCTCTATCCTATCCTATCCTATCCCATAACACGGAGGTCGTAGGGACACCACAGATGATCGTTTAACCAGCATACTCCATCTTTCCCTGTCCTCAGCAACCCTGATTGTTTCGCTCAGTGTCAAACCAGCCCATTCTCGAATGTTGTCCTATCACCTCTTTTTTCGGTCTCCCTCTTCTTCTACCTCCTTGCACTGTGCATTGCAGGATGGTCTTTGCAAGACCTGATGATCTGGTGACGTGGCCATACCATCGGAGTTTACGTTTTTTCACTACTGTGAGCAGGTCATCGTGTTGTCCAATAGAATAATTGTGTGATGGTCTGTCGGACTTCGTCGTTGGTGATGTGCTGGGTATAGGAAATGCCCAGAAGTCTTCTGTAGCACCTCATCTCCATGCTTTGTATTCTTCGTTGGAGATCTGCTGTGAGGGTCCATGCTTCGCAAGCACATAGGAAGATGGAGATGACAAGGGAGCGCCGGGTCTCCGTTTGGTTTGTGGTTGTAAAGGTCAGAGCAGTACTCTGTCCATCTGTCCAAGACTTCTTGCTTCTGTAAGGCATATGACAGACTTGCTTTGGATCGTGGAGACTTTGGGCTGTAATTAACACTTGTCAGCCCCTTCACAGTCTGGTAAGCCTTCTTGCTGTTGTTCTTGTTCAGACTGTTCTCTATTTCCTGGCATTGATCTTCTATCCAGTTCTCCTTTGCTGTGCGCATGCCTTTTCGGATTTCATTGTTGATTTTTCGGTAGGCATCAGCTCCCTGTGAGGTGTTCTTTTTCTTTTTCATCTCTCTTCGTTTATCACACAGGTCCAAAAGTTCTGGTGTGATCCACAGCTTCTTCTTTGGCCGGCGCTTTCCAAGGATCTCTGTGGCGGCATCTGTCACAGCTAAGTTGAAGTTCAACTTAGCGATTGCTCTACACGAACTATTTTTGCTTCTGGGCAACCTTTTGCCATAAGCGAGCGCTAGAATAAAAGCGCCACAAAGCGCTTGCGATTGCTCCTCACGAACTAGTTTTGCTTCTGGGCAACCTTTTGGTTGAATAAATTTGTGTCCCCAGACACCTGAGCATATAGGGGACAATAAACCTTTTGAGCGCTTTTAAACTGGCGCAGCACATGTTTCTGCACCACAGCCAATCAAAGTGAAGTTCCTTGAAAGTGAAAGTTACTGTCAGTCGCTCTGACGACACAACAATCCGATTGCACATAAACATTATTATTTCGTCAAATAACAAGTACACAAATCTTACCAAACTGTACATAACAAAAAGTCCTCGAAAGCACTCTGGCCGCCATCTTTTTCTTTTCGCAAACAACCTTTCGAGACCGTTACCGATTGCCCAGATTTCCGCAAAAATAGTTACGTAGCGTTACGTAGCCACTCGGAGTAACTCGGGGCAGACGACAAACAACTCGGGGCAGACGACAAATATATCAAACATATCAAAAGCTTTCCCAGACTGTATGAAAATGTATATGTTTATTTGAAAAAGGGTTCAAATGCCATGGTCAAGCGAAAGCGAGTACTGTTCAACGGTGAAATAGCAAGCGAGGACTTGTTGTCATTATTTGGTAAGTTTCTTTTACTTGTTATTTGACGGAATAATTATGAATAACAAATAACAGAGTGCCAAAAATATAGAAGAAGAACTAGGTTGGTTTGTTTATTTTTTAACTCCAGACAGTGCGCTCGATCTGCAATGCCCCCAAAATATATGAGCTGTTAATGTTGTCTGGAAACAGATTTTTGACATTGTCAAGAAGAACACGAAGAAGAAAGACAAGACAAGAGATGTTCAGTATCAACACATCTCAGCATCTGTCTTGGTGACAGTCTACATGCAGTTTCACACTCACGAGTTCCAGCAATCAAATCAATCGATCGGTAAAAGGACACACCCACTTTTGCATTTGGATTCACTTAGGGTTAGGTCATTATTATTATTATTATTATTATTATTATTATTATTATTATTATTATTATTATTATTATTATTATTATTATTATTATTGTTATTATTGTTGTTGTTGTTGTGTCGTCGCAGTGCTGTTATCGTCGATAGTCATCGTCATCATCATCATTATGTTGTTGTAGTGCTGCAGGTTGTTACATTGTCACAAAGACCGTATACACATTAATCCTAATGTTCAGGTAAAGATCTCTGATTATAGGAATGGCTTGTCCGTGAAGGACAAACTGTTTTCCAGAACTGTTGCGCTCACGTTATTTATCTTTCAATGACATCAATAGTTCTGATGAAAAATTCATTCATTTGTTAGTCTTCCTATCCTATCCTATCGCTGACTCGAAAATCGTTGGGGCGCAGGGGGTTTCTGTATAAATAGTATCACCACTTTCTGGAAATTTAGTGTTTTAAATTCCCACTGTTGCTGTCTTTCTCATTTGTTCTTTCTCATCCCTACTCTGTTCCCTCAATCTACTATAGACTACTATCTTCTTCTCCGCTAGACCAGTCACCTATCTCTTTTCTTGAAAACTCTTCCGGGACAAAAATCCTCATTTGTGTGTGATGTCTCTTGTATCAGCTTGGGAATATTGGACGCTTTCTGCCAAAATGGTCACTACCGCTTCCTATAATATTATTATTTAGCAATGTAGGCTTTATATGTATGTGTTTTGTTGATATTTAATAATAATGTTTGTATTCTATTTTGTTTTGTTAAACGGGGATTCGACAAAGTAGGGTATAGCCTCGGCGTCCCCTGCGTGGGATGCCTTTGGCTTTATTGTACAGTGACGGGCTGGTGGAGTGCCTTCAGTGTTACCACTGGGGTTATTTTAGCAGATCTTTTATGAGGATCAGGGGTGAGTCCTCTTTCAGCCAAGTTGTGGTCTTGATTTTGTGGTCCTGATTCGGCTCTTTGCAGTCCGCTGGACCTTGTAAGCAATGAATTACTAACTAGCCACATGATCGTTTAACCAGCGTACTCCATCTTTCTCCGTCTTCAGCAACCATCATGACTTCGCTCGGTGTCAAGCCAGTCGATTCTTGAATGTTGTCCTCCAACCTCTTTTTTCTTTCTCCCCCTTCTTCTGCCTTCTTGCACTGTGCATTGCAGGATGTTCTTTGCAAGGCCTGAGGCTATGGTGACATGGCCATACCATCGGAGTTTCCGTTTCTTCACCACTGTGAGCATGTCATCGTGTTGTCCAATGACTTGTGTGATGGTCTGTCGGATTTCGTCGTTGGGGATGTGCTGGGTATAGCCTAGGAAATGCCTAGAAGTCTTCTGTAGCACCTCATTTCCATGCTTTGTATTCTTTGTTATAGGTCTGCTTTGAGGGTCCATGTTTCGCAAGCGTGTAGGAAGATGGAGATGACAATGGAGCGCAGCAACCTTACATTTAAGTGTAGACTGATGGTCCTGTCTTTCCAAATGGGCTTCAATCTTGTCAGGGTAGCAGTTATTTGTGCTATTCTGGAGAGGGTTTCCTGTCGGGACCCATTGTCTGATACAATGGCTCCTAAATATTTGAAGCTATGCACTGTGTTGAAGGATTGGCCTTGGCCTTTGATGTCAGTGTTGATGCCATTGCTGTTATTGGTCATCATTTTGGTATTCTCTGCACTTAATTCCAATCCAAATGCTCTGGAGGCGGTGTCAGGCCTATGTACCAGCTGTTCAAGATCTTGTTCCTCTCCAGCCAATCCATCAATGTCATCCGCAAAACGAATGTTGGAGATTGCTCTACCCCCTATGCTGACTGTGCCTTCGTGATCTGCAAGGGCGTCTAACATGATGCGCTTTAGGAAGATGTTGAAGAGTGTTAGAGTGGGTAGGCATCCTTGACGCACGCCCATTGTTTTTCTGAACTAGTCCCAGATGGCGCTGTTGTGGAGGACTCCACTGGTAGCCTTTTCATACTTGGCATCAAAGAACGTGAAGCTGTACGTTCTTTGTTGTCATACAGGCTTTTGATGGCTTCAATAATGTTATGGCTGATGTTGTACACTCTCATGGTTGCCCACAGAGCTGCATGCCAGACTCGGCCAAACGCTTTCTTAAAGTCTACAAACACATTATATAGATGTTGCTGGTGCTGTAGCTATTTCTCGCAGAGTATTCTGAGGTTGAAAATCTGTTCAGTGGTACTGCGCTCTGTCCTGAATCCTGCTTGTCATTCAGCTATGATTTGTTCGGCTTGGGGTTTCAACCTGTTGAGTAATAGTTTCAGGAAGACCTTGGTTTAAAAAAAAAATTAAATCTAGTTTCTAATCTTCAATCACGGTAGGGTGGCGCAGAGAGACAAACTAGCTTTTGTTTATGCGTCTTACAACCTCAATACCCCAAGCAATGAATAGGATCGCGGAGTTATTCCAATAAAGAAGAGAAGATAATCGTGCAAGCCTGCAAGAGTTACGGTTTCCAAACCTCAGACAGACTTAAGACTTCCGTTAATTTCTGCCACTGATGTCATGAAAAGCGTGTGTTATCGGTGCGTTTTTGTCAAGCTTTACAGCATGCTAAAACGCTGTAATGCACTTGGAATGCAGGTAGCAGGTATCCTCACCAATACCCATGTGTCAACTTTTAATTTTAATTGAGATAGCCGAATTAAATATATATATATATATCGCAAGCAAAGCAATTATTTTTCTGCCCATTTCATTTTTGGAGAGGGAAAGTTTTGTGGACTGAAACATAGCGGGGAATTCTATCTATAATTCTGGACGAAAAACAACAACCACAAACAAACGTGAAGAATGTGCTAGAAGGTCCCATTTTAGGCATGGAAGTGGCCTATCTTCACATAACTGGACTTCGTCGTCCAAACTAAGTTTATTTGCTGTATCGAGTCACATAGCTAGGACAACGTGCGCCAGTTTTTCCTAGGACGAGTCATATTTATCATGAAATTGTGTTTTTCTGAGGTATTTTGTGAGCGTTTAAACATTTAACTATATAAACAGTGGGGTTTGTTGAAAGGATTATGTGAAATTTGGAACCCTAGCTACTCCATGTGATAGACCAATACAATCGCCGAATCGACCTGCTTCTTTACTATCAGTAATAGTCCTAGTGCTACAGTCACAGTAACAGCAACGCAGCTCGACAAAGACCGGCTGGAGCGGGTTGTGCGCACGGCAGGCAGGATTGACGGCTGTGAGCTCCCCTCTCTGGCCTCCATCTACTCGACCCGCTCTCTCAACAGAGCCCACAAGATCCTCTCTGACCCTTCCCACCCTGCCCACCCCCTGTTCGAACTTCTCCCCTCTGGCCGCCGCTTTCGATCCTTCAGATCCCACACTTCCCGCTTTAAAGATTCCTTTTACCCTCAAACTGTAAGATCTCTAAACGCCGCATCCTCCTCCAACCGCTGATCCCCCTGCCGTGCGCACGCCCTGCTTCTCCCTACATGCTCGTACATCTATATCTATATATTACAGTGACTACTATAATTTAGAATGTTTTTGTGATCACTTTAGACTAGTCATTTGTGTTTTACTATATCTGTCTGTTTATCTGTTATTGTTGGGTATGCTGTGCGAGTGCGTGTGGTTGTGCATACATGATTGTGTGTATTTGTGTATGTAGGTATGTGTGCGTGTGTATAAGAGAGAGAGAGAAAGAGTAAGAGAGAGAAAGAGAGAGAGATTGTAAATTTATCTAAAACAATCTGCCATTGTCCAACACCAAATAATATTCCGATTGTTGTATCTATTACATGTCAATTGGCGAAATAAATTCCTGTTATCCTGTTATCCTGTTATCCTGTACCGTTACAGTAACTTGTACGCTTTAAACCAAAAAGAAATCCAAATTTTATTGGACTAAAAAAATTGTACAGATTTACATTTCTAAAGACTCAAAGTATCTGACTGGATAGCCAAAACATTTTAAATTTTAAACTTTTAGAGAGGGTTTAAAAGACAACAATAACCACTTTTTGAGGAAGCTATAAAATAGAACAGTATTTTTTTTTTACAATCGTTAACACTATTTAAATGGTAACCGATTTCAAAAATTTAAACTGCTTTGCATTTCTTATTACCATACCTATCAGACTGAATATAAGAATGTTTTTAAAATCTATTTTTAATGTAACACCGCGTTCAGACTGTTCTCTATTTCCTGGCATTGATCTTCTATCCAGTTCTCATTTGCTGTGCGCATGCCTTTTTGGATGTCATTGTTGATTTTTCGGTAGGCATCAGCTCCCTGTGAGGTATTCTTTTTCTTTTTCATCTCTCTTCGTTTATCACACAGGTCCAAAAGTTCAGGTGTGATCCACAGCTTGTTCTTTGGCCGGTGCTTTCCAAGGATCTCCGTGGCGGCATCTGTCACAGCTAAGTTGAAGGTGGTGGTCATGGTGTTGACATCTACTTCACCAGCTCCCAAAATGAGCAGTGGTGCAAATTTCCCTCCAATTGTGGCCTAAAATATTTCTGCCACCTCTGAACAAGAACAACAGCAAGAAGGCCTACCAGACTGTGAAGCGGCTGACAAGTGTTAAACAGCCCAAGGTCTCCACGATCCAAAGAAAGTCTGGCATATGCCTTACAGAAGAACAAGAAATCTTGGACAGATGGACAAAGTACTGCTATGACCTTTACAACCACACACCAAACGGATACCCATCAGTTCTAGCATGTCCAGAGAACAGAGAAGAAGAAGAAATCCTCCCAATTCTCCGAAAAGAAGTTGAGGCAGCAGTGCAATCGCCGAAGAAGAGGAAGTCAGCGGGAGTGGACAACATACCCGCGGAACGGATTCAAGCAGGAGGAGAAGCGATGATTGGCGCAATCATCATTATCTGTAACAAGATCTGGCAGAGTGTGGAGTGGCCTACACCATGGACCCAGTCGCCACTCTTCCCTAAAAAGGTAACCTTCAGGAGTGTGAAAATTACCGCACCATCAGCCTCATCAGCCATCCCAGCAAGGTCCTCCTAAAAATAATACTCAACAGGTTGAAACCCCAAGCTGAACAAATCATAGCTGAAGAACAAGCAGGATTCAGGGCAGGGCGAAGTACCACTGAACAAATTTTCAACCTCAAAATAATCTGTGAGAAATACCTACAGCACCAACAACATCTATATCATGTGTTCGTAGCCTTCAAAAAGGCGTTTGACCGAGTCTGGCATGGTGGGCAACATCAGCCCTAAAATTATTGAAGTCATCTAAAGCCTGTATGACAAGGCTACCAGTGCAGTCCTCCACAACAGCGCCATCGGAAACTGGTTCAGAACAACAATCGGTTGCGTCAGGGATGCCTACTCTCTCCAGCACTCGTCTACATTTTTCTTGAGCGCATCATGTCAGATGCCTTTGCAGATCACGAGGGCAAAGTCAGCATAGGGGGAAGAGCAATCTCCAACCTTCGTTTTGCGGATGACATTGATGGATTGGCTGGAGAGAAACAAGAACTTGAACAGCTGGTACAGAGACTTGACACCACCTCCAGAGCCAATGGAATGGAATTAAGTGCAGAAAAGACCAAAATTATGACCAACAACACCAATGGCATCAACACGGACATCAAAGTCCAAGGCCAATCCCTGAAGACAGTGCATAGCTTCAAATATTTAGGAGCCATTGTATCAGACAATGGGTCCCGACAGTAAGTCCTCTCCAGGATCGCACAAACAACTGCTGCCCTGGCGAGGTTGAAGCCAATTCGGAAAGACAGGACCATCAGTCTACATTCCAAGGTAAGGCTGCTGCGCTCCCTTGTCATCTCCATCTTCCTATATGCTTGCGAAACATGGACCCTCACAGCAGATCTCCAACGAAGAATACAAAGCATGGAGATGAGGTGCTACAGAAGACTTCTGGGCATTTCCTATACCCAGCACATCACCAACGACGAAGTCCGACAGACCAAAACACAAGCCATTGGACAACATGATGACCTGCTCACAGTGGTGAATAAACGGAAACTCCGATCGTATTGATTGATTGATTTATTGTTGCTTTAGGTCCAGCGGACTCTTCCGAGCCAAATCAGGACCGGACAACCCCCGATCCGCATAAAAGATCTGCTGAAACAACCCCAGTGGGAAAATTGAATGCCCTCCACCGGCCAGTCACTTTACAATAAAGACATCCCACGCGGGGGACGGCTGAGGGTTTTCCTCAACTACGCGAACCCCCGGTTACAAAAACAAAATAGAATACAAACATCATTATAAATCATCAACAAAACACATACATATAAAATGCCTATAGTGCTAACTAATACAATCATAGGAAGCCCTAGTGACCACCCGGCAGAAAGCGTCCAACACTCCCAAGCTGATCCAACAGACCTCATACACAAACAAGGAGTCTTGTCCAGGAAGAGTTTTCAAGAAAAAAGGTAGGTCATTGATCTAGCGAAGAAGAAGATAGTATAGCAGAGTGAAGGACAGAGCAGGAATGGGAAAGAGTAAATGAGGAAGACAGCGACAGTGGGAATTTAAAGCACTAAATTTCCATAAAGTGGGGATACTATTTATACTGAAACCCCCGGCACTCCAACGGGGGGGAACTGTTGCCGCAGTGAATTAGTCATGCCTATAAAGGCAAGACAGGTTTTCAACTGGGGCTTTCACTGTTCCCTTTATACTCCGATCGTATGGCCACGTCACCAGATCATCAGGTCTTGCAAAGACCATCCTGCAAGGCATAGTGCAAGGAGGTAGAAGAAGAGGGAGACCGAAAAAGAGTTGGGAGGACAACATTCGAGAATGGACTGGTTTGACACTGAGCGAAACAATCAGGATTGCTGAAGACAGGGAAAGATGGAGTGGCCACTAAACTCATAAGGTGTGGGCCAACCGCCAAAATTCTGGTCAGTAAAAAATCTCATAACCCAATGTGTAAGCCGTAAAACGAAAGCCAAATGTTGCCATTCCATGTTTGTCAGCGGTTCAGGGAAATCATTTCTGCGAGACGAGTTGTTTCCCGTGTAGGGAATAAGTCTATATTGTTTCCAAATACATGTTTCAGACCTTATTTTAAAGGTCTTATGTTATTAGCAACTCTAAACAGGGTTTCATAGAAACATTTAACACTCATAGTTGTGAATAAATGTAATTGTGAGTGCTTTTTTTAAAGAAATCATCATCATCATCATCATCATCATCATCATCATCATCATCATCATCATCATCATCATCTCCGTCGTGGTCGCCGTCGTCGTCAACAACCTCTATTTTTGTATTTAATGTCTTAATTCATGTGCCACATATTATAAGTTAGCCTAATGCATAAATGAAACTATAAATAAATTACCACTTTATATTCAATTAAAATGTTTTTTTGATTTGACAATCTTTTTATTTTCAGAAACATAAATAGAAATAAATGTAAACAAAAATATTTTCTATTAAATTTAATGTATGAGACATTGGCTATGGAAAATACCGAAAACACAAGGCCCTTTAATAAGATCCTTTTAAGAAACAAAACAGTTGGGTGATTGTATCTATTTTAATTGCACCTCTATGTTGGTCACAGAATCGGGAGTGTTACTGGTTGATGCTAGAGTCCACCGTTTTGGGCAGCTGTAACTGTGAGGCGATCATCTTTCTCAGCTTTTCTTCCATGGACCGCTGACGTCGCTCCATGAAGACGTTGACAGTGTACTGAAACGGGTTGAGGGCAGAGTTGAGCGGTAGCACCAACACAGCAATGCCCACATTGATGTCTTTAGAGATGGGTTGACCGCGAGATGCCATGATACCAAGAAGTCCGATGGGAAACCAGCACAAGAAATTGGACATGGCTACTGAGATCAGACGACGAGCGATGGTCAGTTCCTTGTTTTTCTTTCTACTGTTAGTCACTGACATGGAGTTGGCGCGAATTGACCAGTAAATGACAAGCTGGCCGAAGCTAACAAACAAGAACAAAATAAAGTTGAAGATGATGATAACGGCGAATGAATATAGACGTCCAGGAAATTCGGTCCTAGTGATGGGCAAAGGTATGCAGATACCGGTCTGGCTGTAGAACTGCCAGTGGGATTTCATGAGGGGAATGCCGGCCAGGACCAGACCTAACATCCACACAACCACAGCGACCAGGTGAGCGGACTTGACGCCAAAATGGAGTTGGCTGAATGGAAAACGCAACACCAGGAAGCGGTCCAACGTGATGAGACATATGAGGAGAGCAGAAACTTCGCTGGACAACAGAGATAAAAAGCCGGCCAACCTACAGGTGGAACTGTGTCTCCAGCCGTGGTCGTGCCACAGATATACACCTTGATACAAACGGTCAGTGCACCCGATGATGGCGAGGTACAGCCCCATCACAAAGTCTGCCACTGACAGATGAGTGACTAGCACACTAAAACCCATCCTGCTTTTGGATTTGTTGAAGATGGTGCGGTAAAGAAA
>CM072519.1:6500337-6572837 GCA_036898135.1 Oncomelania hupensis | reverse complement strand
CCACTTGCCGTCGGGCAGTTGCTGCAGAACATCTGGGTCCTTATGGTAGGAGTACAACATTTGAAAACCAGGGGCAATTTGGAAAACATGCATGCTTTTATAGAGGCAGCAGACCTCTGGCACGGTTCTACAGTCCACGTGATTGTCCGAACTGAAGAGGGTGACTGACAGGACGGAAGTGTTGTAAATTGCTGGCAGTGGCGGAGGCTGACAACAAAATGTTTTGCTCAAAAAATCATTTGTTGCTGTTTCTAACGTAGATAACGTCATACAATTTTTAATTGCTTGTTCAGAAAAACTGATCATGATCACATGAGCTGTTGGCACAGTAAAGCGTGCAGATGGCCGGGCGTACCTAAAGTATAGCATATGTAGGTGCCCAGGTACGAATGACGGAGTCTGCACAAAACCTGAAATCACACATATAGATCTATAGGCTACAATGGATATAATATTAGTATAATTATATAATTATATAGTCTATATTATTAACATATGCAATATTAGAGATGTTAAATATTTGACTTTATTGTCAATATCCAACAAACTGGCAGGAACGAGCCGAAAAATAACCTCATAGGGTCCATCATAGACGTAAGGTATTTGTCTAACTGAATAAATTTTGTCTTCATTATCTTTATTTGTGCGGCATAGGTCTACATTAAAGAAATAGCGGAAGAAAATAAATACATGTAGTCCTAAAGAAGTCTGACCTGTCATTTCCGTGGTTTGATGTATTTCAAGCTGATTTGAATTGACAACCACAGCATTGAACTGAATTGTGATACTGAGGGCGGACTTGAAGAAAGTCAAACGCACTAATACCGAATTAGACACACTCATTAACGTGTCGCCTAACTCCATGTTCACGAAATAGTCTTGTAGTTCATCCCTTTGTTTAACAAACCCCAAATCGTGGATATTCATCTCAGAATACATCAGGGGTTCATCCGTGGCATTAACGAGTGTTACGACCATTGCCGGATATTCGGGGACTGTGATTTGGACAAAACACTGAACTCTGCTCTTGAGCTTTTTGCTCGTGGCTGTTCCAGCGTTTACGTGTTCGCTTTCACTGTCATCGTACGATTCTTCGCGGGCGCTCCCCACTATTGTTCCGCTGGCTCTCTCGAACAACAGACTGTATCCGTCATTCAACTTGTGCAAAGTCCCATTGTTTCCGATAGGATCTGATCTGTTGTAGTTCTCAAACGTTTTAATGAAACACAAATCCTTTTCTGTTTGGGGTGGGGGAAAACCAGTCACAGCATCCTTTCTGGAGAAGCCATTAACTGATGACACGGGCTTTGTGGTTTGAATGTTTTCTGTCGTAACTTTGTCAGAGGAAAGCAGAGTCAGATTTTTTTTATTGAAGGGTGTCTTCAGTCATGTTGTCTGTAACGTAGTATATAAAGATATAATCGTTCACTTCCAAATCTTTTTTGTGCCCCCAAGACAATTTGGAACCATGTTGTATATTTAAACTATTGTTTATATTTAAATGTTTATTTATCTCGAAAGTTTCTTTGATTGTTACTTAGTAGTAGTAGTAGTAGTAGTAGTAGTAGTAGTAGTAGTAGTAGTAGTAGTAGTCCTTCCTCGATCATCCCTCAACTCCCACCATACCTTCATGCGCATGTTACTATATATATTTATTATTCATTCATACTTGATGTCAGACAAAAATAAAAGCAGTACTAACCCTAATATCAATTTAATTTGACGTGTATGCCGCTAAAGACATTTGTTGTTCATCATCATCATCATCATCATCATCATCATCATCATCATCATCATCATCATCATCAACAACAACAACAACAACATCAACATCGTCGTCGTCGTCATCATCCTCACCACCTCCACTACCTCCACTACCACCACCACTCACATCCAGACCATTTCTGAGTTTTCTTTCCTTGAATCAGTATTGCTAGTTTGATTAGTGTAAGTTTAACTGACACATGCTATTACCGTAGAACACAGACGTACAGGGGAAGTTTGTGAAAAGGTGGTTAAACCGAAGCTAATATTTAATGTCATAGAAGGTTTATTGCAGATTATTTTGGTTACTTTGATGTCTTATGTCAGCGGAAGAAAAGAAAACACAAACTGAAAAAGAAGGCAAGCCATTCAAATGTAGGCTATTCCTAGACAATCACTAACATAAGTCACACACACAAATGCATTATTTCAGAATTGCTGATTTTTGTGGGTCCGTTCTGTTTCGTTTTTATCCTAGGGAAACGAAATGAAAACGTAGAGCGATTGACCGCTCCTTGAACTATATGCCAATTTTTATATACAGTGCAAACCATGTTTACAAAATGAGAAACATCAGCGACCTTCGAGAAAGCGCAAGTTTGAATTACGTAAAAGGCTGAGAGGTAGCTCAAGTATATGCACTGTAAAAATAATAAAAATCGGTCGAGTCATGTTTGAGATATATACTAAAAATGTGTTTTGACTACAAAATTCAAATTCGGAGCTACGGACCGACCAACGGACTATACACTGAACGATTGGTCATTTTTGAAATACTTCATACCACAAATCCTCAAAATCGCTCTATCCGTGTTGTTGTTGTTGTTGTTGTTGTTGTTGTTGTTGTTGTTGTTGTTGTTGTTGTTGTTGTTTGGTTTGTGTTTGGAGATATAAAGCAAAACATGTTTAGGTGTTTAGCAATGAATTAACAGCAGTGACCTTGACCTTTGAAGTAGAGTGCAAGCGATGATACGCTACGCTGGCCACTAACCTAGGTAATATTTTTTTTTTATAAAGTTGGTCCAAATCTGTTCAGTGCATCTTGAGATATATGGAGATCACGGACTAACGGCAGACATTGGGCTAGTTCTGACTCCCGGCTATATCAAAGAAATGTCAAGAAATTGAAAACTGGATGTTTTTTATACACTCTAAAAATAGGGTGGGGCAAGGTCTGCCTTTGGGTGGAGTATGTGTACATGTATGTTATACAAAACCTCATTGCTAGAGAACAAGTTCCATACACTTGTTTGTAACCTGACCAGTATATACCATCTTTTTGCAGTTTATTAATTGTATGTGTCAAAACATCCATTAGTAGGTACCTGCATCTTCAATCGAAAGATCAATATGGGATGACAGACGCAGTCGCTGGAATGTATTGCATAAAATACATGCACTCTTGACTGTTTAACTATCATATCCTATCTTATCCCGTAACTCGTAGGTCGTAGGGGCACCACAGATGATCGTTTAACCAGCGTACTCCATCTTTCTCAGGCCTCAGCAACCCTCATGGCTTCGCTCAGTGTCAAGCCAGTCCATTCTTGAATGTTGTCCTCCCACCTCTTTTTCTGTCTCCCTGTTCTTCTGCCTCCTTACTCCTAAGGCCTTGCAAGATGGTCTTTGGAAGGCCTGAGGCTCTGGTGACGTGGCCATACCATCGGAGTTTCCGTTTCTTCACCACTGTGAGCATGTCATCGTGTAGTCCAATGGCTTGTGTGATGGTCTGTCGGTCTTCGTCGTTGGTGATGTGCTGGGTATAGGAAATGCCCAGAAGTCTTCTGTAGCGCCTCATCTCCATGCTTTGTATTCTTCGTTGTAGATCTGTTGTGAAGGTCCAGGTTCGCAAGCGTAGATGGAGATGACAAGGAAGCGCAGCAGCCTTACCTTGGAATGTAGGCTGATGGTCCTGTCTTTCCAAATGGGCTTCAACCTTGTCAGGGCAGCAGTTGTTTGAGCGATCCTGGAGAGGACTTCTTGTCGGGACCCATTGTCTGATACAATGGCTCCTAAATATTTGAAGCTATGCAATGTGTTGAGGGATTAGCCTTGGACTATAATGTCCATGTTGATGCCTTTGGTGTTGTTGGCCATCATTTTGGTCTTTTCTGCACTTATTTTCATACCGTAGGCTCTGGAGGTGGTGTCAAGCCTCTGTACCAGCTGTTCATGTTCTTGTTCTCCGCCAGCCACCCAGATTGTTTAACTAACCAACTAACAAATCGATTGAATACCCTACTAACTAAAGTGATTACGAGTGATTAACTCGGAAGCTATAGAAAATTGTATGTTTTTAGAATTTAACCTCAAAAGGTGTTTAACGTTTTATAGAAAATTGAATGATTGATATCATTTGACCTCAGTGTTTCAATCGACTTTTAAGTTGCTATGAACAGGGTGGCCGATAAAATGCTCTTCGATTCATTGAGCCAAACAGCTAAAACCGATCCTTTTATTGTTCTCTGCGGGAAAGTAAGTGGGCCAGTCAGTAAACTAATCAACTGTAAGCCAATTAATTAATCATTCTAGCACCCAGCAGTCAACCGGAACACGTGATTGCAGTGGGAAAGAAGTCAAGCGTTTCAGACTGAAGCATCTTTTATACCAACTGATGTTGTAACAGTCGTGAAAAACCTGATCTCTTACTCTGCTCCTTGACTGCATGCAGTCCAAACACACACACACACACACACACACACACACACACACACACGCACACCCACACACACACACACTCATCTATCTCCGGGTGTAGCGATCGGTGACCTTGCTGTCCACACACACACACATCTTTGTATTAAGCAATCAACGCGGACCGATCGCAGTCAGTGTATCTGGCAAGTAGCTAATTAACCTAGATACACATTTTACAATTGTTGATTTAATGTTGCAGTGCGATGGTGTCTCTAAAGCACAACGAAGAATGCAATGCCTTGAACGGTTCTTCGATCAGGTAAGCATAAAATAAGAACGATTAAGCTTATTCTACTGTTAATTACGTGTTTAATGAAAGACATTTATGATGATGATGATGATGATGATGTTGTTGTATTATTATTAGGGCTGGTGTTGCTGCTTCTTTGATTGCTATGGATGATATTTCAAACCATAGACGCTGTGATTTCCACACCGCGTGAAAATCTGATGCAAGACACAGATTTAAGATTTTCGGTCTATTTCTTGTTTGTTGTTAATTTTAAGCGTTGACCTTTTTTTTTTTAAACAAATGCTATTAAGGAAACTTAAATTTCTAGCGTTAAAGCAGCGAGAACCCTGAGAATTATTATTCTCAGAAACACTAGAGTAGTTATGTGACGTGAAGGGATTTTGTTGTTTAATAATTTAAATCAGCAAATAAGGTCTTGAACATTCAATTTAAAAAGAGCCCTATGCTTTGGTGCATTCCCGACATTCAAGTGAAAATTTAAGTTTGTAGTTAAATGTCCTTGTCTTTCTCAGACTAGATGCGATACGATTAGATAGAAATGTTATATGTTGTTACGATAATTAATCTTTATCCACACGTGAACACAGGCGCATAGAGAGAGAGAGAGAGAGAGAGAGAGAGAAAGAGTAAGAGAGAGTGAGAGAGAGAGAGAGAAAGAGAGAGAGAGAGGGTGGAGGAGGAACGTAACGTCATATTTTATTTTGAATGAATTTTGTACATGCGCACGTTGTGTGTGCATGTGCGTGTAATAAAACTGGATTTTTTTTTTTAATCAATATCGATATCCACATTTTTGTTTTTCAAAGTCCGTTAATCTGAATTTCAATAAAATAGTAATGAGATACGGATTTCTGTCATTGAAATGGGAAGAAACAAATAATTTACCACCATTTGTGTGTGTGTTGGTGTGCGTGTGTGTGTGTTTTGCTCTACAATTGCCATGTCGCATTACCATAGGTAGGCTTACGTCCCTATTTCCTATCAGTCATTTTCGATACAATGTCGAAAGCTTTTAAGAATAAAGTAATTCTATAAATTCTTATTTCTAAAAAAAAAAAAGTCATTTACAAGCGTGACACTAACAAAAAAAATGTCAAAACTAAATGAAAATGCCATGTTTTTAACTAATAATCCAAAACGGAACGAAAATGTCATGTAAAGGAAAGGAAACTGATACTAATGGCAAATGTCGTGTTCGGTCGAATTTTCTTAATTGATAACCAAGTTGGTTTTTGTTGTTTTTTTTTTTCTCAGTGAACCCAAGACATATCGTTATTATTAAGTACCTTGGAGTTATTTCCACATAGTCGGTCACATAAAATTACGATTTTGCTCCGGCGGGGCAGGGACGAGATAGAGAGGTGGGTAGGAGGAGAGGGGGAGTGGATGTGATGGGTAGGTGGGGGAATATATTAGGAATAGAAATCATTGTGATTAATAATAACAACACAAAGAAACTCGTATATAAGCAAAGGCAAATACAGTAACTGGTTTTCAAAGTGAAAATGGAAATTGAGAGTATCGTTATGTCAATAGGGAAAAGTTAAGCAGAATTTGTTTGTGTTCAAAAAGTTCTTATCAAATATGTTCGGTTGTGTGCGCATTAACCAAGAAGTATGGACCCTCTGCCAAAAAAAAATGTATGGATCCCATTGGGCGGACGGGTAGCGCAGTAGTACGTAGATCGTTACCCGTCCGCTATCGGGGATCCAGAAAATTCTTGCGGAGGGTCCGTTCTTCTATACTACTCAAAATAATACAAGGGCCACTTGGACATATGGGTCTCTCTTTAAATCAGAAACACGAATTCAAATTATTAGTTCATCATATTTTATTGCAATCATTTCTGCATCAATAACAAAAAAGATTTGAGACATCAGTCGCTTAAAATTCGAGTAAATTCAATTTAACTGGACATACCACTCATTTACAAAATCAAAACTTTAGAAACCAAAAATCTATGGAGTCAGTATCGGGTGTGGCCACCGTTTGCATCAATGCAGTCTTGGCATCGTTGTCTCATGGACCGTATCAGGTTATGGAGGAAGTTTCTTGGGATGGCCAACCACTCTTGCTGGAGAACTTGGGCCAGAACTTCAAGGTTAGCTCCTGGAGGGAGGTTTGCCCGTGTCTGTCGACCCAAGACATCCCACAGATGTTCTGTGGGGTTCAAATAGGGTGATCGAGCCGGCCAATCCATCCTTATGACGTGCTGTTGCTGCAGGAAGTCATTGACGATACGCGCTCGGTGGGGTCTGGCATTATCGTCATGTAGTATGGCACCTTCCCCAATGGCCCGCAGAGCTGGGAGAACCCTAGGTTGTAGGACGTCATCCTTGTAGCCAATACCGTTTAAGTTGCCATGAATTTGGAGCAGGGGTGTTCTGAAGTTTAATGCGAAGCCACCCCACATCATGACAGATCCACCACCAAAGCGGTCATGCTCGCGCACCGTCGCATCAGCAAAACCCTCCCGTGGACGCCTCCAAACATTCACTCGACGGTCGTTGAAAGACAAGGAGAACCGAGACTCGTCTGTAAAGAGCACCATTGACCAATGTTGCCTAGTCCACACCAAATGACGCCGAGCCCAGGCCAAACGCGCTGCACGGTGAGCTGGGTGAGCAAAGGCCGTACTGCTGGTCGTCTTGATCGCAGGTTTGCCTCGTGTAGACGGTTGCGAATTGTCTGGTCGCTGACGTTAACATTGCTGGCTGCGTAAAGCTGTCTTCTGATGGTGTTTGCTGTAGCGGACCTCATCCTCAGAGTTGACAGGGTGATGAAATGGTCTTGTCTTGCAGTGGTAGCGTGGGGGCGTCCGGACCTTCTTGGTTCTTGGACGCTTCCAGTGTTGTTAAAGCGCTCCCGCAGCCTTTGGACAACGGAGTGGGACACTCCCAGCCGCCTGCCAACTTCTCTCACCCCCACCCCTTCCTGAAGCCATGCAATAGCTCTGCCTCTATCCGCATCAGTCAATCGTCGCCTTGGGGGCATGGTTAGAAAAGCAGCAAAAGCGCTGCCATTTATACCCAGAAAAATGCGCCGATTGTTGAACTGAACTCACAAAATGCCAGCCTTTCGCGTGCAAATCACTTTTTAATGTTGAAAATTGTGCTTTATTAGCAAGACAACAGTAAATCAGGGTCGTTTTTTTTTGTAAAAATTAGGTTTGTTTTTCAACTCAGTGCAGAAAGTTCAAAACTCACACATGTGATTACTTGTAAGAATAAGATTGTCTTGAATGTTACTGTACAGAATAAGTTTTGAAATAAGCAATATAAGCGATATTATTGATAGCAGCAAAAAATAAATAAACTAAATGAAATATGAGAGTGGCCCTTCAATTATTTTGAGTAGTATAGAGCCACACTGTATTCGTGGATTTCGGCTGTGGCCAACAGCCTGGAGAGGATTGGGCCCTGCCAGGTCTTTTTTTTTGCCCAAGACACAACACATGATGAGGCTATCCACTAATTCCATGCCGGATCGGTCGTCGCCCGGCTACACAAGGACCGCGCCTTCCGTTGGCCACCAGGACGGAGGTGAAAAGTATGCTACTGATGGACAAATTAGCAAGATCCGCACGAGAAACAACATCGTCATAGGAACCTGGAATGTCAGGACCCTAACTGCGGAAGGAAAATTAGAAGAACTGGCCCACGAGCTGGACCACTATCGATGGAACGTTCTAGGTATCAGCGAACTGCGCTGGAAAGGCCTAGGTGAAACAACGACTGACAAAGGCCACAAGCTCTATTTCAGCGGTAGAGATGACAGGCACGAACACGGCGTTGGATTCTTGGTCCACAAGAACATTCTAGCCACTGTCATGGGTTGCCGCCCAGTCTCCAGTAGACTCATTACCATCCGTCTGAGAGCAACCCCTTTCAACATTACCATCATCCAGGCCTATGCCCCAACATCAGACTATGAAGACAGCGAAGTGGAGGATTTTTATGAAAATATACAGGCGGTCCTTGACCAAGTGCCGAAGAAGGACATAGTCATAGTGCAAGGCGACTGGAATGCCAAGGTTGGCCAAGATGCGCACCACAACTGGGGAGACACATGCGGACCCCACTGCAACAACGAGACAAATGACAGGGGTCTGAGGCTATTGGAGTTTGCCAGATACAACAATCTGGTACTGGCAAACACGCTTGGTCTCCACAAAAAATCCAGACGATGGACATGGCACAGTCCCGGCGGGGAACATCACAACCAGATCGACTACATCATGGTCAAGAAACGCTTCAGATCAAGCATCAACATTGGCAGGACACGCACTTTTCCAGGAGCAGACATTGGAAGTGACCACGATCTCGTGATGATGTCTTTCCGGCTCCATTTGAAGAGAGTAAATACAGCAAAGTGCACTAGGCTGAAGTTCGACCTGGACAAACTGCAAGACCCGGAGGTGGCAAAAATATTTCAGGCCACAATTGGAGGGAAATTTGCACCACTGCTTATTTTGGGGGCAGGCGAAGTAGATGTCAACACCATGACCAATACCTTCAACTCAGCTGTAACAGATGCCGCCACTGAGATCCTTGGCAAGCACCGACCAAAGAAGAAGCCGTGGATCACACCTGAACTTTTGGATCTGTGTGATAAACGAAGAGAGTTAAAAAAGAAAAAGAACACCTCACAGGGAGCTGATGTCTACCGAAAAATCAACAATGACATCCGAAAAGGCATGCGCACAGCAAAGGAGAACTGGATAGAAGATCAATGCCAGGAAATAGAGAACAATCTGAACAGGAACAACAGCAAGAAGGCCTACCAGACTGTGAAGCGGCTAACAAGTGTTAAACAGCCCAAAGTCTCCACTATCCAAAGCAAGTCTGGCATTTGCCTTACAGAAGAACAAGAAGTCTTGGACAGATGGACAGAGTACTGCTCTGACCTTTACAACCATACACCAAATGGAGACCCATCAGTTCTAGCATGTCCCGAGAGCAGAGAAGAAGAAGAAATCCTCCCAATTCTCCGGGAAGAAGTTGAGGCAGCAGTGCAATCGCTGAAGAAAGGGAAGTCAGCGGGAGTGGACAACATACCAGCGGAACTGCTACAAGCAGGAGGAGAAGCGATGACTGATGCTCTCACCATTATCTGTAACAAGATCTGGCAGAGTGGGGAATGGCCTACACCATGGACCCAGTCGCTTGTCATCACTCTTCCAAAAAAAGGTAACCTTCAGGAGTGTGAAAATTACCGCACCATCAGCCTCATCAGCCATCCCAGCAAGGTCCTCCTGAAAATAATACTCAACAGGTTGAAACCACAAGCTGAACAAATCATAGCTGAAGAACAAGCAGGATTCATGGCAGGGCGAAGTACCACTGAACAGATTTTCAACCTCAGAATAATCTGTGAGAAATACCTACAGCACCAACAACATCTATATCATGTGTTCATAGACTTCAAGAAGGCATTTGACCGAGTCTGGCATGCAGCTCTATGGGCAACCATGAAAGTGTACAACATCAGCCCTAAAATTATAGAAGTCATCAAAAGCCTGTATGACAAGGCTACCAGTGCAGTCCTCCATAACAGCGTCATCGGGAACTGGTTCAGAACAACAATCGGTGTGCGTCAAGGATGCCTACTCTCTCCAACACTCTTCAACATCTTCCTAGAGCGCATCATGTCAGATGCTCTTGCAGATCACGAAGGCACAGTCAGCATAGGGGGCAGAGCAATCTCCAATCTTCGTTTTGCGGATGATATTGATGGATTGGCTGGAGAGGAACAAGAACTTGAACAGCTTGTACAGAGGCTTGACACCACCTCCAGAGCTTATGGAATGGAAATAAGTGCAGAGAAGACCAAAATGATGACCAACAACATCAATGGCATCAACACGGACATCAAAGTACAAGGCCAATCCCTCAACACAGTGCACAGCTTCAAATATTTAGGAGCCATTGTGTCAGACAATGGGTCTCGACAGGAAGTCCTCTCCAGGATCGCACAAACAACTGCTGCCCTGACAAGGTTGAAGCCCATTTGGAAAGACAGAACCATCAGTCTACATTCCAAAGTAAGACTGCTGCGCTCTCTGGTCATCTCCATCTTCCTATATGCTTGCGAAGCATGGACCCTCACAGCGGATCTCCAACGAAGAATACAAAGCATGGAGATGAGGTGCTACAGAAGACTTCTGTGCATTTCCTATACCCAACACATCACCAACGTTGAAGTCCGACAGACCATCACACAAGCCATTGGACAACACGATGACCTGCTCACAGTGGTGAAGAAACGGAAACTCCGATGGTATGGCCACGTCACCAGATCATCAGGCCTTGCAAAGACCATTCTGCAAGGCACAGTGCAAGGAGGTAGAAGAAGGGGGAGACCGAAAAAGAGGTGGGAGGACAACATTCGAGAATGGACTGGTTTGACACTGAGCGAAGCCATGAGGGCTGCTGAGGACAGAGAAAGATGGAGTATGCTGGTTAAGCGATCATCTGTGGTGCCCCTACGACCTTCGGGTTATGGGACAGGATAGGATAGGATAGGATAGGATAGGATAGTATAGGTTAATGCGGCTGGGGTTGAGTTACACGGTTAATTAAATAAACAATTGTTTTCAAAATTGTCACCAGTCCGGTGAGGAGCGAATCCACATATTCTTGTTGGGAAAGGTTGGAAACTTTCGGCATTTCAGACAAGCGCTCCACCTTGAACCTAGCATGTTCTACCAAACATATGAATAAAAGTAGTAAATATAGTAATAAAATAGAGTAAATAAACAAATGCATATAATCACAAGGAAATCGATAGTAGCAGTAGTCTATCTGTATTAATTCAAAGTCCATAACACCTTGAAGTCAAAGAGGACTAAAACACCTTGATATCGCTGGGGGTTAAAATCGATAGTTTACCATTTCTGTACAAAACGTCGCAATTTGTAACGCGACAGTTCATATTTAAGATGATTTTAAAGAGAAAATTAGCATTCTTTTGATTTAACCCTAGCGGTGCCGGGCATCTAGAAAAATGTTGAAGGTTGTTTAGTATATGCGCTGCGGTGATGTGGCGCAACACACTAAAGCATCTCTGTTTGAAGAGCTTCAAGAGCATGGTAGGAATATCTTGGATGCATATTTTGTGTTGATGAAACAAGCTGTGATTACTTTGGTGCTTTGGGTTAGATTTTGATGGGATTTCTATCATAGACCTACAATAGATCTGACTTTGGTGACGTACGGCTTCGACTAAGAAATTATTTGACTTCTACAAAGTGTCAAGGTTTCCTATTCCATTGTATTTACAATTTTAACAAAAACATGTTATTTTTCAGGGGAGAAGAATGCATCAAGGCGGCCTTTTTCTGTCCACGGTTATGTCCCTTCTTCCGCGCAGGAAGAGCGAGAGTAATCTGCTTTTTCTTTATTTCTGTGCTTTTTTCATTCATTTGTTTACTCTTTCTTTCTTGTTCTTTCTTTCGTTAATTCACTATTCATTTCTTTTATTATTATGTTTTTTATTTCCGTCAGTTTTGGCCAGTTGATGTCTGTAAAATCTGTAAGGTTCATCTTCTAATATATTTCGAATATAATCATGATAAGCATAATTATGTTTATGACTATTATTTTATTATAATATGATTCTTATATAATCATGATAAGCATATGTTTATGACTGTTGTTTTATAATCATGATAAGCATAGGTGTATGACTATTGTTTTGTGCTGAATTATTATTTTATTATTTAATTGTTTTATTTTTCCCCAAAAATATGAACACGTGTTAAAAGTGGCTCAGTTATCCGGGCCGCTTGAGTCCATCTGACATGGGTTCGAACCTGACTTCAAGAAACTACATATATTCTGGATTTTAGTGGTCAGAGCGTCGAACATTTTTTAATTCTTATTTTATGGTAAGCACGCTATAATTATAATAACAAATAATGTACACAGCAAAAATTACTGTCATCGCTCTCTCCCTGAAGAAAAACGAGATGGCAAGCAATTCAAATGTGTTTCCAAACATTCGTACACATTGCTAAAAAATAAGCATTTTCAAAATATTTTCGTGGCGGTGATGCGTCTTGGCTTTATCATAACGAAACAACAGGAAAACATGACATGATAGGCCTCGATCTGAAGTATCTGCAAACCCAAAACTTTTCCAGATCAGCTAAGCTAATTTTTTAGATTCTTCGCAAAACGTTTGGAGAAAGAGTGAAGCACAATAACCTTGAACTTCGAGAAAGTACAAATACGAAAGATGGCCAATGCTTAGTCGTAGTTAAAGTATCCGCAAAGAAACATGGGTTCGGTTATTCTTGAGGTAATGCAAAAAGTGTGTTTTAAAAAAAAAAATTAAATTCTGAACGACGGCTCGACCGACTGACCTTCTTACCGACAACAAGACTGTTACTGAAGGATGGTCAGTATCTGAAGCACCTGTATACCAAAACCCATCTAAATCGCTTCAGCCGTTTTGGAGATATTGCCCAAAACGTGTTTAGCAACAAAATGACTCCAGTGGCCTTGACCTTTGCAATAGAGCAACCCCTTGGGGTCATGAGCAATTTTGCCACTGTAGATTGTTCAAACCTATAAAGGGAAAAGTGAAAGCCCCAGTTGAAAACCTGTCTTTCCTTTGTAGGCAAGACAGATTCACTGCGGCAACAGTACCCCCGTTGGAGTGCCGAGGGTTTTCAGTATAAATAGTATCCCCACTTTATGGAAATTTAGTGCTTTAAATTCCCACTGTCGCTGTCTTCCTCATTTACTCTTTCCTATTCCTGCTCTGTCCTATCATTCTGCTATACTATCTTCTTCTTCGCTAGATCAATGACCTACCTTTTTTCTTGAAAACTCTTCCTGGACAAGACTCCTTGTTTGTGTATGAGGTCTGTTGGATCAGCTTGGGAGTGTTGGACGCTTTCTGCCGGGTGGTCACTAGGGCTTCCTATGATTGTATTATTTAGCAGTGTAGGCATTTTATATGTATATGTTTTGTTAATAATTTATAATGATGTTTGTATTCTATTTTGTTTTTGTAACCGGGGGTTCGAGTAGTTGGGGTAAAGCCTCAGCCGTCCCCTGCGTGGGATGTCTTTATTGTAAAGTGACTGGCCGGTGGAGGGCGTTCAATTTTCCCACTAGGGTTGTTTCAGCAGATCTTTTATGCGGATCGGGGGTTGTCCGGTCCTGATTTGGCTCGGAAGAGTCCGCTGGACCTAAAGCAACAATCAATCAATCAATCAATCAATGCGATAGAGCAACTGTGATGGCTCGAGAGGCAAGCCACTAACCTAGGCAACGTTCCTATCAAATTTGGTCAAATGGGTCTTGAGATATACTTCCAACGGACCGACCGACCGACATTTTTAGCTCGTCCTGTTTCCCGGCTATTTCAAAGTAATAATCCCGCACTCCCTTATAGCTGTATATGCTATTATTACACATCGGTATTGTCTTCCTAATCATAATTGTATTCGCTTCCTCCGCCGCTTTCACCCTCCAAAATATATTATCTTATTATTTTCTCTCCAGCTGAATTGCCTACTCCGATCGCCATCTCTAACTGTACTTTACAGAAATCCCACCCCCTCCCCCCTTTTTTTTCTCCCTTCTCCACTTCGAAGTGTATTTTTACACGTCTGGGCACTTGACCCAGTTGTCCATAATTAAAGCTCCCACTATACTGGCTCTGGCTCCGGCCTTCATTATCCCTCATTACGTCACGGCGGCTGCCAGCGTTTCCATGACAACCAGCCCCCCCTAATAATTATTCCCTTTTGTTCTTGACAGTGCGAAAAAAACGTGTTTTACTGCCTGTGGTGCTACCACTGCTATCATCACCACCGCACAATCATTCGTCGTCTGCTGTCCGTAGCGCACAATTTTTGGTAGAGAGGAAGAAGGGGTAAAAGACACTACAACCGAGAGGGAGAAGCTCTGCTTTGTGGGGAATTGTTTGTGCGGTTGTCACCGCTCGTGACGTCCCAGAATCCCTCATCCGGCATCCTTATTCTTATCCACACGGCAATCTCAACCGTCAGTTCTGGCCCCAAATGTTTTTTCGTACTTCCCCTCTCCAAAACACAACCCACCTTCAGCAGATTATGGAGCCCACACTGAGCTTTCGACCCCCATCCACCCACTTATCAATGATCGGCTATTGAAAGCCTTTCAATGGGATGAACTACAAAGCTGAAGAAGAATGTTGAAGAAAATAGAACGTTAATCTCTTTTCGAACAGCTTACAGTAACGTAGGGGTGTTCATCATTTGAGACTCGCAAATGCGACCTTTCGTTGTCATTCAGCCTTACTTGGTGGACCCTTGGCGTTGCTAGTCAGTGCGCAATTTTCAGCAAGTCGGCAGATCAGAGTTTGGTTCGATTCCAACGTAGGCCAACCTCTTCAAGGAGTCTTTGACGTGGTGACAGCGCCATGTAAAAGCAACTACTCTACTGGTTTACGCCATCTCCACAAACCGATTCGCGGGTCCTACTTCATGTGTTTAGGCCTGCATAACCATCTCATACTCTGTCATCTTGTTTTTATTTTTATTTTTATCGTCCATGTTGGTTGTTTTTTATTTTTATTTATTTATTTATTTATTTTTTTTTTGTAGGCCCTCTCGGCTTGTGAGGACACACAATCTCTGCTTTAACTGTGCAACAACACACATCTGAATCCTACTTATTCGATCTCGTAAGCTCTCTCGTTGTCATCTGTATATCGGCAAGTATCCAAACTTCAACTGTTGCATCAGTGTATATTCATCGTTGTTTTCATCCTCGTTGTCGGCGTCAGGGTCATTCATTATCACGCGTTTTTGCAAGTCGGAATGTACAACGAGGTAGTAGTAGTCATAATCTCCATCACCAGCAACAAGTTCGTGACAACAGCAGCAGCATCGTCATAGTCGTTGCCGTCATCACTGTCATTATCGTCATTACCATCGTCGTCGTCATCATCATCATCATCATATCATCATCATCGTCATAGTTGTTGTCTTCCTCCTACTTCCCTTTCTCCGCATCATCATCATCGTCGTCGTCATTTTCTGCACTTTTCTCTAACCTACGTATTGTCTTTTTTTATATTTTAAACAAATATATTTTTGTTCGCTTTTTTCCCCCTCTCTAACCTCCTTGATGTTCCTCTGCATGTGATGCCCTGCTCTACTGCTCTTACTCCTCCGCTTCAAACAGGCAAGCCTACCTCCCAGCCCAATGCCCACACCCTTCCTTACCAACACCTCCAGCCCTTGTCGCGTTTCTCCTGTGTCCCCCGGACGGTGGCAGTCTTTATTAGTTTGGCAGAGTCCAGAGCCCGGTTCTCTTTTTCTCTCTGTCTCTCTGCGGCTCGCAACGATTGATTTTTGCGTTGTAATTATGGCCGCCGTATTAGACGTTTTCGCCCCAGAGTCCCCCCAAAAGAACTGCTCCCCTCCCCATCCACCTCATACCCATATCCTAGTCAGCGGGCGTCGATTCCGGTAGAAAGTCATTATTTCAGATAATAACCCATAATGACAGAAATATAAGCACTACCCATCTCATTATCCGGCCGCAGACACAAATCATAAAAGACAAGCAATTATTCACGCTATACAGGCTTAGTGCGATGTTGTTTTCCAAGGGGGGGTCCATCCACACAAAACGCTGAAACCCCTTCCTTTTTCCGACTGGCTTCTTCTTCTTCTTCTTCTTCTTCTTCTTCTTCTTCTTCTTCTTCTTCTTCTTCTTCTTCTTCTTCTTCCAGTATTTACGAGTGAATTTTTTGTAGACTGGAGAGATTACAGGTCTGTCGCGCGCGCCCTTGTATGTGTGTGTGTGTGTGTGTGCGTGTGTGTGTGCGTGTGTGTTGAATGGATGGGCTGATCAGAACTTTGAGCTATCTTCGGGAAGATTACTAGTTCGAATCCTTTTAGCAATGTGTACACTTTCATTTTAGTGCTACAGATTTCAGCACTCGATTTTGTAAGGCTTACTTAATGGGCCATGGTCTTGCGCATCGTGTTATTGCAGCAAGTTTTAATCTTAATGCAATGTAGGTTCGATCCTCACGCCGGCCGCTTATTTGTGCAGATTTGAGACAGTTGCCAAAGCCTTGAGCTGCTGTTTGACCTGGACAATGCGCAATTTCATTCCCCCCAAATCTCTCTCTCTCTCTCTCTCTCTCTCTCTCTCTCTCTCTCTCTCTCTCTCTCTCTCTCTCTCTCTCTCTCTCTGTCGTCTTGAAATACATCAAAAGCATATAAGTGTTATCAAACATTTTTGTTCTTAGTAATCTTGTTTTATGCCCGTCTCTCCTTTAATATGTCTTGAAATTATATTTACCATTTCTTAAATTTGTCTTTATTCACCGCTGAACTTGTCGCTAAATTGTTCCAGGAATTATTAATATTATTATTCTGTTTAGCTGTCTCCATTTCTTCAGCAATGTTCCTCTATTGAGTCCTACTTTATTTATGTATGCCTATTATTGCACCTTGTTTCGTTTGGTGTTTAGATTTCATCAAAATTTTAGGTCGTTGGAATCAGCTTTTTCGCTCTTGAAACCGAACACCATCTTCCAATATTTTCCCCACCAACGAAACTTTCCATCCAGCTTGACAACTTTGGACCAAACATACATTTATGTAAATAGGCTACATTCAACAACCTTGAGACGCATTGCCTTTGTCGATTGAAATGATTTATTATACACAGGCTTTGAAATAGAGGAAAGAAACTGAAGAAATTCTGACGCAGGAGACAACCATTTATTACGTAATGAGAGTGACAGGACATAGGGGGAGAAAGAGGTGTGAGTTAGATTTTTTATTTTTAATTGAATAGTTGAGAGGGGAGGGAAGAGGGTGGCTGGGTCAAGAGTCATTAAAGTTGATGGAAGAATACAGCGGGGAACAAGACTATGGTGCAGAGTAAGGGAGGCAGGAAGGCGCAGGAAGTTTGTCGTTTGGGGAGAGTTTTCAAAGTTTAATTAGAATCCAGTGAAGGGTGTAACGTATGCTAGATACAGGCTTACACAATCTGTATGGAGGGCAGCTTGCTAGCAAAGGCGTCAGCGCATAACGAGCAACGGAATCAATATTTTATACAGGGCATAATCTCAGTGTTCAGTCTGGTGCCACGCATCCATCTGTCTTGAGGACCTCTCTCTTTGAGGACCTCTCTCTCTCTCTCTCTCTCTCTCTCTCTCTCTCTCTCTCCATTCTTCGCACTCTCTCTCTCCCCCCTCCCCTCCTTCCATCCTTCTCACTTTAGCGTCCCCACGACTTCCCACCCTCTCCAATTTCACCCGTGCCGCACATCTACCCATAATCAGTCTATGTCGTTAGTGTCCCAATTTCTGCATCTTGTCCCCGATGGCCAAGCTCTCTGTTGGCCAATACCGAGTTCTCTCCCTTTGTCCACTGTACCGTGTGCATGCCGTTCTCTGCTTCTTAGTTTTCCTTTATTTATTTTATTTTATTTTATTTTATTTTATTTATTTTTTTATTTTATTTTATTTTATTTATTTATTTATTTATTTTATTTTATTTTATTTTATTTTATTTTATTTTATTTTATTTTATTTATTTATTTATTTATTTTATTTTATTTTATTTTATTTATTTATTTTACATGCATAGTCTTACGTTTTTTTTCTGCCGGTCTGTGCTAGCTTTGTTTGGTTTTATTCCTTCCTACATTACTTCCGGTCTTTCACTATCGTTAACCTTTATACTGATAAAGTGAAGTATTACTGTTACGAAATCATCTGTGTTCACAACATTTTAGCGTGTTTGGGTGGCCAGGGGTGGGTGGGAGGATGGTGGAGAGAAACATAGGCAGACACCATACCGCCCTTAAAGAGAGAGAGAGAGAGAGAGAGAGAGAGAGAGAGAGAGAGAGAGAGAGAGAGAGAGAGAGAGAGAGAGAGAGAGAGAGAGAGAGAGATGCTTTTACTTTCTCGAAGTCTTACAGACATAGATGAGTAGTTTTTGATTGGCTTGTTGGTTGATAGGTGCTTTTGTTACTATTTAGTTTGGTTTGATCGTGACACGAAGCGTTGTACAGATTGTGTTTCCTCTGTTTTGCATGATTAAAAAACATTTGCAACTTAAATCTTGTAGAATTCGGGTGTCGGAGTGGTAAAGGGGTGGATTGGGAGGGGGTATGAGGGGTCAGACTGGAGTCGGATTAAATACATTTTGAAAATTATATTACCAGTTCACTCATGTTTTTCATGCAGATGCGCAATTAGTGATTTAACTCCAGAAGTCGTGGTCACAGGTATCACCTAAACTCAATCATCTAAATAATTTTGCCACATCGCTCCATTTTCCTTCACCGAATAACATGAAGCACAGGGAAAAGAACTTTACGTGGTCCGCCTGGCTCGTGTTCAGACCAACAACGATCATCCCATTACAAAAAAACACAAAAAAATAAAAACACTAAAAGTTAAACATTTTACAATTGTAGTCTTTTTATATAACTTCCTCTCCAGAGCAGTCAAGATAATAGAGGCAAAAATCACTACCCTAAAGCTTCTTTTATCCCACTACTCCTTAAGAATGTTAGAATGTGCAGCGATCTTCTTCACAAGTAGTCGAGAAACTAGAGCACAGTGTACAAAATTAGTAAATGGGATGACAAAGCATTACTCCAACCAACGTGATAAAACAGAAACTCGCGTGCCGGTAGGGTACACTCGGAGTCCGGGGCTCACAAACGCATCAATTACGCGTCATTCGGGCCCTTGATGACGTCACGAAAAGTGCTGCTGCATCATGGGATCCCAGAAACCGCAGTGCATTATGGTACGGGATTTCTGAGCCAAGACCATCCGCTTAATAAGCCCGATAATGGGAAAAGAGTTAAGGTTTTATTGTTAGTGGGAAATACTTATATCTCAGTGGTTTTCATTTAATCTGCGCCAGCGAAGAAGTGAAAACAGATAACTTGTATTTAATTTGAAACAGATTTTCTCAGTTTGTGACAACTGAGGTTTTCAAAAAATCGCTCTTGTACGGCACTTGATTTAAAGTTTTATTAACGAGACAAGCAAACAACAAATGGAAGACATAAATGGCACACAAATGCTTACATAAGTGCTACCCATTGACACATTATAACAACTAATTAAATGTCCGTAGGGAACAGGAACGAACGCAAAACAGAAATATAGTACTTAGTACGCCTATTCCAAAAACAAACATTACATTACATTACATGGTTATTGCTTTAG
This sequence comes from Oncomelania hupensis, assembly GCA_036898135.1. Taxonomy (NCBI): domain Eukaryota; kingdom Metazoa; phylum Mollusca; class Gastropoda; order Littorinimorpha; family Pomatiopsidae; genus Oncomelania; species Oncomelania hupensis. The sequence goes on along the minus strand of CM072519.1, from coordinate 6,552,910 downwards.
GTCCAGCGGACTCTTCCGAGCCAAATCAGGACCATTTCCTCAACAGAGTACTTCCATAAATACACAAAGATAAAAGAAAGTGTTAACACAGCTTCAACCAAAAACAAACAACGTTTGACCGAGTCTGGCATGCAGCTCTGTGGGCAACCATGAGAGTGTACAATATCGGCCCTAAAATTATTGAAGTCATCAAAAGCCTGTATGACAAGTCTACCAGTGCAGTCCTCCACAACAACGCCAACGGGAACTGGTTCAGAACAACAATCGGTGTGCCTCAAGGATGACTTCTCTCTCCAACACTCTTCAACATCTTTCTAGAGCCCATCATGTCAGATGCCCTAGCAGATCACGAAGGCACAGTCAGCATAGGGGGTAGAGCAATCTCCAACCTTCGTTTTGCGGATAACATTGATGGTTTGGCTGGAGAGAAACAAGAACTTGAAGAGCTGGTACAGAGGCTTGACACCACCTCCGGAGCCTATGGAATGGAAATAAGTGCAGAGAAGACCAAAGTGATGACCAACAACACCAGTGGCATCAACACGGACATCAAAGTCCAAGGCCAATCCCTCAACATAGTGCATAGCTTTAACTATTTAGGAGCCATTGTATCAGACAATGGGTCCCGACATGAAGTCCTCTCAAGGATCACACAAATAAACTGCTGCCCTGACAAGGTTGAAGCCCCTTTGGAAAGACAGGACCATTACTCTACACTCCAAGGTAAGACTTCTGCGCTCCTGTGATGATATCCTGGAGAAGATACGCTTATCTTACAAGGGGAGTAAGACTTGTAGATGGATGGGGCGTTAAGCTACCTCTATCAGACGTTCTTTACCAAAATTCCAAAGCGATGTGAGAGACTAAATCACGGTGCTTGGTGAAGTTGGTCACATACAAATTTATATTTGTTCTCGGGTTTTAAAGTATAATTGGCTCACTTAAAAAAATGCTTTTTATTAATCAATCCTATCCTATCCTATCCTGTCCCATAACTCGGAGGTCGTAGGGGCACCACAGATGATCGTTTAACCAGCATACTCCGTCTTTCTCTGTCCTCCGCAACCCTGATGGCTTCGCTCAGTGTCAAACCAGTCCATTCTCGGATGTTGTCCTTCCACCTCTTTTTCGGTCTCCCTCTTCTTCTACCTCCTTGCACTGTGCCTTGCAGAATGGTCTTTGCAAGGCCTGATGATCTGGTGACGTGGCCATACCATCGGAGTTTCAGTTTCTTCACCACTGTGAGCAGGTCATCGTGTTGTCCAATGGCTTGTGTGATGGTCTGTCGGACTTCGTCGTTGGTGATGTGTTGGGTATAGGAAATACCCAGAAGTCTTCTGTAGCACCTCATCTCCATGCTTTGTATTCTTCGTTGTAGATCTGCGGTGAGGGTCCATGCTTCGCAAGCATATAGGAAGATGGAGATAACAAGGGAGCGCAGCAGTCTTACTTTGAAATGTAGACTGATGATCCTGTCTTTCCAAATGGGCTTCAACCTTGTCAGGGCAGCAATTATTAATCAAATGACTAGTTAATATGGTCCCAAGAGAAGAAGAGCTAGTGGACACACAACAATACAAATAGAATGACACCAGTCGTATGTATGTGATTTTCAACTTTTATATGTTCAACACAAATTCTAACACGACTTTACTTAAATGTAAATTATAACTATAACTGTTCAATGTGCTGGGCAATTTCTTTAGCAGTTCTTTATCATCACTTTCTAAGCATTCCTATGTTTGGATGGCCTACTAGAGTTTTTCCGAGAATTGGTTGACATCAGTTGCAGTTGAGAGGGACTTAGGTGCTCAGTTTCTGTGAGTGCTTGAGTCTGGTGGTCACTCGGAGGGAGTCTGGTCACTCTCAGGATGATCGGACGAGTCTGTTAACTGCGGGGCCGGATGTGGCGAGGTAGATTTTAGTTGATCTCCTTCTTTTCCACGGGAGCAAGCTTCATGCGTTGACTCCACAAACCGTCCTAGAGCTGAACTGTAAAATCCAGAACTCTGGCTACAATATTCTATTCTGATATATTGGTATGTGGTGCCCTCTGCAAGGAGTCTATAGCATCAGACCCCTGCCGAGTCTCCCATATGCACACTACTATATCCGAATCTTAAGTCTAAGATATATCGAGCACTATGCACAACATGTCAGAAACAATAATCGGTTTTTGTAAATACATATAACATGAACATATTAATACATGGAAATCAATATAATATATAAACATACAAGTACTAGAAACTACTAGTGTTAACTTACTTCTAGTCTCTGGGAATCGTGAAACCGTCTCTAGTCTATCACTTTCTTGTTAATGGCTGAGGATTATTGTTCACTTCAGTTCGCTCCTTGTTTAGACCCTCTTCGTTCCAAGCTTCACGTGTGACTACCCGGTTACCATGAGGTTTACAGGGATATGCAGGAGGCTCTACGTCACCTCCGACCACTCATCTCGTTCTCGCGACTGCGGGAATCTTTTCTCCCAATTTTTTTCTACTCTCCTGTCCGGCTTTTGGGCCACTATCTGTTACGTCTGAACTTCGTGTCAACGGAGAATCGCAGGATAGATCTTAGAGGATTCGTGTGGTTAACTAGCGGTCAAGTGACCCTGGTCCGATGTCCAAGTAAGCTAACTGACATTCTTACTAGCGAGTTCTGCTTGATGGTATCGGGAGTGACCGTTTCAAGAATGTTAATTTAACATCTGCAAACCTTCCCTTTAGAGAGCTGGTAAATTAACGTCAGGTTTTGTTCAATACTATCTGTTTATCTCTAAGCTGAGTAATCACATCTTTGTCGTCAACATTTCTGATATTACAGCTCCTTTGTCATCTCCATCTTCCTATACGCTTGCGAAACATGGACCATCACAGCAGATCTACAACGAACAATATAAAGCATGGAGATGAGGTGCTACAGAAGACTTCTGGGCATTTCCTATACCCAGCACATCACCAACAACGAAATCCGACAGACCATCACACAAGCCATTGGACAAAACGATGACATGCTCACAGTGGTGAAGAAACGGAAACTTCGATGTTATGGCCACGTCACCAGAGCATCAGGCCCTTCAAAGACCATCCTGCAAGGCATGGTGCAAGGAGGCAGAAGAAGGAGACCAAAAAAGAGGGGGGAGGACAACATTCGAGAATGGACTGGCTTGACACTGAGCGAAGCCATGAGGGTTGGTAAGTACAGAGAAAGATGGAGAACTCTGGTTAAACGATCATTTGTTTGCTCCAACGACCTTCGAGTTACAGGATAGGATAGGATATGCTAATTCCTAAAGATTACATACGAATAACTTACAAGAGGCAAAGAAGTTATGTTTTATATTGAATTATGCCTGAACGTACTGCTAACAGTTCTAAACAAACGTGATCCTCAAGGACGTAATCGATGCTTTACTATCAACAACTATAAAGTGCGAAATTTCGCAGAGTCTGAGAGATGTCGGTATTTGGTGTTCGGACCAGGAATTTGAAAGACTAATGCTAATATTTTCAGGCTAACAGAAGACTTCGATTCAGTCAGGTTAATAAACTGTTCGTGTGATCCATCGTCTGCCTTGGAAGATGTTGTGGCGTTGTCATCGAAGAGCGCATACGTAATAGAGGGGGATTCAAATTTAATTCGAGGTAGGGACCATGCGTCAACTAGGCTTGTTTTTATAATACTGAGCTAAGTTTACCGGCAGTTTTCTCCAACCCTGGGGTAAGATAAAACTACCGCAAGGTCTATGCCTTAAGAGACAAATAACCTATCGAAGAGTTGCAAGCGGGTCTTTCTGAATACCGACCCTGAGCTGTGACACATAAAGCACCAACATCGTGAACAAGGCCAACAAACCACAGGGATTCCTGAAGCGCAATCTGAAGATTGGCTCCCAGAAAATCAAGCAGCGCGCATATCCTCATGCGACCATCACTGGAGTACGCCAGGCCTGTATGGGATCCGTACATAGATAATAACATTAAGAAGCTGAAATCTTTGCAGCTTAGAGCAGCTCGCTGCGCATGTGGTCTTTCCTCCTGGACCGTCGTCGGAAAGCCCGCTTCAGTACCTTCTTCAATTTCCACCATGGTTCTGTCATCATCAGCTCCAGCAAGAAACCTATCCCCACACCTTCTGCCAGGCTATCCTGCCAGATGCACGATGCTTCATACCAACTTCCATCTTATTATTATTATTTATTTATTTATTTATTTATTTATAAGGCGCTTTCCCTCGCAGAGATCAAAGCGCACTCAAATACACCCACACACATCATGTGTACCGCACAGACACACACACACACAAATAGCAGCAAGAAAAAAAAATAGCGGTTCAACTGTATGGGGCAGTAAAAAGGTATGTCTTCAACTTTTTCTAAAGGTCTTTCGCAGAAATACGGATTAGTTGCTGGTTACAAGTTGCGGGACCAGGTTGGACAGGTACTCAGGACAGCAATCCTGTATCATCTTATAAAAGGTAAGCAACTTTTGTCTTTTTCTTCTTTCTTTCAACGTGCACTATGCAGACTCTACGTAAAATAATATCTCAGGGCTGATTCCCTTCACCGCCCCAACAATGATTCTAATACCTTCTGGGTAGAGTTTTTCCAACGAGCCAAACTGAGTCAGTGAGTGTCTGTACAGTTGTCAGTGAGTGTCTGTACAGTTGTCAGTGAGTGTCTGTACAGTTATCCCATATTACATCTCCATAATCGAAGTGAGGTAGAAGAAATGATTTGTACATATATTTGTAAGCTTTTCTACATTGTTATATTTGAATGTTCTTACACATTATTTTCTTTATAACGTTACTTATTTGAATACATCACATTTACAATTATTGTGCAGTGTCAGTCATAAATGTTTGTGTTGTTGGTTATCACAATCAGATTCTATTGTCTGGCAGGAACTTTTAAGGCGTTGTTAGGTAATACATCACATTTGAAAGTCAGTAGTTCTGTTTTGTTTTCATTGAATCTATCTTAATTCCCAATTACTGTATTAGCCCTGTCGTTTATTTGTTAAAGATCAGAATTCAAACTTTTAGCTCGCATATATCTGGGTTGTTTAGGGTTAGTAAAATACTTGTGTCTTCGGCAAAATGTTTTATAAATGATTCTATGTTTTCAACAATATCGTTTATATAAAGTTGGAACAATTAAGGGGGGTTGAGGTACGTCTGACGGGACATCTTGTATTCTGATTTACTACTTTTAATAACCACATTATTATAATGTCTTTTCCAGAACTTGCTTTGATTTATGAATGATGAGAGGATAGGACAAAATTACGACGACGATGATCATAAGGAGGAGGATGATCGTGGATTCTGATTATGATGAGAAGGATCGTAGATACTGATGACGATGACGACTACGATTATCACGATGATGCCAAAACTCGTGGGTTCTTAAAGTTTTAAACAACGCCATTCGTAGGTCACATACCAGTCGGTCAAGCAGTCATCACTAAGCGTTAACATTGCGCAATTTGACCACCAAGGTCATAAAGGTCAAGGTTCTGCTCCGGTTTTAACGCTGACCCACGACATAGTGGGTAATTGTCATATTCACCTGTCAGTGCTCAATCTTTCCACTGACCTCGAGTTGGGTTGACCTTGAGTTAATGAAAGCTTGTTGGACAGCGCCATTCATAGTAATGGAAGCGGAGTGCATGCATGTGCAGAATGCCTTTGAACTTCGGTCTGTTGAGAATGATCGTGGCACGTATCATGTTTTCTGTATTGTGACCGTGAGAACAAATTTTGAGAACTAAGAAGGGATAACACAGATATGTTTGTTGTGTGAATAGCTTAGGTAGTGGCAGCAAAGACACTGTGACATTGTGGTTGTAGAATAGAGGATAGAAGTCAACACCATTAGTGGTAGTTGTATGATTGCAGAATGGTCATGATTTGGAGGGTGCTGTATCAGGCTTCAGCTGCTGCTGACGCTGATTACATTGATTTTATTAGAAATGTTCACGAGTTTACTGCTGCTGATGAAGATGATGATTGATGACGATGGCGTAGATATTTTGAGGGAAGATATTGATGGAGGGGTTGAACCTAGAATTTTCGGGTCGGCGGAAGTGGGTGCGACTACAGTGCGTGTGGAAGCACGCGCGCGTTTGTATGTGCGTTCACGTTTCAAGAGGATTTGATTGTCCCCATAAATCACATGGAAATTTAGTGTGTGGTGCGACAATGTCCAATCAACAAAAACTTTACCGCATGTAAAAATACAAAAAAACACGTGCATAATTATTTCACAAACACAAAATGTAGGACTGTCCTATCCTGTCCGGTAACCCGAAGGTCGTAGGGGCACCACAGATGATCGTTTAACCAGCATACTCCATCTTTCTCTGTCCTCAGCAGCCCTGATGGCTTCGCTCAGTGTCAAACCAGTCCATTCTCGAATGTTGTCCTCCCACCTCTTTTTCGGTCTCCCTCTTCTTCTACCTCCTTGCACTGTGCCTTGCAGAATAGTCTTTGCAAGGCCTGATGATCTGGTGACGTGGCCATACCATCGGAGTTTCCGTTTCTTCACCACTGTTAGCAGGTCATCGTGTTGTCCAATGGCTTGTGTGATGGTCTGTCGGACTTCGTCGTTGGTGATGTGTTGGGTATAGGAAATGCCCAGAAGTCTTCTGTAGCACCTCATCTGGACTGTGGTGCAGTAAAAAAAATAAATAAATAAAATAACGTTAACGTCCGCTTCCACAAACAATCCTCACAACGCGCTCTAGACCATTCATAAGCATCCTTCCTTGCAGTCAGTCGGCAACTCTTACAAATTAAAATGTACACCACACACTCATAAACATTCTTCAGCGGCAATTTCCAACTAACCAAGCTTACGTATATGTACGTATGTATGTATGTACAATAAAATGGTAGTAAAAGAAGGGGATAAAACGCTATTAAAACACGTACTGTCATACGCGTCTTGTCTGCGAGTAAAAAAAAAAGAACTAGTTGGCCGATTCAAAACATCTTTATTAGCCACGGTCGTGTGGGATACCGTACCTATACACTTTTCTTCGATGCTGCCTCAATTCATTGTCGACTTCCCTCGCCCCCATCCCATCCCGTTTTCCTATTCCCTTTCCTCTTCCCCCCTCCCCCATAACCTCAACACACACACGCTACCAAGTTGTTGGTTCAACAACCCCCGGTCTGGATAGACGAACACAAACAGACGGGAGGATAGACAACATGTGCAGAAAGTCTGTCAGAATAGAACAAAGCTCGTCCAACATGAAAAGGTCAACGGAAAGGATGCAAGGTAGCTAAGTGATTCCATAAATTCCAGTCTGCTATCCACCCCAACAATCATTCTTTATACATCCGGTGCTGCTGCCGCTATCTGCTCCATCCCTAACAAGTAGTATGCATTGACATCAGCTGCAGCAATAGTGACGAAGGCGTTGTCATCGTCATCATTATCAGCAGCAATAGTAGCTGCAGCATTATCTATCTTCTTCATCTTCATCTTCATTTCCATCTTCTACCTCTTCTTCTACCAATTCCTTATTTATAATTAAAATGTATATATGTGTATATATATACTCGTATATAACTAGAGTTGTCACATTTTGTGTGAGTCGGGATCTAACCTCGTTAATCGTGTAATCGCTCTTGACTGTTCACTGGCTTACTGTGTAAGCACTATGCGTTCGAATCCAGCAGCATTATTTGGTTCCGGACTTTTTCTTCTTCTAACTTAGCTAGCAGCCATTTTAAGAAATACGCCTATTTATTCAGATCAGTAACACATATTTATGTCTGATTTATTTAGTCACGAGATCATACTATAGATAACTATCTGATTCTCTGAATATTGGGGGTAGGGGTGGAGCTGAGAAACAAATCAGTAGCTATTTTTTTAGATGGGGGTAGGGAGGGGGGGGTGGTATCCCGAACATGAACAGAATGATTCATTAAAGTTGGCATTACACACGACCCGACGTTACAGATTTGGGCCTAGCGCCTACACATAGACAAAACAAGAAAACACAGCCCAATGGTGGGCTGTAGCAATGTTATACCTCACACACCCTTCAAACATGCACCGATAACTTCATGCCAAATTGCATTCCCACACACGTAAGCAGAGAAGCTATCACAAAATAATGAGATGATGGAACGCCTAAGTACGGGCCGCGATTTTCAAAGCATAGAACATGTATACCGGAGTATCTCAAGACGTGGGGAGAGGAAAACTAAAATCCTGAATGCTTCATTTCCAGTGCTGGCTTCGACCAGCTAGCAGGCTCAGTTGACAGAGTGCCGAGCGCTTGGTTTCCGAGGTCGGGAGGTCCAACTCTGGTTCTTCACAAACTTCTCTTTATTGCATCTAATAAAGTTGATGGTCAGGTCAGTAGGTAGTGGTTTGTAGTAGATGTAGATATAATTAGTATAGGATGGTGTGCCTTGCTCTCTATTGTCATGGTTGGCACTGCACTGTGACTGCATGCTTGAGCTGTTAAGAAGGCGGCCTGAATTTTACCCCTTGATTGGCAAAACGTGGACCTTTGGCAGAGACCATGCACTTCGTGGTAATCCTAGCTTTCGGCCGTATAAAACATTGGCATCCATATATATTTCCCATTTAGGTGACAGCTTTTGAAGAATATGCTGTTCTCTACAGAGCTTCCTTGGTTCTCAAAGAGTTTCTGAAGATTAGCCCAGATGTTCTGTATACATGCAGACAAACATATTTTTATACAACTGATTATCTGAACCCTCAAAATCTCTCGTTTAGAAGAAGAATAGAAGAATGCGAAATGTAGGTGTCTCTGATTCTCTGTGTGTTCATCTTTGTTCAACGGAAGAAGCGGTTCTTGCCTGCGAGTATGTTTTCAGGCGGTCTTGGGGGAACGGTTCTGGGAATGTCAAAACAATTTCGGGGTTTATGATCCCTTTCAGGGGAATTGGAGGAGGGCAGACATTGATCCCAGGGTCTAAGGGGAAAGGGTACAGAAGGGGGAGTGGTAGGAGGAGGGATGGGGTGGAGTAGATGGAGTAATGATGCCTGATTCAGTAGACATGCATAGGCAGTTTGTGTGTGTGTCTCTCTCTCTGTCTCTGTCTCTCTCTCTAACCCACCCACCTACCTGTCGCGTTAGGACTAGTTTTAACTCTGCTCATTGACTATTCAGCATGTGTAGTCATTGTAACAGTAGAGAGTCAGTGTAGTACACATCAAGCAATTAAATTACAGCACACTGCGAGCCTGAGCCACACACACAGCGCAGTGACGTCAGCACTTGAGTTTTGAATCGGACCGTTGGAACCAATGGGAGAGCTTAGGCAAAGTGGTTGGAGCCAGTTTGACTGGGTCCAAACCACGCACAGTTTTGGTCAGTTGGGAGTAATACACCGAAGTGTTAACAGCTAGAAAGCTGGCAGAGAAATCTCTCCACACATAGACCAGGAAGCAGGACTTAGGAATCTTAGAATTCTATTAAGTCGCCAACGGGCCTGAACTTGTCAGACAGGTAAATGAACACCCTTCTGTTTCATCGTGATATATTTATATTATTGTTGCAATTATGTTTGTGGAATTTGCTATGCATAAATGTGAATTATTAATCCGAATTTGCCGTACCACGTGGAAGAGCCGACCACGAGGCGAAACACGACCGGTTACGCCGCCATGTTGCATCCCGTACGGAACCACTGTTGTTTAACTTATATGTATGTTTGCAGACCAGTGGCTGTACCACTGAATGTTTATATTATTATTAATTCTGTATGTGTATAGTTAGACACGATTTATATTTATGTATGTATAGGAATTTAGAGTGAGATTCCAGTGGAACCCGGAAGTAGCAGAATGTTCGTCGCTTATGTATAGAGATGTGGAGCTATCACTGAGGGCTACTTGGCTTTCAGTGAGACGCTCTGCACAAACCGATTATTCAGGGTTGTGCAGAATTTCGTCTCTTATATTACAGACGAGCAGGCGAGCTATCCCGAGCTATCCCGTGCGCACAACTCCACAGAAACGACGAGTTGTCTGCGTAACCTCTACCGCACAGGTCGGAGAGAGTTACCCTGGATCACACCCTACAAGACCCCACAGCGTGGCAAGGGAACCCAACTACACAACTACACAGGTGCACCTGAAGCTACCTCACAGAAGGACTTCGACCGCACCACCTAGCAGTTAAGTGTAACAACATAGGTGCACTTAAACTGATCGGAAACAGGACCACAGTAGTCCAACTCTTCAGAAACTGTAAAACGGACCACAGTAGTCCAAATCTACATGAGATATACTAGCAAGTGCCCGATGAAGATAGAACAGCTGCATAGACTATCAGCGATCGAACTATTAGCATTGAAAGAGACTTTTTAAGTTAGATTAGTACTTAGAGAATCTTGTATAGAGTAGAAGAAATAAATGTGTGATTTTAACTGTTATCAAGTGGCTGGACTACATATGATTCATAGCCGTGTGAAAGCTAGTGTGACAGTATTCTTTTACCATTTTTCTATCTATTTCTGTACCCCAACCTTAACACAGAACGAGCTAAACAAATAAATTTATTAAAGTAATTCATAGGGTGACCTACTAGCAGTTCCCACCGAATAAACGTGAGGGTCCATAATTCCATTGTGCAGAGCCCATAAACCCCACGTGACACTTTAATTGGCGAGCCTGCCAGGATCTGTGGATAATAGGAATTGGGTATAACCGGATCTAAGTACAATAAAATTAGATAACAGTAGGAGTAGTAGAATAACTTAGAATAGTGGTAACAAGGACTGATCAGTTTGGGTGCACTATTCTTTAGTTAAAAACTTTTTTGCTTCAAATATTTTTGTGCCTGTATGTTGCATTGTTCTTTTGCAGGTTTTGCTTAAATAACTGTTGTATGCCATTTGACTCTTGTTTTATTCTATTATTGATTGCAAATTTTATGGTCTTTGCATTGTTGTTATTGAATTGCAATATTGCTAGTGTTTTGGTATTCCACTTGATTCAGAGGCTGTTCATAGACACGTTTGGCAATGTCGGACCCAGTGGCCTTGAGATTGCGTTTCAAGGAACTAGGAGAAGCTTTACACTTAGCAGGGGGAGACCTAATTGCGTATATAAATGCAGAGGTAGAGAAACAGGAGGCTAAGGCAGAGAGAGCAGCAGAGAGAGAACAGAAGAAACTTGAAGCAGAACAGAGAAAAGCAGAATTAGAAGCAGAGCAAAAGAAATTAGAACTAGAAGCAGCAAGAGAGCAGAAGAAACTAGAATTAGAAGCAGAGCAGAAGAAACTAGAGCTAGAAGCAGAACAGAAGAAGGTAGCAGCAGAGAGAGAAGCAGAAGTTAGGAGGTGGGATTATGAGCGAGCAGAAAAAGAAAAAGAGAGGGCAGAAAAAGAAAAAGAGAGGGAAGAAAAGGAAAAAGAAAGACAGCATGAGTTAGAGCTAAGAAGATTGGGATCAGGAGCTTCAAGTTCTTCCTCAACCCCTTCCCACTCAGATCAGCTAGAGGTAGCACCCAACCCTGTACAAGGAATGTCATTTCCACTGGGAACATTCAATGAGAGAGAAGAAGGTCTAGATCTCTATCTGACTAGGTTTGAGCGTCTAGCAACAGAGTATAAACTAGATCCCACTCATTGGTCTTTTAAGCTTAGTCAAGGGCTTAGAGGAAAGGCTTATGACATCTACAGTAAGCTACCGACTGACAGAGTGACTGACTATCACAAAGTAAAAGAGGCACTACTAACGGGATTCGAACTAACAGGAGAATGCTACCGGCAAAAATTCCGCACCAATCGGAGAGTGAAAGGAGAGAGCTATGCGCAGTTCGCGGATCGGTTGTCCACAATGCTGGATAAGTGGATTAGCCAGTCAGCCACGGCAAAGACGTATGATGGACTGACAGAACTGTTAGTATGGGAACAGCTACGGGAAACCATGACCCCCGAGCTGAGGACATTCTCAGTAGAGCAGGGCGCGGAAAGACTGGAAGATCTGGTCAAGGTCGCAGATAGGTACGTGGCCGCACACGGAGAAGCCAAGAGCTTCAGGCGAGACCTAAAGCCTAACGGGAAAGAGGCACAGAAACGAAGCCCTACCCGGGAAGAGCGCACCGCGAATAAGCCGAATAACCCCAGACCTGGGCAGAATAAAGGACCCAACGCGGAATTCGGGAAAAGAGGTCCCGCAGAACAGAGACGGTATTGTTCGTTCTGCAATAGAAACAATCACTCCACCGCAGAATGTTTCAAGTTGGCCGCACAACGTAGGGAAGAGCGCGAAAGCCGGCCAGCGCACAGAGTTCTAACTCAAAGCAGCGGTAACAAGCCACACACAATCGGAGATCACCCATCGGTGACAGACACGGTCAAGGTCAACGGAAAAGAAGCGAACTGTTTGTATGACACAGGTCTATCATACGACGCGATAGTTAGCGAAGCTCTTGTATCGCGCGCGGACTTGACGGACAAGACAGTCGACTTACAAGGAGCAGACTTGACGAAACCGACGACTACTTGCCCAATAGCTTGGATCGAAGTAGAGAGTAGGTACGTCACAGGACGAATCCAAGCAGCTGTTTTACAGAAACCCCTGTATGATCTAGTGCTAGGTTGTAGGTATGTGTTCTTAGGCACGCCCCCCAAAACTGTAGAGATAGCTGCAGTGCAAACCAGGGCCCAAGCTAAAACCCAACCACCCCAGCCCGAGTTCGCTCCGAATCCAGGACTCGAAGAGATCAAAACAGCACAGAAAGAAGACACCTCGATAGCGAAGTGCTTCCAGAAGCTACCCAAGGCGCACACACCCCCGCACAAGGGAGACTTCTACATGGAAGAGGGAGTTCTACATCGACAAGGAGATGGAGATCACACCCAACTAGTACTACCAGCCACCCTTCGAGCCCAAGTACTAGAATTAGGCCACAGCATGCCACTCAGCGGACACATGGGAATTGGAGCCACAGTGCAGAGAATCAGCGCACACTACTATTGGCCAGGAATCACGGAGGATGTCAAGCGCTACGTGAAATCTTGCCACCAATGTCAACGATATTCCCCGCGACATCACACCGTACCAGTTACCTTAGGACCATCGGTAGTAGTCGGCGTGCCATTCCAGCAAGTCTCAGTAGACATAGTAGGACCACTGCCCATGACCAAGAAGCGGAACAGATTTCTACTCACACTCGTCGACGCATGTACGATGTGGTGCGAAGCAGTCCCGTTGCCAGCGATAGACACCAAGAAGATTGCAGATGCACTCATCGCCATCTTTACCAGAGTCGGATTCCCGGACAGCATTAGAACGGACAACGGATCTCAGTTCACCGGCCGCCTGATGCAAGACGTGTTCGAGCTGATACAAGTTCATCACATTCGCACACCACCATACCACCCAGCCAGCAACGGACAAGTAGAAAGACTGAATGGAACCCTTCTCACCATACTCAGGAAAGTCGCCGACGACAATCCAGAAGCGTGGGACACCTACGTGAATGCGGCACTGTTCGCATACCGAGAAACGCCCCATGCAGCCACAGGCTACACCCCGTCAACATTGCTATTCGGCAGACCTCTAGCCGGACCGCTAGAAGCCCTACGCAGAAGTTGGACGGAAGCCAAGATAGACGACACACCAAGAGGTGCCACCAAGTACGTCGCAGACCTGCAGGAAACCCTCAAAGCAACGTGGAAGAAAGCTGGTGAAGCACTGAAGAAGGCAAGAGCCCGTCAGGCGAAGTACTACAACCGCCACGCGAAGGACAGAGAACTGCAAGTCGGCGATCAAGTGCTACTCTTACTTCCAAGTGGGACCAACAAGCTGGACATCGCTTGGAGAGGACCGTACCGGGTGACTGCCAAGAAATCCAAGACAGTCTACCAAGTAGAGGTGAACGGGAGAGCCCGATACCACCACATCAATCTCCTCAAGAAGTATACGGACCGACCAGCGACCCCCAGCACTCACAACTTGTTAGCCATCGCCATCGCGGAAGAAGGAGAAAGCATGGAGACCAATGCAGTAGAGTACCCCCTGCACTCCAAAGAAACCTACAAAGACGTGATACTCAACGGAGACCTAGCCGCTAAACAGCAACAGCAAGTACTACAGGTCATTCGACAACATCAGACTGTGCTCACAGACCGACCAGGGAGGACAGACCTCGTCGAAGTAACCTTAACGGTGACCGACCCAACACCCGTCCGCCAGAAGCTCTACCCGATGCCACTGTCGCAGCAGCGAGCCATCAAGGAAGAGATAGACACCTTACTGGCAGCCGGAATCATCTCAGAGTCTACTTCACCCTACAGCGCAGGCACGGTATTGTTGCGAAAACCCAACGGAGAGCATCGACTGTGCATCGACTTCAGACTGGTGAATGCCGTAACGCAGTTCCAGCCAGAGCCACTCCCGGACCAGACAGACCTATTTGCCAAGCTACAGCGAGCGAAGTACTTCTCACGCATCGACCTCAGCAAAGGATACTACCAGATACCAGTGCAACCGCAAGTCCGAAAGTACCTAGCTTTCAGCACTATGGAAGGACACTTCGAATTCAACGTGCTTCCATTCGGACTCCACAACGCACCCAGCATCTTCAGCGCCATGATGCGAAAACTCCTGGCACCCCTGAGCAGCGAGCACCTACATTCGTTTATGGACGACATCCTCATCGCAACACCTACGTGGGAGGAACATGTCACGCTCCTACAGCAACTACTCGCCCGCCTCAGAGACACGGGATTGACGGCAAGACCCACCAAATGTCAGATTGGATTCACGGAACTAGAATTTCTGGGACACACCATCAGTCAAGGAAGCCTGCGACCGGTAGAAAAGACAGTGAAACGCCTACTCGACGCTCCTAGGCCCAAGACCAAGAAGGAAGTGCAGTCGTTTCTAGGACTCTGCGGCTTCTACCAGAAGTTCATCCCCAACTACAACAGCATCGCCGTACCACTGACAAATGGAACCCGGAAAATCGCCCCGGACAAAGTCGTATGGACAGCGGAATGCGAGACAGCCTTCCAAACACTCAAGGACAGAATGACATCGGCGCCAGTACTCCATCTACCCGATTTGACTCAGCCATTCGTTCTTCGCACCGACGCAAGCGACTTAGGCCTCGGAGCAGTACTGCTACAGCGCGACCCCAAGAATGCGGAGACGCTATTCCCTGTCGCCTACGCCAGCAGAAAATTGAGACCCGCCGAGACCCACTACGCCACGTCGGAGAAGGAATGCCTTGGACTAGTCTGGGCCATACAGAAATTCCAACTCTACCTGTATGGGACCCACTTCACAGTTCAGGTGGACCACCAACCACTATCGTTCCTGGCAGCCTCCAAGTCTTTGAACTCTCGCCTGATGAGATGGGCACTCACCCTTCAGGCATACTCATTCCAAATCGAGTACATCCCCGGCAAGGAAAACCACGGAGCCGACTACCTCAGTCGCCATCTCGTGGAGGACACCGCAGCTGTCGCCCACCCAACACAACTAAGGGCCACAGCACCAGAATTCGTCCCCGCCCAGTAATACCCTGTCACTAGAGTCCATAGCTACCTGGCACAGCATTGCAGCTCAGGTAGAGCAACTTACTTAGCTTGTAAATAGGACCCTAGGATAGTGCAGCGTTAAACTAGGCTCTGTAGTAGAAAAAGGTCGAATCCAGTAGTCATCGCCTTTTTTCAGTTGAGGGAGCCTGTCGCGTTAGGACTAGTTTTAACTCTGCTCATTGACTATTCAGCATGTGTAGTCATTGTAACAGTAGAGAGTCAGTGTAGTACACATCAAGCAATTAAATTACAGCACACTGCGAGCCTGAGCCACACACACAGCGCAGTGACGTCAGCACTTGAGTTTTGAATCGGACCGTTGGAACCAATGGGAGAGCTTAGGCAAAGTGGTTGGAGCCAGTTTGACTGGGTCCAAACCACGCACAGTTTTGGTCAGTTGGGAGTAATACACCGAAGTGTTAACAGCTAGAAAGCTGGCAGAGAAATCTCTCCACACATAGACCAGGAAGCAGGACTTAGGAATCTTAGAATTCTATTAAGTCGCCAACGGGCCTGAACTTGTCAGACAGGTAAATGAACACCCTTCTGTTTCATCGTGATATATTTATATTATTGTTGCAATTATGTTTGTGGAATTTGCTATGCATAAATGTGAATTATTAATCCGAATTTGCCGTACCACGTGGAAGAGCCGACCACGAGGCGAAACACGACCGGTTACGCCGCCATGTTGCATCCCGTACGGAACCACTGTTGTTTAACTTATATGTATGTTTGCAGACCAGTGGCTGTACCACTGAATGTTTATATTATTATTAATTCTGTATGTGTATAGTTAGACACGATTTATATTTATGTATGTATAGGAATTTAGAGTGAGATTCCAGTGGAACCCGGAAGTAGCAGAATGTTCGTCGCTTATGTATAGAGATGTGGAGCTATCACTGAGGGCTACTTGGCTTTCAGTGAGACGCTCTGCACAAACCGATTATTCAGGGTTGTGCAGAATTTCGTCTCTTATATTACAGACGAGCAGGCGAGCTATCCCGAGCTATCCCGTGCGCACAACTCCACAGAAACGACGAGTTGTCTGCGTAACCTCTACCGCACAGGTCGGAGAGAGTTACCCTGGATCACACCCTACAAGACCCCACAGCGTGGCAAGGGAACCCAACTACACAACTACACAGGTGCACCTGAAGCTACCTCACAGAAGGACTTCGACCGCACCACCTAGCAGTTAAGTGTAACAACATAGGTGCACTTAAACTGATCGGAAACAGGACCACAGTAGTCCAACTCTTCAGAAACTGTAAAACGGACCACAGTAGTCCAAATCTACATGAGATATACTAGCAAGTGCCCGATGAAGATAGAACAGCTGCATAGACTATCAGCGATCGAACTATTAGCATTGAAAGAGACTTTTTAAGTTAGATTAGTACTTAGAGAATCTTGTATAGAGTAGAAGAAATAAATGTGTGATTTTAACTGTTATCAAGTGGCTGGACTACATATGATTCATAGCCGTGTGAAAGCTAGTGTGACAGTATTCTTTTACCATTTTTCTATCTATTTCTGTACCCCAACCTTAACACAGAACGAGCTAAACAAATAAATTTATTAAAGTAATTCATAGGGTGACCTACTAGCAGTTCCCACCGAATAAACGTGAGGGTCCATAATTCCATTGTGCAGAGCCCATAAACCCCACGTGACACTACCTACCCACTCTCTCAGGGTGATAGCGATATGGTATCTATGGCAGCAATGCATCGACGCAACACTGGGTGTTCAGTGATTCAATAATCCGTACATTTCTCTTTTGATGCCTGTGTGTAGCTATTATCAAATGTGCAGCTTCTTTATACCTCTGATAGTAACCTTTTACGACGTTGTCACTCTAAATTCTGAGGTAACTATTTTTGTTGTCGTTGTTATTATCTTCATTATCTTCGGCATACTCTTTTACTTCTCATCCTCCTTCTCCTCCTCCTCATCATCATCATCATCATCATCATCATCATCATCATCATCATCATCATCATCATCATCATCATCATCATCTCATGACCCTATAAATATCTATCTATCTATCTATCTATCTATCTATCTATCTATCTATCTATCTATCTATCTATCTATCTATCTATCTATCTATCTATCTATCTATCTATCTATCTATCTATCTATCTATCTATCTATCTATCTATCTATCTATCTATCTATCTATCTATCTATCTACCTATCTACCTATCTATATATCTATTTATCTATCTATCTATCTATCTATCACCATCATCATCATTATTATTTACGCCTTTGTGGTAGTAGTCATCAGTATCGTAGTATTCGTCATCACCATCATTATCATCATCGTCATCATCAATAACGCCCTCATCATCATCATCATCATCATCATCATCATCATCATCATCATCAATGCCGTTGCCGTAGCCGTAGTAGTCATCAGTATCGTAGTATTCGTCGTCGTCATCATCATCATTATCATCATCATCATCGTCGTCGTAGTCATAGTAGTCATCAGTATAGTATAGTATTCGTCACCGTCATTATCATCATCATTATTATCGTTGTCGTCGTCGTCGTTGTTGTCGTCGTCATCATCATCATCATCATCATCATCATTCAAGCAACGACGAGTTGGCGAAATATATCTAGCTGCATTGTACTCCGATTTCATTGGTTTGACATCAGGCGTCTAGAGTCAGATTTAGAATATACTAGAACAGAACAGAATAGAACAGTACAGACAGAATAGGATAGAATGGAATGGAATTACACGATAGGATAAGGTATAAAATAGGATAGAATAAAAAAATATGATAATGAATATAATGATGTGTATAGATACGACTCATCACGGCATAATTACACGATAGGATAAGATACAAAATAGGGTAGGATAAGAACTATGGTAATGAATGTAATGATACGACACGTCACGGCATCCAAACTTTTAATACATCACTTTGTTCGAAGCTGTGCTTGCCTTGTGACCAAAAAAAATCGCCACTGCCAGGCGATATAACATCATTTTTATGGGCCACAAAAATGTTAACACAGTACGCTGCCAGAACACTTTGGAGAGCCCCATGGCACAATAAGTGCTGCAAGATTCGCTGATTTCGGGGAGGATAATGCGGCAGGGTGCATATTCTTCCTCCCCGAGCCCCGGGATTGAATTTCTTGCGAAAACAGAGTACTTTTTGATGATGGTGATTTTCACTGGCGCGGCGATGTGGGCTCGCAGCCAAGACAGTGGAAATGCGCGACCTATTTTATCCATAATGCGGTAGCAGCAATGATCACTTTCTGGCTTTTTATTTGTCTTGTAGATTTCGTTCTGCCCTGTAATTCACCTCACCCTTCCATCCACCCCTATTTCTCTCTCCCTCACCCCTCCCCACACACAAAACAATACAGAATAAAATTACAATTTTAACCCCTCCTCCTCCTTCTCTCTCTCTCTCTCTTCCTTCCCCGCTCTCTGCTTTCGTTTTCTCCAGCACCACCTCGCCCCATTCCAAGAACTTGTGCAACCATTTACGTCAATGTGGTATTAAAAAAATCAATCTTTTCTGTTCACTGTTTGTCTTCGTGAAAAATAGACGTCGTATATTCTGCCCGCACGCTTAGATGCAGTTTTGTTTTGAGCAGTCGTAATTAAAATGTCTTGGTCTGTCTTGGAGTTTGTGGGAAAATTCATACTAGTGCAATCATGGTAACGAGGAATCGTTTTCTTTTAACATAATTAGATTCTATGATAAAAATTACCCTTCATTGAATTGATGGTTGTTTTCTTACTGTAATAATGTTATTGATATTGATATTTACGCGCTTTTCCCCAATTCACCATTCAGGCTCAATGCGCAGCGATCTGTACCAACATACACGCTTACGTGTTTCACCAACTCTCTTTCTCACACACATATATCACTCAAATATGTGTGTAAAGGCAGGGAGATCGCTATTAGAAGAGGGAATGGACATTCATTTTTATTTTTGAAATTTTTATATTGACTGGGTCCAATACCATTATTGAAGGGAGGGAGGAAACCGGAGTGTCCGGAGAAAACCCTCGTGACCTCAATAGTCTCGTACCTAAGTCACATACGTTCGCCCCTTGCGGGAATCGACCCCGCGACCTTCGGTATAGAAAACCGGCGACTAATCCACTGCGCCACGAGGCCACCCCAACAAATGCAAGTACGGGTGAAAATCTAACGAGAAAGATAGACAGACAGACAGACAGACAGAGATATGGTGATTGTAA
Organism: Oncomelania hupensis; assembly: GCA_036898135.1. Classification (NCBI taxonomy): domain Eukaryota; kingdom Metazoa; phylum Mollusca; class Gastropoda; order Littorinimorpha; family Pomatiopsidae; genus Oncomelania; species Oncomelania hupensis. The sequence continues at coordinate 6,533,098 of CM072519.1, read as the reverse complement.
TAATGGTGTCCAGTTGTAAGGCGCAGCATCGTCCATGCTAGCACACAGAGAGAGAGAGAGAGAGAGAAGAGAGAGAGAGAGAGAGAGAGAGAGAGAGAGGTCTGCACTGTACGTCCAAAGTGTACAAGGATGTACATACATTGTACAACCACTGTCCTAGCTTCTTGCGCAGTGCACCAGTTGGATAATTATAAGGTTTGCAATGTGCCCTTGGCGTAATACTGCGGTGCCAATTTTCTTTCTTTAATGAGAAAGCCTAATACCTAGCACACGGGGAATGAACAAGATGGGGTGGGGGGGGTGGAGGCGGAGGAGGGGAGAGGGCGAAGGGGACAAACCCAAATTATGAAGAGGAGTGGAAGGGAGGATGAGAAAGAAGAAGACAAATAAGGAATAAAGAAGAGAAGGAGGACAGAAGTAGATGATGGAATTTGGAAGATGAAGAACTGATATATTGTTCTTATAGTGTTCTTAAATAGCGCTTGTTGAGCCCAGAAGCTGCTTAAGGCGTTGACCGGTGCAGGATCTATCTGAAGCCTCCAAAGTCGCTAACTTGCTGCGTTAAGGTCTGACTCCTCAGACCACTGAGGCACTATCCGGTGCGACCGGGCATGGAGGAGAAGTGACCAAGCGTTTGCGGAAGAGTATTTGTGTAGCCGGGACTCACCCTTCTAGGACATGAGCGTCAGGATCGTTTACATTCTTGGGATGGAATGCATGCACAGACTAGACCTCAGTTTATACTCTCTTCCGATATAAAATGTAACGAAGAAGAAGACGGAGAAAAGGGAAATGACTGGTGGGGGTGGTGGGGGGGGCGATGGGGGTGGGGGTAGAGGAAGCGGGATAAAAAGGGAGAAAGAGCAAATATCGTTATTAAGATGTCCATGCTGAATATATCAGAGGGGAAATGGAGAAGAGACGGGTACGACGGGAGTAATAAGTGGATGGGAGGAGCATTATTACTGAAATTGCACCTAGGAACGAGTGCAAGAAAGCAGAAGTTTGGAGAAAAGATGAAAAAAAAAAAAAAGTGTCCACTTGATATGCATGGAAAATTAAGGGAAGGAAGGTGGGTAGTATAAGACAATGTATTATTACTAAACTGTCCATTTCCTCTGCAATGGGAGAGAGAGAGAGAGAGAGAGAGAGAGAGAGAAGGGGTGTGGGGTGGTGGTGGTGGTAAAACAGGAGAAATGCAAAAGAAATCAACAAAACAACAGGAATGTTGACATACAAACAGAATAAAGCGGGAAAGCTTTGGCGGCCGGGTAGGTAGCGGAGCCTGAGAAGAAATATGAGGAAATGTGTTATTATTATTATTATTATTATTATTATTATTATTATTATTATTATTATTATTATTATTATTATTATTATTATTATTATTATTATTATTTTTATTATTGTTGTTGTTGTTATTGTTGTTGTTAGTAGTTGTAGTAGTAGTCCCTACGACCTCCGAGTTATGAGATAGGATAGGATAGGATAGTAGTAGTAGTAGTAGTAGTAGTAGTAGAAGTAGTAGTAGTAGTAGTAGTAGTAGTAGTAGTAGCAGCAGTAGTAGTAATAGTAGTAGTACACTGTAGTAGTTTTGTTGTTGTTTTTCTTATTATTATTATTGTTGTTGTTTTTTTTATTATTATTATTGTTGTTGTTTTTGTTATTATTATTATTGTTGTTGTTTTTGATATTATTATTATTATTATTATTATTATTATTATTATTATTATTATTATTATTATTATTATTATTATTATTATTGTTTTTGCTGTTCTGGACTGATCATACCCTCAAACAGTCGGGAAGAAGAGGAAGGTATACAAAAGCAGAACAAAAATGGGGGTGTCTATGAACAAGTGAAAAGCGTATTGGACAATTTAGAGTATTAGAAAAACAAAGATGTGGGGCGGGGAGGGTAAAGAGAAGGTTTGGGGTGTTAGGGCGTTAAGAAAAAGACGAAAAGTTTCGTAGAAAATTGGGGGGTAGAAGGAAGCAACAAAAAATGGATTGGAAGGGTCGGGGAGCGGTTGAGTAGAATGTAAAGAAAATGGGAAAAAGTGTCTTGGAAAAATGAAATTGGAAAAGGAAAGCGGGAACTTTTCTGCAGACTGATTGCTAACGCCCTGGTAAATGAGGTCGCGGTTTCAGGCGAGAAAAATATGGTGCAGCCATGTTCTCATTTTCCCTGGTTCCACTACCCAGTAGGGCTACCTTTTTGTCTAAAATCCACTTTTTAAAAATAAATGTTTTTGGCGTTTCTGTGCTCGCTTGTCTTTTTTGTTTTTGTTTGTTTTCTTGTATTTTATTTTATTTAACCTTGAATTTTAATTTTCTTTCTTCTTTTAATTATTTCTTTGTTTCTTACTTTCTTACTTTCTTTTTTTTTTCTTTAATAAAAACACCTCCGCCGATTTTTTGTTGTTGCGCTTCTTCAGTTCTGGACCCAAAACTAGACAAGTTTCTTCCTTCCTTGCTTTATTTCTTCTTTTATTTTTTTTTCTTTCTGGTGAATCCTGTCTGCTTAAGACTTTTGGTGTAATTATCTATTGCCATTGTTATTTTATTGTCCAACAAGAGCCATTATTTAATAACCCCACCTTCATTTTTGAACTTTATTAATATCTTGTGTCCTATCCTATCCTGTCCTGTAAACCGGAGGTCGTAGGGGCACCACAGATGATCGTTTAACCAACATACTCCATCTTTCTCTGTCCTCAGCAGCCCTGATGGCTTCGCTCATTGTCAAACCAGTCCATTCTCGAATGTTGTCCTCCCACCTCTTTTTCGGTCTCCCTCTTCTTCTACTTCCTTGCACTGTGCCTTGCAGAATAGTATTTGCAAGGCCTTATGATCTGGTGACGTGGCCATACCATCGGAGTTTCCGTTTCTTCACCACTGTGAGCAGGTCATCGTGTTGTCCAATAGCTTGTGTGATGGTCTGTCGGACTTCGTCGTTGGTGATGCGTTGAGTATAGGAAATGCCCAGAAGTCTTCTGTAGCACCTCATCTCCATGCTTTGTATTCTTCGTTGGAGATCTGCCGTGAGGGTCCATGCTTCGCAAGCATATAGGAAGATGGAGATGACAAGGGAGCGCTGGTCGCTGTGTGCATAATCCTTCTTCCTCCCCCAACCCTTCCACACACTACTCTACCTCCCATCCCCTGGACAATAATTGTTATCCTGCAATGGTACGTCACAACCCATTGCTGGATTCTATATCAATTTATTTTGTCTTGGAAATGGAACTGATCTTATTCTCTCCATCACCAGTCAGCATTAACTATAGCGTCTTTCTCAGCATATTTCCTAACAATAAACCCAATTCCTGCACCCTCTATTCACTTAGCGTCGCAGCGCCCGTTACAGTTACATCATTGTAATTATTATATTATTTCTTTCTTTGTCCTCTCAATACTGCTATTGCTATTTAGTCCCTCCGCCCCCACCCGCCTCCCCCTCTCCCCACCCATTCCAAAGTAGCACCTGATTGCATAATTAAAACCTATAATTTAGGCGCTGTAAGTCAATGTGCCACAGTCACTGTCTACAATCTGAGACCCAATTCTTGCGTCCTCTTTGACCCACGCATTGCCAACTGTTTTGCGTCACTGTGGGGCTCCCTGGTCAATATGGTTAGCAGGCTGCATGCATACTCCAGTACTCAGAGAAGTCTTCTATTGAACTCGGATCATTCTGTCTCTTCTTCTTCTGTATCTCCCATCTTTCTTTTCTTCCTGTCCTTCCTTCAGTCAACCTTGGTGCATTAGGTTTTAAAGTTGTTGGGTTGTGTTTTTTTTAGTGTGTACCGAATTGTTATTTTTATTTTGCAGTATCCATCTAACAGCGAACTTGCATGACAACAAAAATGTAATTGCTAGGGGAAAAGCAATAGACATAAACAATCACTCAGACAGTCTGTTTTGTTGTCTGTAATTGTAGTCAAAAGACAATTCCATTTCGCTGCTGAATCCCAAACAGTATGACTTATCTATTGATATTGTTTGTTGATGAGGACGATGGTTGTACTGTTGTTGACAACGGCGACGATACAACTACAACCTAAACTATGATTAAGATGATACTGATGCTGCTGCTTCTGCAACTTGAAACATCCACGACGACAACGACGGTGACAACTTAATCTAACTTTTTTGCAAGTGAAAGTCTGCAAATTCATGGCAAGCCTGGGTACTGAGTGCAACGCCCCCGTTCTAGTTAAGTCAATCCTCATCAGCATTTTCCTAGCAGCGTCTTAAGGCTTTTCCACTTCAACTGCTTTCATTTCTTCCCTGATTGCCTCCTGTAATGATCGGGACCTGCCTGTGTTTGTGCACAATCCTTACTCTCTGTACACCCACTCGCTCACAGACATACAGTCATACCGCGTTCAACCAGACACAGAGAAACCTACATTTACTTGGACTAACGCACGCACATAGACATATACAGTACGAGACACACATACAACTTGAGAAAGTGTGTAACGGCGATAACCATATTTTTGTCCTCATCTTGTACGACCGCATCAATATCAGAACAATAGATTAATCCTTCTACAAGTCCGTTTTGTTGTTGTTGTTGTTGTCCTTCTTCTTCTTCTTCTTCTTCTTCTTCTTCTTCTTCTTCTTCTTCTTCTTCTTCTTCTTCTTCTTCTTCCAATAATATCCAGGATCCAATTGTTGATCGTTGCTGATATATACTGGGGAAGGAGGAGGGGGGAGGGGTGTTCGTCCAGATTTTGGGTGTAGCTGTTGGGGAGAAAGCAAATCACCCGGAGTTGCAGACATCCAAATGCGAGTGGGCATTGGACTTTTAATTGTAAGGATAAAATCTTGAGCCATGGTGCACTAACTGCAGTTCCTCAGTGCATAATTATCCACTCAGTGCCGACGTCATCGCGGAAATGTCAACGATAGTGAAGGAGATAATATAATATGAAACTCGTGTCAAAAACAAAAGTTGGGTTTTAATCATCACAATGATCAGCCATACTTCTAATACATCGTTTTAAGACGCAAGACTCAACATTCGTGAGATAAGAGGAGAGAGAGGGAAGACGAGAGAGAGAGAGGGAGAGAGAGAGAGAGAGAGAGGGATAAGAGAGAGAAATGGGGAGAGAGAGGGGGAAGGAAGAGATGGAGAAGAGAGAGAGATGAGGGTCAGAGATAAAGAGTGAATGGACGGACAGAGAGAGAGAGAGAGAGAGAGGGGGGGGGAGGGGAAGGAAGTACGAATAATGGTGGGAGGGGGATTAAGGGCGTGCTACATAGGAAAGAGGCAGTAAGGACATTCGCGTTCTCTCAAAAGTTGGAAAGACTGAGCATCGATCTTTGGCACTGGCACTTGGTAATGACAAGTCCAAAACGTAACTAGAAGAAAGAGGGAATAAGGAGGTTTTCCACAGTAGCATTAATTGGCACATGCTCTTTGCTGTACAGGCTTTTAAGCAAACTGAGAAATTATTCTTTGCGAAACTTCGCCGAAGTTCTAGCTGCGCAATCGCTAATGAGTTTTAATCGACAGAATGGTAATCTTCCCGGTTACGTCTAAAAAGGGAGCTTAAGAGCTTTTATGATGATGTTGGTGATGACGATGGTGTTTTTGATGATGAGGAGGAGGAGGGGTATGTCAGTGATGATGATGATGATGATGATGATGATGATGATGATGATGATGATGATGATGATGATGATAACAGTGACGACATTTCTTGAAGATAAGGAGGAATATGATGATGATGATAATGATGATTATGACGATGATGATGACGATGATGATGATGATGACGATGATGATAATGATGATGATGATGGCGGTGACAATATAAAATGGTGATAAAGTTGTTTAACAGAAGGCGAATAGGGTGATCATACAGCTGATGACGTCTACGATGTCGACAATGGTGATAATGATTTTATTTTAAAATTAAAAAGGAGGAGGACTGCTGAGGGTGCACAGCAGGGATTAAAGAAGGAAAGAGGTCCATGGGGTGAGGGGAATGGGGTCTTCTTAGGACTCCACTGCCCTTATGGCTTATATGCATGGTGTTGATAGAAAGTGATGATGCTGATTTTCTTCCCCTTGATTGCTTTGGTGTGAAGACAGCCACTGAATCCTGATTATCCTGCTGGCTATTCCATTCCGACCTTCCTTACTTCCTTCCAATTCCCTCTTTTGTGCAATCCCTCTATTTTCACATTTTGCCTGTATCCAGCACGACCTACTTTTATCTAACTATTTTCACTTCCTCACTTCAATTCACTCATTCTAATTTCCCGTCCTACTTTTTTTTCCCGGTCACCAGACCTAGAGGCAAGTCTTCTCGTTGTCGTTGTTCTTGTCTTCTTCGTTATCTTCTTCTTTTAGAAAGATTAGTGATGATTTCTGACGTATCGACTGTCAGTGATTATCCCCAATCAACAAGGTTTGTGTGTATTTGCGGGTGTTTGATTTTTTTTTGTGTTTGTTTGTTATTGTTTTTAAACGGAATTTTCGTATTCCACCATCTTTTACTTAAATCCAGAAGAAGACAGTGGAGAAGAGGTAATGAGAAATACGATATTTTTGTGACGGTGGGTCTATTTTGTTGCTGGGCTCTGCACAATGGAATGCTATTACCCACTCGTCTTTCGTCTGCGGAGATTGGCTAGTATAATCACCCTGTGACTAATCTTAATACATTTATATGTTTGGCCCGGTATGTGTGCGGATAGGGTTATAGAGATAGGGAGAAAATGGTAAACGATTCACTGACACACTAGCTCTCTGTTACACTCGATGTTGTTTTTTCTCTATCAGTAGTAGATTCAGCCCCGATGCTTGAAATCCTGATAGGTGTAACTCAGATTCGTTAATCCACGCAACCTGTTCAATCATCAACAAGGCAGGAGTCGTCGTTTGAAGTTTTCCACTTTTATTCAGCATACATCAACAACTGCATACAATTGTTCAATCACTTTTCAATTTACAATTCTCGACTATCGACTTTCCACTTTTTACAACTTTCTCAACTCTAACACAACAGCTCTCTACTCAAACAGTGCGGCACTATATATAGTCTCTACATACTCCAGAACAGGCGAGAATACCCCCGCATAACACACCACAACCAATCAGAAGTAATTTCATCATCACTGTCTCACGCCATACAACCTTATTTGGAATGGAAGCTTCTATAGTTACCACTAGAATTATCCATACGCTTCGATCGATAGTAAACAACCAACACTAGAAAATTCTCAAATAATATCGACCAACTAAAATTACCAACGTTATACAAAGCTTCTTCTAATAGCAACGCAAAATCAAATCAAAGATAAATACACTCTGTTACTGCATGCTTAGCAAAACAAAACGATCGCATCTATCGTGCGCGTCACACACAAACTATCGTACGCGTTTCAACGTAACACTCTCGCATGGCTATGAAACATAGGTAGTCCAGCCACTTGTTAACAGTAAATATCACACATTTATTTCCTCTACTCTATACATAATCATCTAAACCCCATATTAACTTAAATGTCCTAAACGTAATATACTAAGAGTAACTTAACAGTCCAAATTCACTTCGAGTAATTCGCTCCTTGATGGGTCTATGCTGCTACTGTTCTCGATATTTGCTACTGTCTCATCATTGGGCTATTTGTTCTGGTTGGCCTAATGTTCGTTTTCAGGAGAGTGGACTACCGCACAGTCCTTCTAGATCAGTGTGTGTGCACGTTTTCTGTGTCATTTAACTGATTCGTTGAGGTGTGGTGATGGTGTCTCCTCCTTGGTTGTTGACTATTGGGCTATCGGAACTCCTGCATCGGACCAACAAGCCTGCTCGTCTGCAAAACATAAGACGAGTTTCTGCAACGCCTTATATACCAAGGGTGTGCAGAGCGTCTTACTGATGGCAAAAACAGCCCTCAGTGATAACTTCCACTTATAAAAACAAGGGACGAACATTCTTCTAAGTCCGTGGTCCACTGGCATCTCCAACATATTTCCTATACATATACATACATCATGGCTTAACTAAACACATTGAGAAGGAAATAGCAATATATACATTCTCCGGTACAGCCACTGGTCTGCAATACTACACATAGGAGAAACAACAGTTGGACAGTAGAGGCTACCTCGTGGTTTCAAAAACCGGTCGCGGGTCAGCCAAGCGGTCAAGCAAAGTTTGACTAACATTTGTAACATCAGAAATGTTGACGATAAAGATGTGGTATCTCAGCTTAGAGATAAACAGATAGTATTGAATAAAACCTGAAGTTAAGCCCTCTAAAGGAAAGTTTGCACATGTTAAATTAACCTCCTTGAGACGTTCACTCCCGAGACAATCCAGCAGACCTCGCTAAACAAGAATGTTAGTTAGCTTACTCGACCATCTGACCAGGGTCTCTTGACCGCTAAAGTAGCCATGCGACTCATATCTCTTTTAGATCTACTCTGCGTTCCGTCCCTGACACTCAAGGTTGAGACGTAACCGATAGGGGCTCAAAACTATCCAAAAGAAGATGCATGTGATCGCAAGAGCGAGATTACTAGCCACGAGAATTAAATGATTAGTCGGAGATGAGGTAGAGACTCCTGCATATCCCCGTATACGGCGCTTTAGCCAGTCAGTCGAATATGAAGTGTGGAGCCACGAGGGTCAAAAAAGGAGCAAACTTAAGTGAACGATTATCCTCAGCTATTACCAACAGAGGGATAGACTAGAGACGGTTTCACGATTCCCAGAGACTAGAAGTAAGTTAACACCAGTACATGTATTTCTAGTATGTGTATGTTTATATATTATATTGATTGCCATGTATTAGTATGTTCCTGTTATAAGTATTTACAGAAACCGATTATTGTTTCTGACACGTTGTGCATGTTGCTCGATATTTGTTAGCCTTAAGATTCGGATCGTAGTGTGCATATGGGAAACTCAGCAGGTGTCTGATGCTACAGACTCCTTGCAGAGGGCACCACATGCCAATATTGGAATAGAATATAGTAGCCAGAGTTCTTGATTTTACACTTCAGCTCTGGGACGGTTTGTGGAGTCAACATGCATGACGCTTGCTCCAATGGAAAAGAATGAGATCATCTATATTCTACCTCGTCACGTCCGTTCCCGTAGCTACACGACTCACCCGATCATCCTGAGAGTCAAGATTCCATCAGGGTGACCACTAGATTCAAGCACTCGCCGACGCAGAGCAGTTAAGTCCCTCTCTCAAACTGCAACTGACGTAGAACTATATTAGACCACCAGAACAATATTAGACCTGCTTAGCAAATGATGAAGAACTGCTAAAGAAATTGCCCAGCACATTGAACAGTTATAGTTATTAATTTACATTTAATTGAAGTCATGTTACATTTATATTGAATAAATAAAAGCTAAAATCACATACATATACAACTGGTGTCATTCTATTTGTATTGTTATGTGTCCACAAGCTCTTCTTCTCTTGAGACCAAGTAACTAGTCCTTCGATTAGTAAAAAGCATTTCTTAAAGTGAGCCAATAATACTTTAAAACCCGAGAACAAATATAAATTGTATGTGACCAAGCACCGTGATTAGTCTCTCACATCGCTTTGGAATTTTGGTAAAAGAACATCTGATAGAGGTAGCTTAACGACCCATCTATCTACAAGTCTTACTCCCCTTGTAAGATAAGCATATCTTCTCCAGGATATCATCACAACATTCACAATGATAAAACATGGCAAGACTTTCTCAAAACATATTCCAATAATTTTATCAATAAATCGTGATGAAACAAAAGATTGATCATTTACCTTTTCAACAATGTCAGGCTGTGGCTATACTGTGATGAATTGAATTTTACCCGTCACCTGCTTAGTCTTCTGCTAGAGAGATCTTTCAGAGCGTGCGTCCTTCTCGCTTGAGATTTAGACAGAGAATGACTACCTAACCGTGTGGTCAGCCAAATGCCCGCAAAATCTCGTGATACCTGAGAGCCTCTTAGCGGGGGTTCTGGCTGTACATCAGCTGGATGAGGTCATTGCCTACCTTAGCAAGAGTTAGTTTATAGCACAGTCCTTTACTTCTGTCATCTTCTAGGCATCGACTTTAATTTACAAAGGCTACTGCAAGATGAACTATTTGAGGCGAGAAGCCTTAGTGCAGGGTCTAACTAGCCTATCGTGACAATTTTGTTGTAAAGAAATATTGTTCACAATAATTGTTGTACTATAAGTTTGTAGTACGCTACCGCTTATAGTACCAGACTAACGTAAACCGGTTTCCTATTGAGCGTTTTTCTGCATATGTGGATCTTAGTCCGCTATAGCCACCCAAAACCATTCAGCGCTCGTCTTCCTTACACACAGTCTTCTCCTGCCACCATTTCCCGGGGATGAAGATAGTAAGACAAGAAGGAGAGGAAAGTTGGTCATGATTGCCCGTAATGACATACGTTCACGCAAAGTCACAAAGTTAAGAGACTTCAGCACACACGGAACTCATTCCATACGAAACACGGCGATCCCTAAGATCAGAACTACTCTTTCTTAACTTTCAGAAAATGTGCCGTTGTCTTAAGTTTCTTTGCTACGGATTCATTGAAAATCGATGACAACTGGGGTGGGGAGAGGTGTTGGAGGGGGTGGTGGTGTGATGGAGAGGGGGTGGAGAGGAACTGAATGTCCGTTCTTGACAAAAATAATAGAGAGTTTATCCAGTGATTTTTGCTGCTTCTGATGTTATTGAATGTGTGTATTTTCAGATAATATAGGGCAATGCTTTAAAATAGTCGGTAATCATGATGAGCCATTGAATGTCGGTCTGCGGGTCCGTTGCACGTCATATCTCAAGATCCACTAAACGCGGATTTTGACCCATAGAGAAAATTATCTTGGTTAATGGCCAGCTGCCCGTGCATCGTATTTGATATTCCTTCCAGGTCCAGGTGTGAGTAGGCGAGTAGAGCTTGAGGTAAGGTAGAGTAGGAGGTGAGTACAGTAATGGGGGTGGATAAGGAGATGTAGAGGAAAGGGGTGAATATAGGTCGTGAGTAGGGCGGGTGAGTGGCAGGTAAGGTAGAGTGAGGGGAGAGAGGGAAGGGTTCATAAGATCGCCCTCCCATTGTTCATGTTTTGAACGTTGAAGAACAAAGCGAAATTCTTCCCTAGACATGTCCTGGCAGTCAGAATCCAGAAAACGATCACTTTCCAACAGATTTCACTCTTTGCTTCTCCCGCCCCTCGGCTCCACCTCTACTACCCGTACCCCGGGCGCTATCCCTCGTCCTTCCTCCGCGATTCTGATTCTAATTCTATTCTCCAAGCTGGCATCGTTTGGGGCGTGTGACTTTAGCCCCAGCGACTATTCCGAATGACGCAATTTCTCCATGCACTAAGGAAGGGATTTGGGTGGGTGAAAGGTGGGGAAGATGCGACCTCATCAGACAAAAAAAACTAATTCAGCTGCCAGCAGACATGTTCCGAAGCTATTCCAGCCATCTAGGACATAAAGAGTACCGTGTGTTTTCCTCCTGGCATTGCACGAGGGGCAAAAAGCCATCGACGTAAAAATGTATTTCGGATTCAAAGACAATAATAGTGATGTTTAACACGCTGTGTGCACTTACGTACACAGTCGTTTTTATCTTGAGTTCAAACGGAATCACATTTTACTAGAGAAGACGAAGAAGTACAAGAAAAACAAGAAGGATAACTTCTCATTATTATTATTCACTACTGTCTAGATGAATAATAATTGTGATGTTGGAAAAGTTAATTTCGATAAGAGATTGTTTAAAAGGGCCCAAGATCACACGTTTCAGCGTTACAGCCCCTTTTCAAATTCACAATGAGTGTTGCCCTACCGGAAAAAATAACATTCAGCCAAAACATTAACCTGTTTCGAAAGTACGGTTTTGTTATAAATCGATAAATGTATTGGTTTATGTGTCTATTAATAGCCTCAATTTTGATTCTATATATAGCACCGCTGCGAAAGTGTGTATAGTAGGCCTAGTTGGTTGTTTATAGAACAAGGAAGAGACACCCACAATTCAAAGCTTAGTGGTCAGTTTGAGCAATTATAACCCATTATATCATATTTAAGTTAAAAAGTTAAGTTATCTTTAACTACCTACCTACCAACCTACCATCTTTAATGCCACAACAATAAAATGTCCCAGGGAAACTCAGTCACAAACAATAAATCAACAAACAAAAGAACAAATCCTCCATACCGCAATCCTTTAAGCTTGAACCTGAATTCTTGACCATGACCAAGTTTCGTTGCATCTGATCTGCTTTAGGGAAAAGCTGGAAAGCTTTGTTTTTGCATGTTGTCACCGTGGTTAGCAACGCGTGTCCATGCTGGTGCATACACTCTGCATTGGTGCTGTTCCGAGACCACGTCAATGTAATGGGAGAAAGGCGCTAAAGACTTTGCTAAAGGCCTACTCCTGACTCGCAGACAAGTGATTCCCCCAACAAGACAAGCATGAGGACCACGCCGAGTATCCCGGCCCGCAGCAGAAAAAGAAGACAAATGATTGCAAAGGAAGGCGTGCCTCATGCTCTGCTAGTCTTGTGATCATCTGGGTGTCAAGAAGACCTGGACGTGAGGAAGAAGAAAAGGGGGTCCCAGTAGCTCAGTTGGACGAGTCAGATTTATATTTTAGTGGAGCCCCACCCTACTCCCACAGTTAAAAAGATGTTAGTTAGTTAATTTAGTGTTATTTAACGATAATGAGATCTCTAGGCTTTAGACTGCTTACTCTGTGTGTTGTTCTAATAGTAGGTAGGCCAATATAAGATGCCGGAAGTATAAGTGCTGGTGACATGCAAAGAGAAAGAAAATCTGTACGCAATGTCCTCACGATCAATTAAACTACTTAGTGGGCATTGGAATGTGGTGGGATGAGGGAGTGAGTGTCGGGAATGGAGAGACAGGGGTAAGTGTGAGTATGTTCAAGGTTGCATGGTTGGGTAAGGCGGATGTGCAAGTAATGTCTGTAGTCAAGAGGGGTGCGAATTTTGAATGAGATGCGAAGTCAAAATTTACATGAGAAAAATCTGTCGAATTTTACAATACAATACAATACTATATAATACAATACAATACATCTGTATTACATCAAAGGGAATTAATAGCTGTATTGTAGGGGTAGAATCCGACGAATACCTTTGTATTGTGTTGTGAGCATGGGAGGGAAGAAATTACAATTACAGTGGAACCTCCGGTATACGACCGTCCAAAATCTGAGAAAAAACGGTCTTATAATAGAGGTGGTCTTATACCGGAAACAAGGAGGGGGAGGGGGGTCAGGTTTGGAGGGGTATGTAGTCATAATTTTCACACTCACCAGCATGTATTCTCTGACAAAGGAAACTGTAAAACATGATTTTTAGCTTTGTCTTTTAGTCACAACTTCAAAAATAGAAAACAGTCGAACCACTGCCAGACGCGTTCATCCAAGTCTGTCAGTGCAGAAGATCTCAGTTTCGATGTTTCCCTTTCGCCACTTTCTCCACTCTCCCATCGTAGTTTCACAGATTCCTTATCCTTTATGATGAGCTGAATTTGGGTCTTCCCAACGTCTAAACTTCTTGCAATAGACAAACAACTCTCCCCATTTTCACTTTTTTCAATTACTTTCATTCTCTCTGCCAAACTCAAAACGTTCCTCTTGCCATTTTGACAAGCCAGTGTAGGCGAGTAATGTCCCTTATTTGCGAACCGGAAATAGCAGACAACAGCAGGCGTACACTAACATGAGAGAAAAAACGAAAGGTACAGACAACAAATTAACTGATATCTCTTTTACAGGAGGCACTGTGGTCTAATGGTAGTGCTTCGGCTTGAGGATCTGAAGGTCCCGGGTTCGAGCCCTGGCCGGGCCATTGTGTTGTGTCCCTGGGAAAGACACTTTACTCCTGTTTTCCTACTCCTTCGGATGAGAGTATAAACCGAGGTCTAGTCTGTGTGTCGCATACATTCCATCATAACGGACTTTAAAGATCCTGACGCTCATGTCCTAGACGGGTGAGTGCCGGTAACAAGAACACACCCAGCATGCACTTGGTCCTTCTCCCCCATCCCTGGCTGCCCAGGATTGTGCTCAGTTGTCCGGGCGTCAGACCATGCGCCAAAGGCTGCGGGTGGGCGTCTCGGACGGTTTGAGTTAGATCCTGTATCGGCCAGCGCCTTGATCCTTAGGCTAAGGCGCCTTATAAATGACGAACATTATTATTATTATTTTTAAATTGCCCTAAGACGGTCGTATAAAGGGCTTAAGACACGGTCGTTGGTCGCATAAACGAGGTTGTCGCATACCAGAGGTCATTTATTATTGGAAGTGAATCCGTCAGAAGTTTTCAGGTCACATAACGGAGGGAGTCGTATACCAGAGAGACGGATACCGGAGGTTCCACTGTATTATAATGAAGAGTACCCAACTCACTATTTCTTGGATTGAGTTCCAAAAATGAGTGCGTTTGTCGCAATGGATGAATGATTATAAAGATGATTGTGTAGGGATGATTCTGCGTGCGTGCGTGCGGGTGTGTATGCGTTGGAGAGAGAAAAAGAGAGACAGAGGGAGAGAAATGTATTGTTGGATATTGTGTATGGGTATGAAGCTAGATGTGTAGTGTTGGTGGTGGTGTATGCGTATTTATGGGAGTAAGAAGGGTAGAAGAAGAAAGATAAAATGATGACGATGTTGGTTGAAGGCAGGAGACGGATGAGGGTGGGGAGGGGGTGAGGGGTGAGAGAAAGGACAAAAAGACTGTGTAGAGGGGGCTAGAGAAAGATTGGTTGTTGGGAGACGAGTTTGTAATGTTGCGGGCAGAACCTGGCATTGTGATGGGACGGCGGAAAGGACCAGCAGCACTGATATTGAACGACCGACACCTCAGCCTCGCGCGCCATTGGAATTCAAGGGGGCATAAATCTGTTGATTTCATTTGCCGCCCCTGTCCCCATGGCTCCGCCATTGTCATACCGCTAGGGGGCAGTGAGGAGGCAGTAACGCAACCCACTTCCGGAAGACCAGAAACAGAGACAAAGAGAAGAGTCGCTGGATGGGAAAGGATGCAGGCCGGAAGGAAGGGTTGAGAAAACAAGTGAGAAGAAGAAGAAAGGATGATGCCGATTGCAAGTTTTTTGCGTTCTTCATATAATGGCTGCATTTTTTTTCCTCGGAACTTTGGGGCGCAGTTTTCTTGTAAGAGTTCTTATAGGCTTCAGAGACTCAAGCCTAAAAGTGATGTGCTATTTAGCAGCAGCAGCAAAAGAAGAAGAAGAAGAAGAAGAAGAAGAAGAAGAAGAAGAAGAAGAAGAATCGTGAATGAATGAAAACAGCTGGGGAAAGTAAATGCCTGAAACAAGGAGAGATGCTTCATGGTATGACCAGAACGCAAGAAAATTTTCATAATTAAAAGGAACTTTTAGAAAGACTTGTATCTTTTGAAAGTTTGCTAATGACTGAATAAGTCAGTTGTTGCAAGACAAGAAGAATGAAAGAGGGTCATAAACACAGAGAGAGAGAGAGAGAGAGAGAGAGAGAGAGAGAGAGAGAGAGAGAGAGAGAGAGAGAGAGAGAAAGAGAGAGAGAGAGAGAGAGAGCCCGCATGGATTCATGCACTGAATTCTACAGCCTTTAACAAATCGACCGATATCCGAAAGACTGTGTAGTTAGACGAAAATGGCCTCCGATTCAGCGTTCGATTTAGCAATAGTAAAGTCTGGGGAATAGTACTCTAGCATCAAGCCTGAGCAGTTAGCCCGTAAGTCACAGTGATTGCCCATGGTATATAATGTTATGGTGAGGACGTCACCACTGCAAAGAATCGTTGGTCACATTGTGATAAATCCCTGCCTTCATTGTACAGTGGTATAATATTAGTACATTATGTTTGGGACGTCTCCGCCGTAAAGAAACACTGATCTCAAGGTCACGAAACTCTGACCCATATATTAGCTTTGGCATACATAATTATGGTTAGGACGTCATTACAGTACTGAAGAGAAACATTGAACACATCGTGATGAAATTCAGAACGATGTCGCTCATCGGTAGACTATATAGTTATGACCTCACCAAGACAAAGAACTGTTGTCATAAAACCCAGACCCATTTCACCATTACTAAACATATCATGGTTTAGAACGCAATTTTCAGACACACTGACATTATTGTGGTGAAATTCACTACCAAAGTTTTACTATTGACATGTGTAGGTGTCCGCACCTAATTGCGTTTTTGCAATGAGAGGCGACATGCCCATGCTCCAAACATTTGTTGCACATTGATATATATAGGTGACGTCTTCACTGTAAAGAAACGCTGATATCATTGTCCTGAATCTCAGATCCTTGTGTACCGTTCGCTGCACTGTTGCCCTACCGCCATAGTCTTAGCAAATAGCTTAATGATAGAAAGAGGGAAAACTTGGTACAGAAACGCGAGACGAAAGGTACGAGTTATGCTGAAAATGGCTCGTGGCAGAAAGTCAAAAGGCGACCGAGTGAAACAGGGCGGTGACTTTTGCACAGCCATCAATTGCCATAATGCCAGATACAAGAAAAGTTGTGTTGGCAAGTCCTTTTTCAAATTTCCAAGAGACAAAGAAAGGTAAATTGCAATTGAAAAACTTCATTTTTTTGTGTTTATGTAGGTCTAAACTAAGACCGCTGCAGTGTTGTCAGTGTTAAAACAATTGGAGAGCGGCTTGAATGATTCATGTTATACCTATGTGCTAAATCCAAAACAGTTTGCTTGCTGACAATTTACGTTCAACAGGTTGCTCACTGTTTACGTTATTGCTAGGTTGTTTGACTATATTTGTGCTTATATTTCAAAAGTAGATGTCAGATTGGCAGTTTGGCTTCGTCAAACTGCTTATGTTAACAAGTTAAATTAGACTAAGTCTGTTTTCTCCTCGTGATCAAATACTGTGCAAGATAACCCCTTACCTAGGCACAAAAATGGTCCTTGATCTGTTGTAATCCCTTTTCGTTTGAGTGTAAACGGGGAAATAAATGTAATGTAGAAACTCAGTCCTTGTTCTGATCTGTGAATTTCTGTGCATTAGATCTATATTGTGTGGAATGTTGTAGTCTTGGTTCTGATTGTTCTGTCTGATTAATTAATTATTTTCCATGAAGTGACTGATGTTATTAGGCCAGTGATGTGGGAGGTGAGAGGGTTGGGGGGTAGGGGGACACCTGATATAAATTAAATTCACACTATTAGTGAAACATTTTGTTATTGTGCTTTATTGTGATTAATTGATTGAATGACAGAGCTCTCTCTTCCCCCAACCCCCTCTCTCTCTCTCACTCTCTCTCTCTCTCTCTCTCTCTCTCTCTCTCTCTCTCTCTCTCTCTCTCTCACGATTACGGATTTACACAGTTTCGGATAAATGAAACAGTCTGTCATGCATATTTTAATTTTAAAATATCTGTCGTTGATTAAAAAATAATAAATTCCAGGGCAGAAAACGAACCTATGACATACACACATAAGCAGCATAAAAGCACCTAATAAATGTCAATAAGTAAACATTAAAAAAAAAGACAGCAGTAGCGGAATGTTAATAATAATGATGGTTAAAAGTTTGGTTTTTGCAAACGTTGCCATAAAAATGTTCTTTTGCAATGGCATAGGCTCAATAAGTTACCACGCACAGATCATTCATATAGCAGATGATGAAATATAGCCAGCCCGAGCAAAGGGAAATAATCCGTGAGAGCGTCTCGCATTTTTGTATAGGACATAATGGAAGTTCCCCCTCTTTCCATAATAAGCTCTTTGGTCTTAGTCCCAAGCTTATCTTCCTAACCTGAATGCCTTATAAATGATACAGGGTATCCTGAAGAAGGTGGCTGTGGCGGACAGTGGCAACGTTAGGTGGAGAACGTCAAATGATGTGATGGTCAGACCTTGGCATGCCAGAAATGCTTGCAGCTGCATCTCGGAGAAACTGACGGAATGAAAGCATCGTAGCCGCTGTCCCGTGTCACCCAGAATCACTCATCACAGGGTGAGAGAGAGAGAGAGAGAGAGAGAGAGAGAGAGAGAGAGAGAGAGAGAGAGAGAGAGAGAGAGAGAGAGAGAGAGAGAGAACATTTTATTATGGATTAAGATTTTAGACTAATAAGTTTCTAATTAATTAATTTGAGAGAAAGAGAACGCGTCCATTCTCTGGACCTCATAGGTTGCAGCCTACGGATACATAGAATTGTAGGTTAACAATGTTCACGTGTTACATAATTATAGAGTCTACATTACATCATTGGATCATTGGAAGATATATTACTACGGTACTACCCTAACCTAGTCTTGAACTATTACTACCCTAACCTAGTCTTGAACTATTACTACCCTAACCTAGTCCTGAACTAAGCTGTTCGGGAGTCTTAAACCAAATCAGTCTGAGAGACCGAAAAAAGGTAAGTCGACAAGTTTCACATGACAATCTTCAGGACGGTGCATTTGTAAATGTTGTTAAAGTATGTTTGGAGGTTATCGGTTAGACACTCTTTACCTAGAATCGCAATTGTGAATATATTCGACAATTTAAATAAATCAAAGTATAAAACATTAAGTTAGAACTTATATGGTCTCCAGTTGGAAAACGACGGGTAGTGGCAACCAATCTCAGCGGTAGCAAGCCTAACTTAGTACGGTAGACGTAGTAGTTGCTAGTAACTTTAACTACCCAACTGGCCATGGATAGTTGGTGGAGGCCGGTGGCATGGCGATCATTATGTTGATCTAGGAGTCTGCTGCGGTGAGGGAACCACTTTATCAACGATCGTATCACTAGCTACAGCCTGAAGGAATGTCCGCGGGGAAAAAAAAAAGATGACTGGCGAACAGGGAAATGATGAGTGGTGAAAAGGACCACGGGAAATAACGAAAAGGGGAAAAATAAAGGGGTGAGCGGAAGATCCATTGGAAATGATTACACGAGGAGAGAAGGGGGGGGGGGGGGGCAGAGGGTTGGCCAAGGAAAATGGTGAAACAGAAAGATATCCGAAAATGTGAGCAGTGAAAAGAGCCGTAATGGAATCAGCTTTATCAGGATGTTAGGAGGTCGGAGAAAAGACAGACTGAAAGACAGTGAGCCGAATAAACATGGCCAAAGATTGAAAGAAATAATGATAAGAATAGAGACAACGGATGAACAAGGAAGTAGGAGATAAGAATGAAAAAAAGGAAGGAAGGTTTTGTGACGATGATAATGATGATGATGTTGGTGATGATGATGATGATGGATCATGATGATGATGATAATGATGATGATGATGCCTGCGTCAACGACCGCAGGAAATCAACCAGCCTTGATTCAAATAGCTCCTGGTCTTTAACCGGAGATTTTATTTTGTTCCGTATAGCTAGTACTTAGTATGCAAGTTTGTAGACAACTCCAATAAAATGAGGGCGAATTTGACTTGAAAAATTGGAACTTTTTTTTTCTCTAGCGTTTTCAGAGCCTTCTACTCTCCCTGATGATTTCTACTTATCCACGACAACCATTAGTCTTGACGGGGTGGACAAATTAGTGACGTCACTGTCTCGTCCCATCCAGAGACTCTGAGGGGTGGGGGAGGTCTCTTAACCCGCAGTATTATAATGTTGAACCAGCGTCATGGTATTGTTCGTGCAGTGCTGGATCTGGTCTCGTCTTCTTCTGCTTCTTCAGACAAGCAGATGCAAATTGGATGTTCAGTCAGCCTATTAGCTGTACGATCTCCTTCATTTGCATCACCACCACTGAACTACTCAACAGGTCATTGTCGTGTAACACTTTGGGACATTCCCATTTTGTAGTATTTAGCGTTCTTCCTTGAGCTTAATATTATGTTTCCGGTGGGGTAAAGGTTGCCAATTTTTGGCAAAAAATTCAGTTTCCAAGGTAAGTTCTTTTTTTTAATTTAAGTGTGTACAGAGAACACCTGGTGTTTAAATGTCATCCGATAGATCCCAATATAAGTTTGGGGCAGAGCAACTGTAGTGTAAAGATGTTCTCCAGCAGCATACCAGCATTCAAACTCAAAACTTTCACAGTACCACCTTCTTGCTAGTGTGCAAATTGGTTTTGATTTTTCTTTAAAAATTCTCAATTGTATTTGAAGACTACAGGGGAAAAAAGGCACATGTCACACATTTCCACTTTTGAGATAAATGAAATTTTGTCTTTGAAAGTCGCTATGTTTGTTCTTACTGTATTTCTTGGGACACTAAGTGTTTTGTCTTAAAGATATATCACTTCTTTTGTATTCATGAGAATTTCTCTGTCCAGATTGTATAATTTAATTAAATATGGAGGATTTAAACCACCAAGGGTGGTCATGGACATGTGCCTTTTTTCCCTTTTACAGACCAAAACTTGAGACTTTCTTCTACAAGCTGAATTGCAATGTACTCAGTCAATGTAAAATGGATTATAATGCCTATTTTGCTGTGGTAAATGACTAGGTATGATGGAACTGAAGTTGATTTTGTTATTTTTGATGCCTGTACGAAGACCACAAGGGAAAAAGGGCACATGTCACATTTTCCAATTATTTGAGTTCCAAATGAAGACCACAGGGGAAAAAGGGCACATGTCACATTTTCCAAGTATTTGAGTTATGTCCCTTACTATATAAACATAGAAGCCTAAAGGTTAGCAAAATAGTCAAATCCAACCCAAAAAAGGCCTATGTACTGCTACAGAAACACCCAAAGAAAAGGCATACAGGGGAAAAAGGGCACAAGTCCAGACTGTAAAATGGGAAAAAGGCCTATTTTACAAACAACAATTCCTTTTTTGGGTTGGATTTTACTATTTTGCTAACCTTCAGGCTTATGTTTATATAGTAGGGGACATAACTCAAATAATTGGAAAATGTGACATGTGCCCTTTTTCCCCTGTGATCTTCATTTGTTTTTAGCCATCTTGACCAGACCGCTGTTTCTACTCTGGGACCATCTTCAGTGAGGCATAGTCAACCTGGCTCATGAGCCACCTCAAGACTCAAGACACCTCGGGTGTCTCTGAAACGGGTGAGCCTGCCAAAGTTTCCTCTTGTGCGCTGCTGCAAGTCAGAGGATAACAAGTAGCCAAGCTAGAAGAATGTTGGTAGTGACGAATTGGCGCGTTGAGATTTGGGTGCTGAGCCTTTTGCTTGTGGATCCAGAAATTAAGGTAAATCCATTGTTTTAACATGCATTTTATTCAACAAACAAATCAGATATTAATACAAGGCAAAGCGTCAGGGCGCACAAAAGCACAAGGCTTAAATGAGGGCTACCCAAATAATAATAATGTATCAAAATACCACTGGCATACGACAGGAAACAACAACAAAACATTGATAAAAATAGAAGAAATACAAAAAATAAATTTTTATTAATTTTTTTTATTAAAGCAAAGAGAAAAAAGAAGAAAATTAATAAAACATAAAAAAAACCGGGAAAGGGGGTGGGAGTGCGGTGTGGTGGTGGTCGTAGGGGTGGATTGAGGGGCGGGTGCGAGAGAGTTATATTGTGGGAAGAAACTAACCGATGTATGATGAAGATCAAAGTTATAAAGCGAAGGTTATGGAAAGTCGTTGAAAATAAAGCTGTTGAAAAGAAAGTCATTGAATATAATATAATATAATATAATATAATATAATATAATATAATATAATATAATATATAATATAATATAATATAATATAATATAATATGCGGTCAGAAGCGGTTACATAAAAATAAAAATGTGTAAACAGGTAAATCCATTTTATTATTTTAAAAAAGCAAACATCCTTGCTAGCCTGGTCCTTAAAAACAAAGGTTTAGCTGATGAATTCTCTTAACTTTGAGCAGGTCCACAAGTCTGAGGTTGGATGGGGAGTGGTTTGGATGTAAACATAAAAATAGGAGTGGTTTGAATGGGATAACAGGAGTGGTTTTGATGTAAACATCGGAGCCTGTGGTCAACTTTTCCACAGCAACGATCCATTCAGGGTTGCGAGTAGCCCTACTGATAATTCCACCATCACGGGGAAAACGTGTTACACAAACGGAACGTGGATTTCTAAAGTCTGATTGACCTGCTTGGAGTCGAATTAGGGTCTGAAAGTGTGGGAAGAATTATTAGTCCTGGGTGGAATTCTTAAGGCGAGATGGCCTATGTAGGTCGCCCTCTTAAATGATGTCTTCTTCCCTATCCGCGGTGAATGGTCATCAAATTGAAATGTATGCCGACAGAGGAGGAAGGTATCGGTGCTAGAGTAAAAAGGACGTTTGCATTCAATATTTATTCAAAAGTAGTATTAGTACTAAGGACCACGAATGTAATCTTGCAACTGTTCTAACCTTAACTGTAATAAGCTTGATGTCGGCGAACACTTTGCCTTCTGATTGTGTCTTCGGGGAAAGGGGTTGGAAAAAGAGAGTCCATTATACAACAAATGTTTAATGTTGATGTATTTATTAGCCTTCTTGCATGCTTGTTTCCATTCAACGCCGAATTTGATTCTACCCATTAATTATTTCTGATTTATGAGGTACACATATTTTTTACAGGCGTTCTATTTTATTGCCGCGCAGCGGACCTTTATTTTTCGTTAAAATATATACAACAACAATCAATCATTCAAATATTTAGGAGCCATTGTATCAGACAATGGGTCCCGACAGGAAGTCCTCTCCAGGATCGCACAAACAATTGCTGCCCTTACAAGGTTGAAGCCCATTTGGAAAGACAGGACCATCAGTCTACATTCCAAGGTAAGACTCCCTTGTCATCTCCATCTTTCCATACGCTTGCGAAACCTTGCTCCTCACAGCAGATCTCCAACGAAGAATACAAAGTTTGGATGTAAGGTGCTATAGAAGACTTCTGGGCATTTCTTATACCGAGCACATCACCAAAAACGAAGTCCGACAGACCATCATACAAGCCATTGGACAACACGTTGACATGCTCACAGTGGTGAAGAAACGGAAACTCTGATGGTATGGCCACGTCACCAGAGCATGAGGCCTTGCAAAAACCCTCCTGCTAGTCACGGTGCAAGAAGGCAGAAGAACAGGGAGACAGAAAAAGAGGTGGGAGGACAACATTGGAAAATGGACTGGTTTGACACCGAACGAAGCCATGAGAGTTGCTGAGAACAGAGAAAGATGGAGTACGCTGGTTAAACGATCATCTGTGGTGCCCCAGCGACCTTTGAGTCACGGGATAGGATAGGATAGGATAGGAATAGTATAGAAAAATATATAATTATGTTGTTGACTCCCCATGCGTTTCTGTATTGTGCTGTCCACACCACATCTAGTAATGTGTTATTGCCATAAGCTACCTTAATGACGAAAAACGTAGGAAGTGGCTAATCCGGAAAGAGAGGCTAATTTTGGGTGACATAATTGAAAATGCAAGAAGGAATAGTATGAGGAAAGTGGGGAGGATGAAGCCATTTTGTTGTCAAGTTGTTTTAGATGAGACCATCTGTGTGTATGTGTTTGTTGGTATGTGTATGTATGTAAAATGAGTGCGTTTCTCCGTTTGGATTACACACTGTGACGTGGGGAAGCGAATTTGGTTGGCATGTTTGAGGTGAGGACATTACTATGGAGTACCCCCCTGCTTGGAAACGATTGTTTGCTATTTGCTAGAGTTGCGTCCCCTAGGAAAAGCTCATTTGGGGAACAGTTCTCTCCCTTTTAGTATCCAACGTACGTTTTCTATAGGGGTCATTACCTGTTACCTCTCCTCGGAGCGCAAATTGGAGAGAGAGAGAGAGGGGGGGTAATATGGGAGAGGAGGATAACTGGAGATGTATTTTATTTAAGTTTTGAAGCATCTGTTAAGAATTACATAACAAAATATAGTGTTAAGAGGTACGTAACAAAACATAGTGTTAAGAAGTACTTAACAAAACATAGTGTTAAAAGTCCATAACAGAGCATAGTGTTAAGAAGTACATAACAAAAGATAGTGTTAAGAAGTACATAACAAAACATAGTGTTGAGAAGTACATAACAAAACATAGTGTTAAGAATTACATAACAAAACAGTGTAGTTTTTTTGTGTGTGCATTTTTTAATTATGGTAGAAAAACAAAACAGAAAGAATGAGAAATTAATGTATGCAGAAAGAAAGAGCGCACGAAATATACCTATAGCTGCGTGCCTTTCTCACGCCGCTCACATCTTCATTCAAAACTTTCTACACCCACCTCTGCCCCCTACCCATTAAAAAAAAGAAAGAAGTCTGCATGTACAAGAACCACTTCCAAAAATAATGAGTTCTCCCGCAGTGGAAAGGTTCAGTGACCAATCAGAACGTGAGGGGAGCAAAATTGAATTTCCGCGAATGGGGTCCTTTTCTTTCCCTTGTCATTTTGAAAAGATACCGGGGTGGGTGGTGGGTGGGAGGATTGACAGGGAGAAGCGCAAATATAGGAGAGAGAGAGGGGGGGGAGAGAGGAGAACAGAAAAGTATACATTCAAGGCATGGGTAATATGAGAAAAGTTAGTGTCAGGATTTCAAACCAGAGAAAAAATTAATTACGATAAGCCAAAAGAAGAACACGACTGACCGAGGTTGCATAATGTGACTGCAGTGAAGAAACCGGATTCGTGAATGCAAACACATAAAGGGGAAAGAAGCGGAGGAAGGTAGGGAGAGAGAGAACGAGAGAGATTGAGAGAGAGAGAGAGAGAGAGAGAGAGAGAGAGAGAGAGAGAGAGGGAGAGAGAGAGAGAGGGAGAGAGAGAGAGGGAGAGAGAGAAAAAGAGAGAGAGAGATCAAGCTGGCTAAATCAGGAGACAAAAGATCTTTAACCACCGTCTACTTTAAATTCCAGCCCCGTTACACGGTTCTTTTCGCCATTTTGTCGTCTCTTCTGCCAACCGGACGCCTCTTAAGAGATTGGCCAACACAAAGAGAAAGGCTTTTGGTCCCTGCCTGCAGGATGTTCTTGTTCTTGTCCCAGGCAATTCCGCGCCATGACATGGCCACTTGTTGCCACAAAGCGCCCCCCTGCTCCTCGCCAAGGCAGATAATTTGCCCCGCGACTTCTCATTACCTCCCTTCTCTAACGTTTTGGGCTTGTTGGACTCCCGAATCCTCTCTACTTCAAGCTCCTTCGTTGCATTTCGTCTTCATTTTTAAGGGTGTCACATGTTGATATTGACACTGTCTCTTTCCCGTTGCAATATCGTCTCATTCCTTTTCCTTGCTGCATGTGCAGTTGACTTCCTTCTTCCTTCTTCTGTTTGTCTGACTACTGCAGCTGCTGTTATTCCATAGTCTGGGCCTTGGTCTTTTTCATCATCATCATCATCATCATCATCATCATCATCATCATCATCATCATCATCATCATCATCAGCAGCAGCAGCAGCAGCAGCAGCATCATCATAATCATCATCATCATCATCATCATCACCATCAGCATCATCATCATAATCTTATGACGGCCTACTAATATCATGAGATAATTACACATATCTAGGGATAATTACAATTATCAATGGATAATTACAATTATCAATGGATAATTACAATTATAATTGCAAAATTACAAATATCTTCGCGTCATCATGTTTAGTTTACAGTTTTGGCTCTAGCACTCCGCCTGGAAATGTGCCCAAACCGAAAATTGTAATTATCACATAATAGTTATAATTTTCACTTCATAATTACAATTTTTACGTGATCGTGCCTAATTCTGACTAAGGCGGCTTACTAGCGCCAAAACCTGCATTTACAGGTATCAGTGATAATGATAATTAACGCCTATTCTGTGTAATTCAAATTATGACGGCCTACTAGCGCCAAAATCTGATAATTACAAATAGCATGGGATAATTACAAATGTCAACGACATATTTACAACTAACAGGTAAAACTTGTAAATTAATGAAAATTAAAATTTTTGCTTTTGGCACATTTCCAGGCGGATTGCTAGAGACAGAACTGAAAATTAAACATAATGACGCGATGATATTTAAATTTTTCAATGATTATTATAATGATTCATTTAAAATTGTAATTATCCCGTGATATTTGCAATTATCAGGTTTTGGCGTTTTCAAGGCGTGGCAAATACTGATAATTATTAAGTAACACTGTGGATTACCGGTATCTCTGCAAATTACACAGAACACGTGTTAATTTCAATTATCTCGTGATACTGGTAACTCTCAGTTTTGGCGCAAGTAGGCCGTCATATCATCGTCGTTGTCATTATCATCGTCATCCTCCTCCTCCTCCTTCTCCGCATCGTCATTATCATCATCTATTTGTTCTTCGCCTGCATTAAATGTCCACTACAACTCTATGTCATGCTTCTGTTTTTTAATCACACCACTTAAGAGCCTGCGTCTTCGTCGTCTTCTTTCATTCTTCCTTTGGTATTTTTTCTCTCTGTCTTTCTTTCTTTCTTTCTTTCCTCCTCCTTCTTCTTCTTCTTCACCTGCTCCCCATTCTCCTTTCCTTCTCCTTCTCAGTGTTGAAGTTTGTTGTAAAGGGTTTGAAGAAAGAAAAGGAGGAATACTGGGAGTGAAAGTGATGTGATTTTATCTGGAGGCCGTGTTTCGCCTTCTCAATGGCAGTTTCTGTGTTTCCAGACTTCAAGGCCGATGCACTCGTTGCAATTAACCAGTCTTGATTCGTCATTACGCAGACATGTGACTCACACTATTATGTCATGAACTCAGCTTTTAAGTTACTCAATAAAAATAACAAGGAACGTTTCGGCATCTTGTGTTTTTATATTAAAAAATTATAATTTAGTTTTCTACAACCTTAATAGCACAAAACATAGAAGAGCACAAAATCTGATTGCTTATCTGAACCACGATCATATTCGAAGATGTTTATTAATGATAATGATGATGATGATGATGATGATGATGATGATGATGATGATAATGATGATGATGATGATGATGATGATGATGATGATGATGATGATGATGATGATGATGATGATTGATTGATTGATTGATTGATTGATTGTTGCTTTAGGTCCAGCGGACTCTTCCGAGCCAAATCAAGACCGGACCACCCCCGATCCGCATAAAAGATTTGCCGAAACATCCCTAGTGGGAAAACTGAATGCCCTCCACCGGCCAGTCACTTTACAATAAAGACATCCCACGCAGGGGACGGCTGAGGCTTTACCCCAACTACTCGAACCCTCGGTTACAAAAACAAAATAGAATACAAACATCATTATAAATCATCAACAAAACACATACATATAAAATGCCTATATTGCTAAATAATAACATCATAGGAAGCCCCAGTGACCACCCGGCAGAAAGCGTCCAATACTCCCAAGCTGATCCAACAGACCTCATACACAAACAAGGAGTCTTGTCCAGGAAGAGTTTTCAAGAAAAAAGGTAGGTCATTGATCTAGCGAAGAAGAAGATAGTATAGCAGAGTGATAGGACAGATCAGGAATGGGAAAGAGCAAATGAGGAAGACAGCAACAGTAAGAATTTAAAGCACTACATTTCCAGAAAGTGGGGATACTATTTATACTGAAACCCCCGGCACTCCAACGCGGGTACTGTTGCCACAGTGAATCGGTCATGCCTATAAAGGAAAGACAGGTTTTCAACTGGGGCTTTCACTTTTCCCTTTATAGGTTAGAACAATCTACAGTGGCAAGATTGCTCATAACCCCAAGGGGTGATGATGATGAAGATGATGATGAAGAAGATGATGATGATGATGATGATGACGACGATGATGATCATGATGATGCACCTATTCTGTTTTAGAACACGACGACGACAAAAATGCAGCTTCTGCTACGACTAATGATGTAGCTACGAAGAGGACGATGATGATGATTGATAATGATGTTATTTTGTTTGTGCTTTTTACAAAATTTCTTCTATACTTACTTATTTTTAATCCTATCCTATCCAGTAACTCAAAGGTCGTTGGGGCACCGCAGATGATCGTTTAACCAGCGTACTCCATCTTTCTCTGTCCTCAGCAACCCTCATGGCTTCGCTCAGTGTCAAGCCAGGCCATTCTCGAATGTTGTCCTCCCACCTCTTTTTCTGTCTCCCTCTTCTTCTGCCTCCTTGCACCGTGCCTTGCTGGATGGTCTTTGCAAGGCCTGATGCTCTGGTGACGTGAACATACCATCGGAGTTTCCGTTTCTTCACCACTGTGAGCATTTCATCGTGTTGTCCAATGGCTTGTGTGATGGTCTGTCGGACTTGGTGATGTGTTGTGTATAGGAAATGCCCAGAAGTCTTCTGTAGCGCCTCATCTCCATGCTTTGTATTTTTCGTTGTAGATCTGCTGTGAGTGTTCGTGTTTAGCAAGCGTATAAGAAGATGTGGTTAACAATGGAGCGCGGCAGTCTTACATTTACCTATGGAATGTAGGCTTGCAGGTAGTTCAGATTGTAGCTTATCACTCCGTGTTGCCCTTTTGCTTGTTGATTAAAGCCTAATCACTACACCGCTAAGGAAAATTAATACTTTAAAATTTAAAAAAAAAACTTATTTCTCGCGAAGAGTGTGTCTGGAAATACGTTTGAATGGTTTGCCATCGTTTTATGTTTGCCTTTTGATTTTCCAGACTTATCTGGAAATACCTTGAAACAGTCGGGAATCAGAACGAGCAAAAATGTCTGTCGGTCCGGCTTAGGCCACATCTCATGAACCACTGAACGGATTTTGACCAAAATTTATAGAAACATTGCTTAGTTTGGTGACCTACCACTCGTGCCACCATATTTGCTATACCATAAAGGTCGAGGTCACTGGCGTCCTTATGTTGCTAAACACGTTTTGCCCAAAATACCCCAAACTGCTAAAGCAATTTTTTTGAGTTTCGGGCGATCGCTCTGAATTTTACTATTTTATTTTTGGGTTTGTTCAAAACACACTTTTGGCCTTATCTCAAGAATGATTGAACCGGAATTCCTTTATTTGCTCTTTCCCAAAGGTCAAGGCCATTGTGCCTCACTATTTTCTAAAGATGCATCAACGCCGCAAGGAAAGTGGACACTGTTGAGAGATGATTTTATCGGTAATGTGTGCGAGTGTCTTGAAATACATTTCAGTGGCTTGCCATCTTGTTTTTCGCCATTTACTGTCGCTTCTGCAACTAGATAGATATTCAATGTTTATAGGGTCCAGCGGACTTCCAAGAACCGAATCAGGATAACCTTCTGCTACTGTTACTATTAGCATTTGGCAAGCTTATTATTATTATTATTATTATTATTATTATTATTATTATTATTATTATTATTATTATTATTATTATTATTATTATTGGGTAAATTAACGTCCCCGGACACATAAAGCGTATGGGGGACTTGGCAAGCTTGGTGTTACGAGTTGTATTTATTTGTGTCGACAAGCTTGCGTTCTCGTTATATATTGTCGCTACTGCTGATTATTATTATTATTATTATTATTATTATTATTATTATTATTATTATTATTATTATTATTATTATTATTATTATTATTGTTATTAAAGACGTTTAGATTCAACATTTACAAGTATCACACACATTATTATTATTATTATTATTATTATTATTATTATTATTATTATTATTATTATTATTTTTATTATTATTATTATTGTTGTTGTTGTTATTGTTATTATTACTATTATTATTATTATTATTGTTGTTGTTGTTGTTGTTGTTGTTTTATGCTTGCTGTTACTATTGGTACTTCTGTTTTTGTCTGCATGGCTGCTTTCTCTCCATTCACACGATGACCTGCTCACAGTGGTGAAGAAACGGAAACTCCGATGGTATGGCCACGTCACGAGAGCATCAGGCCTTGCAAAAACCCTCCTGCAAGGCACGGTGCAAGGAGGAAGAAGAAGAGTGAGTGTGACGAGGCGGACAATTGCATCCCTGAGGCCTGGCCGCAACCATTCGACCAACCCCGCACAGCCAGCGACGATAGCCTCAGACCGGCCGTCATTCCTCTTGACCAGCCATCTCTACCTAGCAAGCTCGCACAGTCTCTTAAGCCCCGCCCCCGAGGGCGCCCTGCTTAAAGTCTGCTACTGACCAAGACTTAGTGTCAGATGCTAACTTCCCTACCTCGAAGCCACAACCTGCGAATCCACGCCGCCATCACCGAGCGACCCCTGAGTTTCGTCAGTATCCTTGTGCTTCCACCCGTCTTAAACCAAGGTAAGAGAGGGAATTTACTCCTTGTCATATAGCATCCCCATCACCTATCGTTCACCATCATGTTCATGCGTCCAGTCAGTATGTATGTTCGTGTTTATAATTTCGCCTTGATGTATTGCTATGACTTGTATTTTCTCCCTTGCACATACTTTCTACCTTGTATATATCTCATGTCATGTTTGAATTTATGCCTGTATACTCCGTTACCCCATGTATGATATTCCATGCCATGCCAACCCCTCCATATAGATTAGAATCCCAAGTACAGCCCAGACCTACATCCCATTTGTCCTGTACCCTTATTATTACCTTCCACCATGCTTCCCAAATGTATAAAGATTTGCCCTGTTGCCAAACCCATCCAATGCGCCGAATGTATCTTTTTACTAGTGGCTGCCCATAACCTCCACTTTGCCCCAGTAAATCTAGTAGCATTGTTTGACTGTTGGTATTTGCACCGGCTCCACTCATGACCGGTCAAGCCAATTTGAATTCTGATAAGGGTGACTATAGCCACAGGCCCAGAATTCGCATTATCCCTATCCCCAGCTGATACAGCGTCTGTACACGTTGCAGACGGGTTCCTGTGCCGGACGCATCGCCCCGGACTGGAATCATCTCCCAATCTCTGACCCGCTGCAGGCCCCCGACAACCCGGGAGGTCAATGAGACGCGTGATTTGGGACTTCGCTATTTCTGAACTGACTAGCAACGTAAGCCAAGTTCAACGCCTGTGCCACAACAAAGACAACACTACTTGCACTCGTGGTCAGTGAGTCATCTTCGCGTGACCACTGAACAGCATCTTGCACCACCACTGGCAAGCCATCCAGAGGATCCTGGACAACCCGCCGCACTGCAGTCCCCAGCTAAGTGCCTAAGCCTGAGAGACCCCCCACTCGCCAGATATCACAGAAACTCTGGCCCCCATACAGAACTCTCTCACCCGATGATGTGATCAGTCTACGATAGCTCTAGTACCCATAAGATTGACTTTCCCCAATATCACCAGACTACTCAGTATTAGAGACGCCACGCCGATGAATCACCCCAGAACAATCTGACCGGGACTCTCCCTTTTCAAATTATTAAAGGTAGATAGTTACAGAAATCGCAATTTCCTTGACTGGCCTTTGACTGTGTATTTCTTAACTAGTACATTTACTTTCCATCTCGTCTTTACTCTGTTTATCACTTATTAATTTGGCCTTGCTTTAGTCTCTGGAATGTCATCGCACGTTGATCTATCAAAGGAGATAACACAGCGCTAGAGATTAAGAGCTTACCCCCTTCCCCCAAATCCCTTTCTTCGTGACATTAATTTTGGCGACCCCGACGAGACCAAAGACTTAGGTTTCCCCCCCTCCAACCCGACGAGACTAGAAGACTTAGGTTTCCCCCTCCAACCCGACAAGACAAAAGACTTAGGCTCCCATCCCAACTCGACTAGACTTAGGACTTAGCTAGCTTTCCACCCCAGCCCTCCAAGCTTAGTAGTAGTTAGCATAG
The DNA here is from genome assembly GCA_036898135.1 of Oncomelania hupensis. Lineage (NCBI taxonomy): Eukaryota > Metazoa > Mollusca > Gastropoda > Littorinimorpha > Pomatiopsidae > Oncomelania > Oncomelania hupensis. Next base: position 6,501,423 of record CM072519.1, on the reverse strand, counting down.
CCCATAGGTCCCTTACTGGTTTTCCCGAGTGGTGATCTCTCAACAGGCTTTTTTCTTGCATCCATTTTTGTGATTTTTTGATTGATTGCACTTTGTCTTTGTGGTTGTGTGGTATTCGCCCTTTGCAGTTTTCATCGTAGCTCATCCAGCCCACCCCCCTGTTTTCCGTCAGTGTACCCCTTGTGTGTGCCCCTCATCCCGGTTAGGACCTTTTGCAGGGTAAGCTACCTCTCTTACCATGGCCGACCGGGGAGAGCTTGCTCTTAAGTACAAGAGTATTGGCGAGAGCTTAGGGCTCGCCGGCACCGAACTTAAAGACTACGTCTTGGCGAACGTGGAGGCTGACGTGGCAGAGGAAAAGTTGAAGAGGGAGGAGAGGGCCAAAGAGCGAGAGGCGAAGAAAGAGGAGGAGAAAGAGCGCATCGCCGGAACGGGCCGCCGCCCGGAAAAAGGAGGAAGAGAAAGAGCGCCTCGCCGCTGAGGAGCGGGCCGCCGCCCGGAAGCTTGCAGAGGAGGAAAAAGCCGCCGAGCGGAGAAGAGAGGAGGCGAAGGATAGAATAGCAGAGGAGGAGAGAGCCGCCGCAAGGAAGAAGGAGGAGGACGAGAGGGTCGCGGCGCTCGAAGAGAAGAGAAAAGACAGGGAGCTCGAACGGCGCCAAGCACTCCTCCAGCTTGAGCGCGACCGCCGCGAGTTAGGGATCGCTTCGCCCGCTAGCGAAGACTATTCGCTCCTCGCCCCCAGTTTCGCCACCAGCACCGGAATACCCGCCCCCCCCCCCCCCCCCCCCGCCGATTCCGGGGATGAACTTCCCCCTGGACCCATTCGTCGATCGGGACGAAACAATTGAAGTCTACCTCGCCCGATTCGAACGAGTCGCGAGAGAAAACGGTCTTGACTCCCAGCACTGGTATCGCAAGCTCAGTCATGGCCTCAAGGGAAAGGCCTATGAGATTCTAGCCAAGACACCGACTTCCGAGGAGGGAGACTATCCCGCCCTCAAGAGAGCCCTACTACATGGTTTTGAGCTCTCAGGTGAGCACTATCGCAAGAATTTCCGGAACTCCCGGTGAGAGAGAGGGGAGAAG
>CM072519.1:6351600-6499837 GCA_036898135.1 Oncomelania hupensis | reverse complement strand
TGTGGAGGACTGCACTTGTCATACAGGCTTTTGATAACTTCAATAATGTTAGGGTTGATGGTGTACACTCTCATGGTTGCCCACAGAGCTGCATGCCAGACTCGGTCAAACGCTTTCTTGAAGCCTACAAACACATGATATGGATGTTGTTGGTGCTGTAAGTATTTCTCGCAGATTATTCTGAGGATGAAAATCTGTTCCGTGGTACTTCGCCCTGCCCTGAATCCTACTTGTTCGTCAGCTATGATTTGTTCAGTTTGGGGTTTGAACCTGTTGAGATCATTCTGCATATTAATGACACAAACAAACACATATGTATTAAACAAGTATAATGTATTTCCCAAACTTTGCATCACATATTACATTGTCATTTTATACGTGACATAGAGGTTTTGCAACTTTGTGCTTGCATTAAAAGTACTACCGTTGCACAGAGCTCAGCAATAATAATAATAATAATAATAATAATAATAATAATAATAATAATAATAATAATAATAATAATAATAATAATAATAATAATAATAATAATAATAATAATAATAATAATATATACATTGATTTATAACGCGCGAATTCTTCACCGTTACAGTGATTCAAAACAGTTGCATTGGGCACTACCAACTGCTTCTATATTGCGCTAAAACAGATTGTACCGTGTGGGATTAGACTGAACCGGATTACATGAAATGCCAGACTTTCAGGGTAGTCTGATACGTACTCAGCGTAGCTAACCGTCTTTGTTACACTTAAAGACGCAGCTTTAACCATGATGCTTAAATTCAGTGTAAGTTGCAGTCGCGTCCGACAGTCCGTTTTGCTTAACTTACAGTTAAACATATTATCTGACACTAAGCTTGGCTTGCAAATAAGAGACGCATTCTTTTAGCTGTAGTCGTAAAAAAAATAATATCCTATAATGTATCGTATGTCTGTAATATCTTTGGTAAAGGCTTACGTCGACTACTGTGTGATACTCTGTGTCTGATGCAATGTTCATGCAGTAATAATTGGTCCTAATCCTCTTTTTCAATGAAGAGGGCTTATCCCTCATCTCTCTCTCTCTCCCTTCCCTCCCGAACACCAATCGTTTTCTCTTTGTGTTACTTCATATCTCCTATCTCCCACACTCTTGTGCAGTTGAACTAGTTTTGCAGTTTGGGAACAGCCTTCTTTTAACGATTTGGACATGTCTTTACATTTTAGACTTAAGTTATTGCGCTGTAAAAAAAAGAAACATTACATATATCTATATATCATCATCATCATCATCATCATCATCACCATCATCATCATCTGTGTCATTATCATTATCAACCATCTGCGTTTCCCAGAATATACCAGTCAGCGTGACGACAGCGCTGGAAATATCTTCCAGATTGCCGTCGCTGCTTCAGAAAACATCTACATCGGGTGCATCATCATCATCATCATCATCATCATCATCATCATCATCATCATCATCATCATCATCATCATCATCATCATCATCATCATCATCATCATCATCATCATCGTGCACTTCTTAACTCCAAGAGCTTTTCAAGCCTCTCAACCTGTGACGGTGGGTCTATTGTTGCTGGGCTCTGCACAATGGAAGTCTATTACCCACTCGTCTATCGTCTGCGGGGATCGGCTAGTGTAATCACTCTATGACTAATCTTAATACATTTATAAGTTTAGCTCGGTCTGTGTTAGGATGGGGTTACAGAGATAGGGAGAAAAGTGTAAAGATTCACTGACACACTAGCTCTCACACGGCTATGAAACATATGTAGTCCAGCCACTTGTTAACAGTAAATATCACACATTTATTTCCTCTACTCTATACAAAATCTTCTAATCTCTACACTAACTTAAATGTTCAAATTTCCCTGCGAGTAGTTCGCTCCTTGATGGGTCTATGCAGCTACTGTTCTTGATATTTGTTACTGTCTCATCATTGGGATATGAGTTCGTTCTGTAATATTATTCGGTTTTCTGGACGAGTAGACTATTGTAGATCAGTGTTTGGGCACGGTTTCGGAGGACTTAACTTTCTAGTCGATGTGCGGAGTTGTCTCTTCTTCTTGGTAGTTGACTACGGAGATAGTGGAGCCCAGTGGTCTCGCTGCTCAAGATTGCAGGCCACGTGTCAGGGTTGCCTTTCTGTGGAGTTTGTTCCCAACCGTGGACCAAGATGCCTGCTCGTCTGCAAAATATGAGACGATTTTATACAACTCCTTGTTTACAAAGGTTGTGCAGAGCGCCTCACTGTTGGCAGAAATAGCCCTCAATGAGATCATCTCTCCAATTATATATTTAAGAGACAATTTTCTAAGTCCGTGGTCCACTGGATACTGGCTATACTGTCGATGAATGCTCTTCATCCGTCACCTGCCGAGTCTTCCGCTATAGAGATCTATCAACGGGCGTCTTGCTACGATGATGTTCGGACAAAGACTAAGAATGGACGGAGAATGGAGAAATAATAAACAATAATTATACACATTCTCCGGTACCACCATTGGTCTGCAATAATACATATAGGAGAAACAACAGTTGGACAGTGGAGGCTACCTCATGGTGCCGAAACCGGTCGCGTGTCCGCCACGTGGTCAGCAAAGTTTTACTAACAATCACAATTCTAAAACATGGCAAAACTTCACACACATAATACAGCAATCATATCAATGAATCGCGATGAAACAAACGATTGATCATTTACCTTGACAATGTCAGGCTCTGGCTATACTGTCGATGAATGCTCTTCATCCGTCACCTGCCGAGTCTTCCGCTATAGAGATCTAACTCTTCTCCCGCTGGAGTCAGCTATAGTGCGAGACTACGAGAATAGTAACGCCACGTAGTGGAGGTTGCGGGTGATTAGTCAGAGACGTAACTTACATAGGTCAAAGCAGACTGAACGTGTAGGCATGAAGCTTTAGTGCTGGTTTAGAACTAGCCTCTCGCGACATGGCCACAAACCCTGGACAGGACAAATAGTACTGCGAAGACGAGGGTGGAACGTATGCTAGACGCTTTCTGTAACATTGTCCCCAATGTCGAATCTCAATCCACTGCATCCCTCTACCTCACCAACTAGACAAAAGTTTGGACTAAGAAAAGTTTGGGCGGGCTGACGAGTTGCAACTGAAAGAAAGGCCCTGTTTTACAGTTAATAATCCACTGGTAGACATTACATACTGAACAAATAAAAGGTATGGCTCCGAGTTATCTTCTATAACTTTTACTAGGTGATTTTGCATACTGATCCTGCAGCTGCAGATTTTAATCACTTCAAAACCTGTCACAAGAGATTGGGTATTGACGTTGATTTTGCGTTGTTCATTAGTAAGGGCTGTGTGTGCCGTAAGTCCCTCAGGCTTTATCCCTTCATAATGAGTTTGGTCATTTAGGCCAGACTTGACTATCGTTCGTTGTTTTGCATGGGCTACTCAGTGTTGGTCTCTATACCCACATCGCTTTCTTATAGACACACGCACACGAACACTCAGGTGTGTGCTGTCTCTCTGTCTGTCTGTTTGTTTGTCTCTTTCTCTGTCTCTTTTTCTCTCTCTTTCATATGATGAGAGTACGAGCGTGACCATTAGTTGTCAATCCTCGCTGTTTGTCAATGAGCTTTAAATGATTGAGCCTTTTTTAAATTCAGTTAAGTACTTTGACGCATATGCGTGTGTTGTGTGGAATTGTGTACACTTAATACATGAGATAGAGAGGAGGAGTGAGAGGTCATGGGTGAGAGGGAGAGATAGAGGAAGAGAGAGAGAGAGAGAGAGAGAGAGAGAGAGAGAGAGAGAGAGAGAGAGAGAGAGAAATTGAGATTGAGAGGAGAGAGAGAAAGAGAGAGAAACATTTTGAACTGCATGGTATAGAGCCAGACTCGTATTACCATGTTCTAAAATGAAGATGGTTTCGAGCTTACTTGGGCTTTTGACTGTATTTAGACCAACCAGACAAATTGTGGGACATTTGTATGATTGCATTTTGGAGAGTTTGACTCCTATCACCATGGTCTGAAATGAGGATGGTGCAGAGCTTATTACCTTGGGTCTTCCGACTTTGTTTCAATAGCTGCAAAATCACTTAAGCCTTTCCGTGATTACGGCAACTGCCGTGCCACACTGGAGATGGAACTACGCGCGTGAAGTCTGTAATGAATCTGTTATGTAAAATCCTCACCTTAGTATAAATAGTATGATGCTACCCTTGTTGCGTCTTCTGTCTCGTCCTTTTGGTCTTCCTCCTAATTGCTCGTCGTCGAAGAAGAAGAAGAAGATGATGAAGATGATGATGATGATGATAAGAAGATGATGATGATGATGATGATGAGAAGAAGAAGAAGAAGAAGAAGAAGAAGAAGAAGAAGATGATGATGATGATGATGATGATGATGATGATGATGATGATGATGATGATGATGATGATGATGATGATGATGATGATTTTCATTTGCTTCTTTTTTTTTTAAATGTATAAAGTTTTAAGCATAATTGTCAAAAAAAATTAAAAAAACTCTCTCCCTCCCTGCTGCCCTCCCTCCTTTGTGTAAAATGTTCAGTTACATTTGTCTTACCCTCTTATCCGTTAGCAGATTTCCGCTGTTCTTTCTGTCATTGCTTTTTGTGTTCTTCTGGACTGTTTCTTTTTCTTCTTATTCTTGCCAGGGTTTTATTGCATGCAATCACAAAACAACTGTTCTTACGCAAACATATTCCACCAGACGATGCTATTGCATGTATGTAAGCTTGACTAGCTGCTAGTTCATTTTAGGAAAAAAGCACCGGTCATAAGAAAAAGCTGACAGATTTGGTAAGGGTGTGCCGTGAATGTGGGTGGGAGATGAGGGAGGGTGAAAGTTTGAATGGGGAGAGAGAGACTGAAGTGTGTGGTGAGGGAGGGTGAAAGTATGATGGGGGAGAGAGACTGAAGTGTGTGGTGTGTGAAGGGGAGGGGCACTTAGTAGAAAATTAAAATAAAACCTTTCTTTCTTCTTCATCCACCGCAATGGTTATCTCGTTGTTGTAATTACCATTGTCGCCAACAGGCAGCATTGCCACACGGTAATATCTCCAATTCATTCCATGAATCAATCAAACAACCAATCTCGCACACCTATCAGTCCTCAGTCAACCAATTAAACAATAGTCCCAACGTTGGAACAGACTGATGAAAAGTGTGCTTCTTTTGCTGCTATCCCTGCTGTTTCCCTGCTTTGTCTAACCTGTTCCCAAGAGATCAAGATTTAGGCTTTGGGCCCATGGACATATCTAAAACTTCTTAGAGTTGGTGTGGGTTATCCCATCCCATCCCCTCCGGTTCCGACAATGCACAATTAGTTTTAGTTTTTTTCTTGTTTTTGCTCTTGTTCTTCTTGTTCTTGTTCTTGTTCTTCTGTTCTTGTTCTTCTTGTTCTTCTTCTTCTTCTTCTTCTTCTTCTTCTTCTTCTTCTCTTCTTCTTCTTCTTCTTCTTCTTCTTCTTCTTCTTCTTCTTCTTTTCAAACAATAAAATTTTATTATGCCTGTATAAAACCGTCGCCATTGTTTTTACTGGAAAATGATGTTTTTTTTGTTGTTGTTGTTTTTAAAAGAAAATAGCGGGAATGGACCGGTTGGTGAGGTGTCTTTTGGGCTGCCGTAATTATCATGGTGCCAGAGGAAGATTAGTGCCATCATCGTCGTCGTCGTTATCCTCATCACCGTCGTCATAATCATGATCATCATCCTCATCGTCGTCGCCTTCATCATCATCATCATCATCATCATCATCATCATCATCATCATCATCATCATCATCATCATCATCATCATCATCATCGGATGCATCATCATGCTGCATAACCTCACAATAATGATATTCATCTTCCTTGATCCCATCGTTCTCTCCAACTCCTCTTTTTCCACCTACGCTAACTTATCCTCCTCATAATCGTCGTCGTCGACATTATCATTATCATCATCATTACCATCATCATCATCACCACCACTATCACCTTTCAAGTCCATTTAACATGTAATGTAAAGTTTATTTTTTCATATATTTTGATCCAAAGACTATTTCATTGGGTGGTTTATCTTATTGTCGTTCAGTTATTTCGTCTTTGTGTTTTGCTTGTCACAATTCACTTGTTGTTCGTCAGAAAGACCTCGAGACACCCGCTGTCATCACCACCATCAGTGTTCCTCAGACGCTCATATATGTGTTGGAAACAAATTTTCACAGCAAGCTTTGATTTCGCTTTTTGTTGTCGAGGTGCTAAAACCCCCGTGTAAATCATCTTCGCTTGCAATCATTTTCGTTCTATATCACTTCTTTTCTCGCTTTTATACCCCTTTAAAACATACACAAAAACAACACATATTTTGTCGATGGTATCGTTATTACTATTAGCGTCTCCTAACGAATTCCTGTCAGTTTGGTGCCTTTGTGGCTTCGGAGTTTTGAGTTGTTGTCTGCTCTCGTTACCCTGTCTGTTCTGTGATCTGTTACCACGTCATTTGTAGTTTTGTCATGTGTAGAGTAGTGGAGTTTGAGTGTGTGGGGGTGGATGGGAAGAGATGGAAGTGGTGGGCACTAGGTTTATTTAAAAACACTTGCTGCCTAAAACTCATTTTGGAGCGGAGAAGTGCATTCTGTTAAAGAAAATACTTACCCGCCCCCAATTCTTTCCCACTTTTCTCATCTCAACCACAATTGCGTTGAACTTTTATTCAGTTAAAAGTAGAAGGCGTTTTATAAGTATATGTATTAACGGTACTAGCAGCAGAAATGGTGATGAAAATATTAAGAGAGGAGACACTGTAAGAAAGGGTAGACGAGAAACTGTATCCATATTAGCAGATGGTACGAACGATTAGTAGTAGTAATAATAGTAGTATACAGGAGCAGGACTGATACAACTGCAACTAAACAAGCAGTCTGTAATAGGGTTTACTAGTGAGCCTACAATAGTAATAATTACTACCAGCAAGGCAGTAGTAGTATCAGAAGAAGCAACAGTTGTATAGTAAAACTGTAGTAATGACTAAATCAGTGGTATGGGGGCAAAAAGAGTGTAGCTAGTCTGTCATTGCTTGCGCGAATTAGATCTCCTGCTGCTTACATTATTTTGTTCCCGTCTGTCCGTTCGTCATGCTTACTCGTTTCCTGGAGTTGAAACCTTGTCTGGAACCTCCGCACCGTGTATCACAACAATGTGAAGTGTGTTTTCCTTCCCTCTTCACACAGATAGGGGCGTGGAGACATAGCCAGATACTGAACTCTTTTGTGTGTGCGCCCTGAATAATTCTGATAGCTGGAATATAGTAATAATAATAATAATAATAATAATAATAATAATAATAATAATAATAATAATAATAATAATATTATTATAATTATAATTATAATAGTTACAGGTGCTTTTCCTATTAAGGAACGGTTCAAAGCGCTCCCACACTCATAAAACATTAGTACAATACATATAGAGAATAGCTGAAAGCAGGAAAAATCAAAGCGGACTTGGGGAGTGGCAGTAATAAATAAACGAAGTAATTCCCCACACATGCACACACAAACAGGCATACACACACACACATACATGCACGAAATGGATGAGGCAGTATGGAAGAAGCAGTTTAAAGACAGAACAGATCAGGAGAAGACTTTAGAGAATGAATGAGCTTTGAGGTTTGCTTTGAAGGTGTTGGTATTCGGTATACTGCGGAGAGAAAGTGGTCATGAATTCCAGGCAGTTGGTCCAAAGACAGACGGGGCCGGGTAGCTCAGTTGGTAAGAGCGTCTTGCTAGTAACCGAAAGGTCGCTGGTTCGAATCCCGGATTGGTCAACGTGTGATCATATTATTTTCCCCTTTATCAACAACTGGCCCGCAGGTGTCAGTATAAATCGGTCCAGTAGTCACCTATATGCGAAAGTGTCGTGTGACTATAATCTACAAACAACAACAACAACAACCAAAGACAGAAGACGATCTAGAACCAAGATAGGACAGTTTGTGGAAGGCAGAATTATGCTGCGCCTTCACGTGGAACATCATCATTATCATAATATCGCCAAAAATGTTCGATTAAATTTTAATTGTTGTCTCCCTTTACAGCCCTTACTGACCTCCCTTGAGTGATTTCTTTGCAACGGAAACACCGAATGAAAATTTCTCTCCCAAGTTTGTCGACATTAATGTTAATGTTAGTTGCTCTTGATGCATTGTTAGGCGTGTTTTGGCTGATATTGGCATGCAATGTAAAGTGTGACTTTTTGTGTAACTTTGGCCTAGAGCGCTTTCCTTGTATGTTAAAAGTCCCCAATTCCAAGGTTTGGTTAGCTTTTGGCCAAAACGGGTTTGCCCTAAAATGTGCATTGTAAGTACATTACACAATAATAAAGTGGCCTTTCCTTGCTGAAACTAACTACTACGTTTGAATTTGCCATTTCGCTTCTAACAGGGAATGATTTGCCCGGTTTTAACGGTACATCGATACCATAGCCGTGTGACCTTTATCAACATAAAACCAAAAACATTACGAGCAATTGTTCTTACGGGTTCTGTCTCTTACCGACTTTGGTAGATGCTATTTTTAGCTCACGAATGTTGTCTAGGCATAAAACTACGAAATTTATTCATTTAAAAATAACATATAATGTCGAAAGAGTTATGTCGTTGTTGAAAGCTTTTTTCAGCGGGACAACACTCACTGTGAATGTTAATGGGATTTGTCGAAGGGGCGTGATCAAAGTGCGTCCATTTAAATGTCTGTACTTTGCTTTTCTCTTTGTGTTTGTTTTCCAGTACTGTTAAACTTCGCCACACAGTATCTTTCATTTACATTTTTAAAACGTTGGTTTTCAGTAAAGTTATTTGTAAGAGAATTAAATAATTAGAAGTCTAAGGTAAAATGATGTGTTTTCGGACGCATTTCGTTTCAAATGATTGCCAGTATCTTATGTTTAAACGAGATTTATCTCATTTCTTGTATTATTTTAATCTCCTTTTTGTTAAACGTTCATCCCTGTTCTATCAAACTAGAGAGGTAATTTCAATTATAATCACATCGTCGTCATCGTATTGGCAGTCGTCGTCGACGTCATCATCATCATCATCATCATCATCATCATCATCATCATCGTCGTCGTCATCATCATCATCATCGTAATCATTATCATAGTCGTCGTCATCATCGTCATAGTCTCTCACGTAATCATTTTGGAATGGTTTCAAACGAAAATCCTCTCTCGGGTGATTTACTCAAACCATTTCAAAAGGGTTAAGCTGTGCAAGTAGTTAATTAGCAAAATATCGTTATTTTTAGTATTGCCGCTATTTCCGTTTTATTCCCAGACAAACTGGATTTCTCTGACTGATTGAAATGGGTTCTGTAGGCTGAAAGGGTAATACAATGCCCAGCATTGTTGTCTTGCCATGGATTCCAAAGTTTAATTTACTGTTTTTAATCTCTGTCTTTGGAAGGTTTAGTTCACTGTTTTTAATTTTGATTATATTACCAGAATGAAGAGGAGGAATAAGAAAAGTCAGACACGTCTTGACTGCTACTTGATTCACATAATTTGTTTGAGTCCTCTCTGTGATTTGTGTGAACAGCGTGTGGGGCGAAAGTGAAGGTGGGAACAAGTAGGGTGTTGGGGACGTAGGCTAGACACAGGACTACGGCTTTTGTGATTGTTGTTGCTTTTTCTTTTTTTTATTCAGTGGAATTTCAGTCTTCTCCTCATCCTTTCTTCTTTTTCCCCGACTGTTGTGATCGCCTTCTTCTTAATAGTACTGAGAAAAAAACCACTGCTACACAGATTTTTACTTGTTCTTCGTTTTTGATAATGGTGTTTGTGTTGGGATGTGACCTTTTACTGAAATGTCTTACGCTTGGTAACAAAGCTACCTCTTCACCTGGATAAAGTTCCGTTATTACGTTAATCGTTGGCGGATGTTTTCTCTGTCCACAGTGATCGAACCATGACCACCCGCACCGCCGCTACCGCCGTTGCACTCGCCAAAACAGCAAGTCAACCATGGACCTGTCGTCTCCCTTAACCTCCTCCCCCTCCCCCCACATCCTGCCCCACCTCTCCCCCAACGTCAACCACCACTATCACCACCATCGCCAGCAGCAGCAACCACAGCAGCAAACCTTGCGGGTGGGGGATGGTGAAAAGGAGGAGAGTGGGCCCAGGAGTAACAACAACAACAACAACAACAGCGGCAGCAGCAGCAGCAGTAGAATGGGGGTGGAAGGGGGTGGTGATGGAGTTCAAGAGAGAAAAAGTCCAGCCGCCACCTCTTGCCAGAACGGTGACATCGTTAATGGGCAATCTCTGAGGTTAGTTGTACACACTTATAGCAATACAAGGTACACTGCAACTTTATTATCTCACTGTGAGCAATTAAGACATGCTTTGTTAAAGGAAATCAATTAACTACGTACCACATTTGCTGCACACAGTTGGCACTTCACATTCTTACTGGACATCCACATATGTACAGATAATAAGTTTTTTTTACAGTTATTTATAAGAAAATGACAGTTCGCAGTGTTTCAATTAGTTTTCTGTTATAATAATTATAATAATAATTATAATAATAGTAGTAATAATATTAGTAATAATAATAACCGTCATAATTATAGTTTCACTTGTATAGCGCCCAGATCAACCTCACGGTCAGCTCACGACGCAGATACACTAACAGTCATCTTTCAGCTATATCAGAAACGTACAACTCACTAAACTGTCCACTTTATTTATGCTGATTACTCACTAATTAAGTTCTGAATAGGGTTCAGATGGCGCAAACAGTCGCGGCCTGCGTTTGGCTAGTGAAATAGCCTCTTCATTTGTTTTATTTTATTTATTATTTTAAAAAATATTATTTTTGGGTTTTCAGCGATGGCGTAGTCAGGGATATCCACAGCAACAATTCCGACGACGACCCGTTGGATTTCCACTCGATGTTGTCATCAGTTCCGTCATCGATGCCGTCATCAGTGCCGTCAGGCCACCACCCTCAGCCTACTCCCATGGAGTGGGAATCGAGGCAGAGCGAGCTGATCTCATCGAGGCAGCGAACAAACGACTTGAGCGTATCTATCATAAACTCCGTCGACTTTGACGACGATGACGAAGACGACGAGGACAATTGTCCAGTGGGCTGCACCACTTGCGGGGTAGATTTCCCCTCCATGCAGGCCTACGTCACGCATTCTTGCGTCACTGAGACCCTCTCTTCGATTGACGTCAGCAACAGAAAGGTCACAGTCGCAACAACAAACACAGACACTTCTAAAAACACTAGTGACGTGGGTTGTCTACGTCACGGAGAGAATGACGCTAAAAGCTTTGTAGGTAAAATAGTGTATAACCCGGACAGGTCGGCGTACGTCATAGAGGGCAGTGACTCTGACCTGGAAACGGAGCTGGACATGCTCGACTTTCCCAAGCTGGAAGGCGCCATTGTGGATCGCGAGAGCCTGACTACCACCAAAGATTCTTCTTCATCCTCTACCTCCCTAACGGCTCCTATTCCTCAGATCGCCAGCGCGCTTTTCGTACCCAGGCCCTATTCTAGCTGGTGCAAGGCCGTTAACAATGTCAGCCCAGACTCCCGTAAGGCTCCCGCGGTTGATGGCGCTCCGGTGGTCTACAGCTTTAGGGTTTACAACATCAGGGGATCCTCGGCCACTCTGTCAGATCTCCACTCGGAAACGGAGGATGATTTTCACACCTCACACTCGCACGCCAAACCCATCCTGATGTGCTTCGTCTGCAAGCTCTCCTTCGGCATTATCTCATCCTTTGTCGCTCATGCCAAGCAGCAGCACGCGATTGAGTTAGAGGCAGAAGAGAGAAGGATCTTGTCTAGGCCCAAGGCTTCGGCCATTCTTCAGGCGGTGGGTAAAGAGAAAACTCCGCTTATTTCTTTTCTGGAACCTACGTCTCTCAACACCAGCAAGGCTTCAGCCGCGTCTTCCTCCATAGTATCTCGCTTACCTCCCTACTTATTGCAGCCAGGAGGCCACAGCAACAGTTCTATGCCGTCCCCGGCATCCACTAACGTAAAGTACATGTACACCACACCGAGAATGGCGGACGACATCACTGGTCGCTCTCCCAACAGCAGCCACAGACACCAAGACCACGGCGACGATCTCGACGAGACGGACTCTAAGCCGCCTCTGTCGACTCTTCTGTCTAGTGACACTTTGAGCAAAAAAGCGGTGGAGACCTCGGCCTCTGTGTACGCTTTCAGAGATGAACCAGAGAACGGAGTTGAGCTCGGTGCAGTGGCCAAAGTTCGTTCATTCAAACTGGACCTGTTTGGTATTTCGCGGAAAGCTGAAGGCGGCCCCGCCCCCACGTCACACAACTTGTCTTCTTCCTCGTCGTTTCCAGCAGCAGTCAACGACACGGACGGAGTTGGAGGTGGAATCATCGCCAATAGCAGTTCCAACACCTCACACAAAATGAACCAACAACAGCAAGCTCCAGTCTCCAGCTATTCCTCACCCTCCTCCACTCAGTCCCAACCAGACTTGTCCCCTCAAGACTACCACCGACCTCCTTCCTCATCATCCGCGCCCTCCACCCCCGGCCCTCTGTATCAGATCCCTCCTCTGTTCGGGGGTTCGTGCGACGACCATCCTTTGGGCCGCGTGCAAGGCACGGAGTGCCAAAAATGTGATCTTGCCCTCACCTCCCAGCAGTCCATGGGCGGTCACATGACTATGATGCACTCACGCAATTCGTGCAAGACGCTGAAATGCCCCAAGTGCAACTGGCACTACAAGTACCAAGAGACGCTGGAGATCCACATGAAGGAAAAGGTGAGACTAGTTGTTGAATGATTCTTATAATGTACCAAATAGTAAATGTTTGTCAATTTTGAATATTGCTAGCGGGACGTAGAAAAAGTGGATCGACATTATGTATAAGTGAAAAAAGCGTTCAGTGCATGTATATATGCTTTGTTTAACGTATATCTATATATATATAATGTGTCCAATAGCAAGCATTGTGTGCGTCGTTTGTTAGATGTTGTACTTCATAATCTTGACGCCGTATTGATACTGTACAGTCAGGATCATGGAATAATATTTTTATTAGCCGTATTTTCTTTGTTGGCGTGCAGCATCCTGACAACGACGCGCAGTGCATTTACTGCCTGACCAACCAACAACACCCCAGATTGGCGCGCGGCGAGACGTACTCGTGCGGCTACAAGCCCTACCGCTGTGATGTGTGTAACTACTCGACCACCACCAAAGGCAACCTCAGCATCCACATGCAAAGCGATAAGCACATGAACAACATGCAGGAGCTGGCCAATGGCGGTAGCGACATTAACGTTACTGTAGGGCCACCCCCCAACAACGGTCAAGCCCAGCAACAACAACAGCAGAATAAGGCGTACGCCAATGCCGTCGCCGCTGCCGCGGCCGCAGCGGCTGCTGCCGCCGTCTCCAACCAGCAATCCAACGCAGCGAACGAGGAAGCCATGAAGAAACTGAAGGCGAAGCAGTCATGGCGCTGTGAGGTGTGCAACTACGAGACGTTAGTGGCGCGGAACCTGCGTATCCACATGACCAGCGAGAAGCACACGCACAACATGATGTTGCTGCACCAGAACGTAAAACACATGCGCCAACAGGACCTGCAACTGCAGCAACTGGGCCAGATGATGATGATGGGCCAACAACCAGACCCCGCTCAGATGTTCGGTTTGCCGCCCGGCATGTACTCCTACGACCAGTCCATGCTGATGCACGCCGGCACCCCTCAGTCCATGTACGACCTGTCCGGCATGGGCGGCGTGGGGCCGAGAGAGAACGGCACCGTGATGGAGGACGGGCCGCAGGGCATGAACGGCATAGCGGACGCGGTGGACGCTGGTAGTATGTTCCAGTGCGCTGTCTGCCAGCTGCACAGCACGGACTCACTGGAGTCCCTGAACCAGCATATGTTGCTGGATCGCACTAAGCAACAGCGCGAGGGCGAACACGTGTCGGTGGAGAAGTCAGGGGCTGACAAAGCGCTGATGTACGTGTGCCACATGTGTCAATACAAGACGCAGCTCAAGGCCAACTTCCAGCTGCATTGTAAGACTGACAAACATCTACAGAAGCTGCAGCTGACCAACCACGTCCTGGAGGGCGGCAGAGACAACGAGTGGCGTCTCTCTTGTCTGGCCACCGCCAATCCCAGTCAGGTCCGCTGTAACGCCTGCTCCTTTCAGGCCTCCAGCGTACAGAAACTGCGAATGCACGCCCAACAGCTGCCGCACGAGTCCAACGCCCAGTTCTTCCGACTGCTGCAACTGGCGGTGGCGCGATTGCAATCCACCAGTAGCACGCCACTGGCCACCGGCTCCTACTATTATTGCTGCACGCTGTGCGGCCTGAACACGCGCACCAAGCAAGCCATGCTGCGCCATACCATGAGCATGCAGCACCTGCAGCAAGCTCAGGTCAAGCCTATGCCCCTTGACCCCCGTGACCTCTTCCTGGCCGCCCTGCTGCGCGATGGAGAGCAAATGACCTTCCTGGAAGATGGTGGTGAGTAGTTTTGTTCTGTTATTGTCTATCCTTGTATATCAGCCCACTTTCTTCTTCTTCTTTGTGTGATGGCGACGTGCATTTCTTTTATTTCCCCGTTCACTGAACTGTTTTTCATCTCTTTCTTCATGTCAAATTCTTGTTTTCTTATTGTATTATTGTCTTGCCGTGAACGGTTTTTGGCGTTTTGTTTTGTTTTGACAGTGTTGCCTTGAAGGTGAAATGATTTGCAGTACAACCGAGTGGTCAGATTAGCAAGAATTGCATGTTTTGATTGACACGATTTGTACTGATATATTCAAATGAGCGAGGACCTGATATAGAACAGTATTTAACAGCGATCTACACCCCTCAGTAGGCCTATGTCGGGTACAACTGTAAATAAGCTTACTTGTATTATTTTAAGAAAAGGTATAAAGGCGGTTGAGAGTAAGAAGTGTAGAAATTCCACATTAGCGTTACGTCTGATGGGAGGTCACATTCTTTAGTAGTCTGTTGCGTGCAGTTAAGATCGATTTGTATTTGAGAACAATAGCTGAGTGGATTGGACATGTAGTGATAGGGTGGAATTTAGATTAAAAAAAACTTCAGAAAATCAGGGAAATGGCGTTGTAGCGATGAGAGAGAGAGAGAGCGAGAGAGATAGAGAGAGGGAGGGAGGGAGGGTGGAAGAGGAAAGGAGGGAGGCTACAACTGTACCGTTTTTCTTTGAGCGGCGCGCTTGCGTTTTATTGTTCGACCCATCAGTGAAGAAGGAACGAGTTGATTTTTGCATGGCAGTTGTTGTCTCCCTTGCGACTGTCTTCAGTTTCTTCTCTCTCTCTCTCTCTCTCTCTCTCTCTCTCTCTCTCTCTCTCTCTCTCTCTCTCCTTACCTCTCTCTCTCTCTCTCTCTCTCTCTCCTTACCTCTCTCATCTTCTCACCACAATCCATTCCTCCATCTTCTCTGTTTTAAAAAAAAATGTATTAATTTAAATTTATGATTTTATTTAGTCTTTTGAATACATTTTCAGTCTTTGCAGAGTAGCGCGAACGGGGCTTATATTTTTTACGCAGTTGCACATTCATTTTGATTTAACTTTGGTCTGAATATTACTGAGATTTCAAGATTGCAGTAACAATCGCTATATAACTATAACGTACCTCCTCCTCCCTCTTCTCTCTCTCTCTCCCTCTCTCCCTCTCTCTCACTGTGACTCCCTTCACGTCTCCCATTTGCCTTGCCCCTCTTTCTGCCTTGCCCCTCTCCTGACTGGTCATAAAGTAATACAATAATCAATGTGTACAGCTAGAGCAACCACAGCTTCATTTGCTTAGATCCGTTTCAAAGCAATCAAAAGCTAATTGAACTTTCGCTCTGTGCTCGGCAGCTGTCGCGCATCTGTTGCATCTGTATGTTTGTTGCCTTGTGCACAGTTTACCCCACTGTAGGGACACAACAATCAAGTCCGTGGTATATTTATCGTTATTGTAGGCTGTGCCAGCCTGTTTTGTTGTTGTTGTCTTGGGATATCTAGGTATCAGGCCGAAGCAAGAGTTTGAACTTGTTTAGTTGGGATCCGTGTGTTACTTTAGCATTCTCCCCTTCTCCTTCTTTTCCTTCATCATCATCATCATCATCATCATCATCATCATCATCATCATCATCATCATCATCATCATCGTCGTCGTCGTCGTCATATCATTATCATCATTATCTTCTTCTCACTTCTACCTCTTCTTCCCACCCCTCACCCACCAACCCACCTCCTCTTTCGACGTCTTCCGTCACTTTTCTTTTTCTTTATTCTCCTCCTGGCGAGTATATATTTATTTGAAACTTATGCACCAATGAAATCACTAAAGTTTGAATACGATGAAACCCTATGGTACTGTAAAAACAGATGACATGTATGGTCAGGAACTGGCCCTTTGTCGTGTTGACTTCGTAATGATGAAAATAGTTCAACCACTTTATGTCAGCAGACTACATTGTGATTACACATGTCGGTTCATGAATTGTTCAACCAGTAAGACTAAGTATTTTTGATGACATTATAACCATCCTTGTTATCAAACAGTGCCGGTTTTCTCCTTTCTGGTTTGTTTTAAGGACAGTTGTAAGACCAGGCTTTTTAAGCCTACAATCTTTAGCCTATTAAACTAGCCGCTGTTCAATGTTCTTCCCATACTGCTTCCTCTGCCGTCACATTATGAATAGACAGTGATAATAAAATAAACCGACAATTTATGAGTGTCTTGTTTAAGTTTGAATACCTTTTAGGTTGTAGAGAGTGCATGTTTTTTTGTCAATGACATCCTATCTAGATGGCAGAAACATCAAAAACCTCACGACTATTTGAAAATGAAAGGTATCATAAACGTGATTGTCGACGATGAGTCTTAATAGGTTAGTGCGCTATAGACAAAACTGATGACTTTTATGATAATAGGCAAACAATATAGTTTACAATGCATACACTAAGCCCACTACCTCCATATATTTAAAAAATCCTATAACAATCTTGTATTACCGCCCTAGCCCCAGTACGGTTGTTCTATTTGCTTTGGGGAAGACATAAAATATCATAAGCGCGTCGTGACAATTGAAAATTAAACTACGACCTACTTTCTTCTCCTTGATAAGACATCTGTGATTAGCCAGACGCGTTGATAAAAGTTCGTTTCTTTGACTCTGGGTCCTATCTGTCACTGAAATTAACGAAGGGTGATACTCGTAGTCCTTGGGAGCGCTGGATGGTTTTGATTAAGTTTGCGAGGTGAGTGTCCTCTCCTCATTTGACATTTTCTTAGCTCCGAACACCGCCAACCTGGTGACACTCGCTGACTGCAAGTATTCCATTTGATAAGGTATTTTGATGAGCATTAGATGACAGAAGATTCAAGATAAAAAATGGACCGCCTGGCTGTATGCCCCTTGATTAAGGAAAAGCGTCTTTTTCTTGCTCCCAATCCTCCTTCCCCTACTCCTCCTCCTTGTTCGCCCTACTCCTCTGCCGCTTACGTCTTCTCCTCGTCTCTGTCTAATGTTTATCTTGACTTTCTGCTCCTCCTCCCCCGTCACTTTTGTCTCCTCTTTCTCCTACTCCTACTCCTCTTCTTCCCTCCCCGTTGTCTTCTTAATAGTGTTCTTATTGTCCTTCTGTCGCTGTTTCTTTTTCTTTTTTTTTGAGGCGACAAATGCGTTTATAGAACCCACTGGTGCGCCATTTATAGTATGCAATGCTAACGAGCCAGCCGAATTCCAAAGTTCATTCGCCATAGTTCTTCAGGCTTGCACTACGTAGATCTGTTTGTTTCAATCTCCGCTTACACTATAGAATTTGGACCAATATTCATCAGATTAACATAAGTTTGTATTTAAACAATTTATGTAAGCTTGTTACTGTTAGATATTGTTAATAACTTCTTTTTTTTTAAATCAAATTGATTTTTGCTGTTTCAAAGTTATTATTAACACTTCTTGGCGCTTTACTGTGTATAATGTTCATGCAACAGGGGCTTGTTTCCATCTTGCAGATGTTCTTTTGTGAAGTTATTAGTTACTCCTTTTTCCTCGACGTTATAATTTGAAATGTGATCAAGAGAGACAGTTGATTGCAAGCTGTTGGGTGTTTGCCTGTAAAGCTTAGGCTTGATTTATGAGACCTCCTGTGTATGGATTTTGTATTTAATGATCTGCCGATGCAACAGTGACACATGCTGTTATTGTCGAGAGCTTTGGGTCCAGTTTTGCTCTCTGCGAATCTATGGTGGCTGTTTTTTTGTGGTTAGGCCTGGGTGGAAGGAAGGAACATCTGTGTGGGTCATAATAATTATTATGGTTGGTAAGACCACTATCCTGTCACTCACCCTAATGGAGGCATGTGTCGTTATTACAATCTTTTGCAGGCCACAGCGACGGTTACGTTACACTTTCAACTGCTGGAAAAGTGACGGATGTTTTAACATGATATACATGTTGTACATGTAGCCGCAGTGTATTTATTTATATAAGAGTAGCAGTAACATTAACGTTTTCAGACATTAATATTTCAGAGTACGGTGTACTCAAAAATCGGTGTATCGACAAATCAACAATGACATCTGAAAAGGCATGCGCACAGCAAAGGAGAACTGAAATAGAAGAGCAATGCCAGGAAATAGAGAACAGTCTGAACAAGAACAGCAGCAAGAAGGCCTACCAGACTATGAAGCGTCTGACAAGTGTTAAACAGCCCAAGGTCTCCACGATCCAAAGCAAGCCTGGCATATGCCTGTGCCTTCCTCCACAACAGCGCCATCGGGAACTGGTTCAGAACAACAATCAGTGTGCGTCAAGGATGCCTACTATCTCCAACACTCTTCAACATCTTCCTAGAGCGCATCATGTCAGATGCCCTTGCAGATCACGAAGGCACAGTCAGCAATTGATGGATTGGCTGGATAGGAACAAGAATTTGAACAGCTCGTACAGAGGCTTGACACCACCTCCAGAACCTATGAAATGGGAATAAGTGCAGAGAAGACCAATATGATGACAACAACACCAATGGCATCATTACGGACATCAAAGTCCAAGGCCAATTCATCAACACAGTGCATAGCTTCAAATATTTAGGAGCCATTGTATCAGACAATGGGTCCCTACAAGAAGTCCTCTCCAGGATCGCACAAACAACTGCGACCCTGGCAAGGCTGAAGCTCAATTGGAAAGACAGGACCATCAGTCTATATTCCAAGGTAAGGCTGCTGCGCTCCCTTGTCATCTCCATCTTCTATACGCTTGTGAAACATGGACCATTACAGCAGATCTACAACGAGGAATACAAAGCCTTGATATGATGTGCTACAGAAGACTTCTGGACATTTCCTATACCCAGCACATCACCAACAACGAAGTCCGACAGACCATCACATAAGCCATTGGACAACACGATGATATGTTCACAGTGGTGAAAAAACGTAAACTCCGATGGTATGGCCCACGTCACCAGAGCATCAGGCCTTGCAAACATCATTCTGGAATGCACGATGCAAGGAGGCAAAAGAAGAGGGAGACAAAAAGAGGTGGGAGGACCACATTCGAGAATGGATTGGCTTGACACTGAGAGAAGCCATGAGGAGAGGACAGAGAGATATGGAGTACGCTGGTTAAACGATCATCTGTGGTGTGCCAACGGCCTTTGAGTTACGGGATAGGATAGGATAGGAATATTTCAGAGTTGTTGCGTCCATGAATAGTTTTGTCATGTGGAGAAATTGGTATGGTTTTACTAAATCCACGTGGAGAAGTGAAAGAGGATGGAGGATGAGACCGAAAAAAAAGAGGGAACGGACAAAACCTGGAGTGGAGAATAATAATCCCATGCACCGTTAGTGATGAAGGGAAACTATTTTGTAGCGGATTAAAGCAGTTAGTATTGTCTTCAGCAAGAGCTTTGAGGGCGAGGCAAAGACGCTGGTACTTTTGCTGTACAAAGAGATGGAATTTGCATAGAAGAAAGACGAGAAGAGATTTGCGCAGGAATTAAAAAAGAGAACAAAATTGCAAAGAGGAAAAATTATATTGTACTGAAGCAGGAGGAGCGGAAGGTAGAAGAAGAAGAAGAAGAAGAAGAAGAAGAAGAAGAAGAAGAAGAAGAAGAAGAAGAAGAAGAAGAAGAATAAGAAGAGGTAAGCTGCTCAGAAGAAAGATTGTGGGTAGTAATAAGAATTGACATGGAAGGAAGGAAAGAAATTAAAATTGCATAGTTTGAATGAGAAGAACATTATACAAGAAGAAGGAAGATAGGGGACTTGCACAGAAGCGGGCATTATTATGATTAGGTCGGCTTGCAAGGGTATGAGGACCATGTTGAAACAAGCCACGCATGTTTATGGAGGGGCTTAAGGGGGACAATATCGCCCCTCCCGCGCGCGCTCTCTCTCCTCCCTTGCTCTGTATAGTCTTGTAGTTTGGACAGAGTGAAGGGATAAAATCACTGGAATATCACTGGCATACGAGGAAGAAACAAGGGGAAGTGGAGAGGGAGAGAGAGAGACAGACAGAGACAGAGACAGAAGCAGACAGAGCTTGCAAACAATACAGACTATTGTTCAAGCCATCACCTCCTGTGAGGAGACTCAGCAGAGGGGCAGTTAAAAAACTGAGGAAGCTATACCCCTGGCTTTCAGCTTAACCCCTCATCCCTTACCCCTCCTCTTTCTCGGGGGTCGGGGTGTGGTTAGGAGGTTAAGGGTAAGGGATGGGTATGGTGGGGACAGCAGCATTGGAGACTAGGGGTAGGATCGTAGTCCTCTGAGGGTAGAGTAGCGTAGAATGTGGGCGAAGTGCAAGACGAGAACTTGGTCACAAATAAACTGCCTTGAAGAGATGATTGGGAGAATGATAGGATGATTAAACAAAAGCTGGCGTAGTTAAAGATAACAAGGCGGACTTTGCAATGTAATGCTTTCAAAGGCCCCAATTCCAAGGCTTTGTTTACTTTTGGCCAAAATGGGTTCACCTTAAAATTGGCATTGTTATATTAAACAACGATAAAGGGGCCTTCTTTGCTCAAACCAACAGCTAAAGCTAGAAATTTCCATTTTGGGTCTGACGGAGTGGTATCCTCTGTTTTAACGGTACATCAATACCTACCTTAGCCGTGTGACCTTTGACCCTATTTCTGAATGAAGCACGTGGCTTTGAAGAATGCGTCTTAGGGGTCTGAGGCAGGGTAGGGTGTATTTTATCAACCTAAAACGAAATAACCTTACGAGCATTTTTTGTACGGGTTCTGTCTCTTACCGGCTTTAGTAGGTGCTATTTTTAGCTCCAGAATGTTGTCTGGCTAGCCAACGGTTGTTGCTATTAATAGGCACAAAAACTTTGGAATTTATTCATTTAAAAAATAACTATACTTTTGAAACAGTTATTTTTGGTTGTAAGTTTGTTTTATTTCAGTGGGGCAATTTTTACTGTCAATGTTAAAAGGATCCGTTGAGGGAGCGTGGTCACAGTGGGTCCTTGTAACACTGCAACATTATAATGACGCCTTATTGGCTGTCGCCGTCAACGTCATCACTTGTTTCGTCGTCGTGCTCAACATCAGTTGTTAGAGAAGCAGAGGCCTACAATACAATACAATACAATACAATACAATACAATACAATACAATACAATACATTACAATACAATACAATACAATATAATACAATACAACTGTATTCATCTCAATGTGAGCAATTACAGTGGTAGCATCTCAGCACAATACAAAAACTCGAGTCCTAGTAAGTTCAGCAGAAGGTGGGATTTCGCTTTTAACGACAAGTTCTTTATTTTAATTTTTGTTAACAGTTAAGTGAATTTAGTTTAAAAAAAAGGCACTTAAGTAGGAATAATTAATTTGAGATTGAAAAAGTCACAATTAAGTAATATTGGTTAAGGAATAATACGTGTCACGTGTTGAAACCTTACTGTAGTGGTGATAGAGATGGCACATGGCGATCCCGCTACTCTGGAATGCTGTTAAGGTCATCTACGCCATAAAGTACAACAATGCATTGTTTAGTGTCCCCCGCTATACTGGATTTTAGTATTCATCGGGGTATAGGATTATTGTTCCTGTATGTTAGTGTTTCCCCTATTGTGTATGATCAGATGTCATCCCGTGGACAGATAAGGAAACTCTGTGAGAGAGGATTTGATGGGAAGGAGTGTTTAGTCATGGATGGAGTTTTATTCGATTTAAGTTAAGTAACATCATGCTTTGAATGAATGAAGACGTTTATTGCATTTGACCAAGTTAGATCTTTGTTGTTTTTTTTTGCTACTGCTGCACTGTAGGTGATCAAAATATTAAAATAGTTGTTGTTAACATGTTTCTGCGTGAAATGTGTGCAACAGGTGGCAATATTTCTGTTGGATCAATTAAGGTGAAACTGTCAGTAACTTTGCTCGTTATTTTGCTATTACCGTTCACACTGTTATCCGGTCTTGATTCGGCTTTCTCAGTGTCCAATGCACAACGTCTTATACAATGTAACTTTAAGTTGTTCTTCGACGCGTAAAGCATTGATAACCTCACACTGTCAGCGTTTGGCTTTCAATAATGTTTTTTTTTGTATGTAGTTGTGCTTGGCTTTTTTGATATCTGTTAGTGTTTGGCTTCAATATGGTCGGTGCGCAGCTTTGAGTGTACTTGAAATCGGAGTGCTGGTGCTGTGAAGAGAGTAAAGGAGAGAGGTGGTAGCTGGGCGGACAGTGACAGTGCACTGTTAAGGAATCATTTGAATTAGTGCAGGACTGGGGGAAAGTCAAATGGCTTTACAAGTGGTACCTTACAGACCGAAGGAGGGTGAGGGGGTATTGTCGCATAGCTGTCCATCTCCCCATTACTACTCTGCACCCCTCTATCCCCTACCCCGACCTGCCCTCTTCATCCCGAGGGGACCCTGAAAAGTCGTCCTCTGTTTCTTTCATGTGTTGGAATGCGGTGTCCATGGCAACGGCAATATCCCTTTGTTTAACTTTGCGAAACAGTGATATTCAGCCAGGACGGGTTTTCACTTCTCATTTTTTTATCTATTCATATTCTAATCCGCCACTGCCTCGGTAGATAGGAGGCCATTTATGAGCTGATCACCCTCTCTCGTCTGCGCGCGGCGTCTCTGGCTGCTTGTGTGGCGTTGTATGTCCCCCCTTTTAGTGAGTCAGCCCTTGACTGCCTCCCCTTGGCCTGCACGCTAGAGACAATCCCGCCCATTATGAATTGGGGGGTGTCAAATTGTATTACTTTTCCTAGCCCTGACCCCCAGTCAATAAACGGGCATATTTCGAGGCGGCTTTTTAAGAAACAACAGCCGCGTGTGCCTCAAGACGGAGAGAGAGCGAGAAATCGAGAGAGAGAGAGAGTGAGAAGAGGAAGAAGAAGAAGAGGAGAGAAAGCGAGACAAGTCAGATCACTGAGACAAGAGGATACTTAAAGAAGAACAAGTGGAGGAAGTGAAGGAGGAGGAGAAGATGCATGAAAAGAAGAAGAAGACGAAGAAGCAGCGAGAGAGTTAATTGAATTTTGCGGAGACTGTGTTGGAAGACTGACCTACAGCTTACAACGGCACAATAGGCTATTTGCCGGTGAGCGACAGCTTCGCTATTGGTCTTTGAGGTGTGTCTCTCTGTGCCGGCCGCGCTAAGAAGGAAGGGAGAAATTAAAATAAGAAAGTCGTATGAATGTTGTAATGAGCTATGCTGCAGTCCGCCGCGCCTAATGAGAGCGCTCTATCTCTCCGCTCGCCGCTTGCTGGTAAGCCGTGTTTTTTACACTCTCTCACTACCGCTTCTGTCTGCAGTATTACCTTGACTCGTCTTCTTCCTTTCGTTTTGTCTTTCTGTCTTGTTTCGCTGCTAGCTATAGAGATGACTGCATGCACTTTTGTTCGCGTTTCTCGTCTTGATTGGTTATGTACTTTCCTGTGGTATGTTCCTTTGTTAACGAACTCGTTCTTTCGTTTGGAATCACGTCATCGTGTCTCTTTTGATTTATGTTACGTAACATGCGATTTTTAGCATACTTCTTACGATGACTTTCACTGTCGATGGTGTTATGTTTATCGGTGAGTGCTGTCACCGTTTTTGTCGTCGTCGTCATCGATGTGTTGAACAGCTGTAGGTTTCTGCGCCAGACACAATCACTGTGACGTATCGGTGTATCGTATACAGAGTATCTGAGAATCAAGCTTAACCGCCAGCCATCCAGTTGCGTTTATGCGACTCGAGTGCGAATACTGGATCAGTGTGGGTATAGTTTTCTCTGTGAATGAAGACGGAAAAGATTGTGGTTACAGGGTATAAGCAGTAGAAAAGGAATAGTAAGAGGTGCATGGTGGAAGGAGGGGGGGGGGGGGTAATCAGAGGCCTAGAGAGGAAGAGAGAGAGAGAGAGTAGGTGGTGGTCAGCAGTGGCTGTTGTCGCTGTGGTTGAGGCGACGCTGGTGGCGATGTGTGTGGCTGCAGGGGTCAGTGCTCCGAAGGCTGGCCCTCGCCATTGTTGTGACTGGCTGGGTGCAAAAGTCGTCTCAGAAGCAGTGACACCGCTTTCCCCCCAACTCGCGCTTGTCGCCCGCCTTCTTTTTTCGTTGCTGCAATACACACTTGTTGGCAATACACACTTGTTGCTTTCTTTCTTCTTTCGCACACTTGTTCACTTGCTTGGTTTCTTCTTTAATGCATCGACAGTTCACAATTGAGGCATCGCTATCCAATTTTTGTCTTCTTTGGTGCAGACAACAATACTTAGTCTTGCGTCATCGTTGTCCCCGCCAGTTTTCTTCTTGTGTGTACCACTCTTATGGAACTCATGGCATCAACCTGTTGCTGTTGCCTACGATTCCGTTTTAACTTCGCTTAGATATCTTCTCTGAATAGCGCGCTTATTAGCTTTGTAAGGACTGAGATTGTCTACTGTCATACTATAGCAGAGTTTTACTGTTATGCACAGACCCTTGCTGTTCTTTGTATATCCTGGCTGGTCTTTAGTAATCGTCTGCTTTTTTGTATGGATTCTCTTTTCTTTGGAAGAAATTTATGTAATTGTAATGTCGGCCTGTGTCGTCTGCAGATATTTTTTGTTCGCATTTCTACACATTTTTTTTACAACTGAAACTGATTTGTATTGATGCCAAATATTGAACAGCACGCTGCACAGTCATGATTTCCCCCTATCTCAGAACTAATCGCATTGAACTGTAGGTTGCTGCTACACACTGTCTTTTCTTCCTTCCCTGCGAATTCGTTGGCTCTTTTATTATTGCTGCTATTTAGATTTGTATGTGCAAAATGTATGTATACATCAGATGAAACTCGCGCTTGCATTATTTTGTGGTCATTTATTTTTGTTGACGCAGCCGTCTCTTTAGTTTAAGGAAAGAATTCGTATTCGTGTCCTTATTTTTTCTTAAGACTTGGTTCATTTTCAGTTTATACGTTGACCTCCTCAATAATATAATAATGGTTTCCGTATCGCAATAATATAATTACCTTTTATTCGTTCGTTTTTCGTTCTCATTAATTTTTGTTTGCTGTTTCATTTCGTGCTGTGATTTCAAAATTGCTATAATTTTAATGTTTTATTCCGCAATTCTTCGTTTCATTTTGTGTGTATAAAATTTTCTGTTCTTTTCCATTGACCTCTATGATCGCGTTCTTCTTTCTTGTTGTCTTAGCGACACCAGTAATATCCAATGGCCGAGTTTTCTTAAGGTGCTGCTGCTTCAACACTTTTCTGTCTTAAGATCTCCTTCGCCCTATCGGTTAGTATTTGATAAAGACTTATATAGTGCAAATCTATTTTCGCACACCCAGGACGGATGGAAAACTTCATCCTTCTGTTTGACTTTTTTTGTTGTTACAAATAATTGTTCCTGAAATGTGTTCTGTTTCTGGTGCCTTTGTTGAATTGGAAGCTCTAAGAGTAGTCAAATGGAGTTTAAGGATTCTCACGAGTTGGCGGTCACAAATATTTAAATATTTTCGTATTATATATTCTGAAATTAATTCTGAAAATTATTGTTTGAGCTGCGCTGCTTTGATTATCGAAATGTGAAATGCCAATGACGATAACTTATTGGACACACTGTTGGCACAGACGCCAAATTCACTTTTCACAGCCATTACAGTTAGTTCCTGCTTTCTTGTGTGCATCGATTAGAAATACTGTTGATTCAGCACAAACTGTGAACGGCAACGTGCAGCAGGGTAGTCCGTGATAAATTGCGTCAACACTAGCACAAGATGCTAACAGGAGAAACTAAAAGATCTTGACGTAGGTACTGTTTTGCTGCTGCTGTGGATTCTGTCCATCGCTGTGTAATAGTGAGGACACGGTAGTATGCTGATACCACCGTTCTCTTCCTGCAGGCAACTGACCTAGCTTGCTGGATTTCGATTTTGGCTAGTAGTGGTTGGTACCAAAGATAGTGAGAGCTAATGTATTTTTTTAAGAGTTTCCGGCTTCGATGGTGGTCCGTCTCCCCACCCCCACCTCCTCCTCCTCCTCCTCCTCCTCCTCCTTCTTCTTCTTCTTCTTCTTCTTCTTCTTCTTCTTCTTCTTCTTCTTCTTCTTCTTCTTCTTCTTCTTCTTCCGTAGCAAGCCTGCTGAAGTATACTACCAATCACTGTTTTGAGTGCATCACCCCTATTCTCTTCTCATTAAGATAGTTTTGATCTCTCTCTCTCTCTCTCTCTCTCTTTTTTTTTTTCTCTCATCACCTCACTCCCTCTCCTCCTTGTCTGCCTGCCTCTTTCACAAAGAAGAGCCAGTTTCCTGGACATGAATCTTGTCATTCACAAGAGATGGTGTCACTGTCTCGTGGGAACGAGGGTGAGGGAATGGGGTGTCAGTCAGTTTGAGCTGTTGGATGACTGTAGCAGAGAGAGAGAGAGAGAGAGAGAGAGAGAGAGAGAGAGAGAGAAAGAGAGAGAGAGAGAGGTGGGTTAGGGGCATGGCGAGAGGGGGATATAATGTAGAGGCTCAAGTGATTCTATAATTATTGATACTAAAGTAAATTAGAACTTAACGAAGTAAAACAAAACATGTTGCCATTGATCAATGGATTTACAAGAAGTCTTTTTGTGGTTTGTGCCATAACATTGGTAATCAAAGTAACACAGACTAAGGAGATCGCAAATCGATGCTAAATACTGCTTAAGACGTTGGTGGACATGTAAGCGGAATATTCTGGTTTCCTTGGGACCAGAGACCTCGCAGCGCGACCTCGCCACGACAGCCAAGCGGGTCCTAGAGATCTGTGCTCTATTGGAACTATCATAATCTTCACTATAACGATTTTTTGGGAAACGGAAAGGGTGGGGGAGGGGCATCGGTGCTGCATTTTTGCAACGGCGGGTCTGACTTAATGCTGTTCAGTACCACCAACTTGCTGCATGCTGCTTTCTAGGCTGTCCAATATCCCGCAGACTTGATCTCTACTCGTCTCTTACGCTCCTGTAATTTCCGATGATCAGTGTGTGCGATTTTGGAAGCAGCTGCTTTGCGTCAGTGCAGGGCTACTGACCTGGGTGTCGCTGCAGAGCTGTAGTGCTGCGCAGTAGCCGGTACCAACCTGCTGCAGCGCCGGTCCCCCTTTCCAGTGATACTGTCCCCCTTCTTTTTGCAATCGAACTGCCGGCCTGCTGCCCTGCACAGCCAAAAACAAGGGGAAGTCTGGCGCGTGTGGGCGGCTGTGGGGGGAAAGGACTTACAAGACACAGGGAAAATGCGGGGACAGGAAAAGAGAGGGTGACGAGATACAGAAAAAGAGAGGGTGACGAGATACAGAAAAGGAAAGAGAAAAAGAGTACAGAGGCGGAGCTGGGTGTTGGGGTAAGGTTGGAAGGAAGAGAGAGAAAATAAATGGGGGGGAGGGGAAGAGGGGTGGTGTCCTGGGGGCAAATACCAGGAAGGAGGTGAGGTTAAGAGAAAACGACAACTATGAAAATAACAATAGCAGGGAGAAAATGTTGTCAGAAGAGTAAGGTGTGAATGTTTTTTTAAGGGGATTTAGGGCGGGTGCTGTGAGTTACTGATCTGAAGTACTTGCAGCAGTCTGCTGGCTGCTTCTGTTGGTGCCGCGCAATCCTTTGTGGAGGGCAATGTTCCAGTTCAAGGATAAGAGACTGTTCTTCAGCTCTACCCTACTGTACTCTCCCAGCTCTCTTCAGTGACTTCCAAATTTAATCTCTCTCTCTCTCTCTCTCTCTCTCTCTCTCTCTCTCTCTCTCTCTCTTTCTTTCTCTCTCTCTCTCGCTTTCTCTCTCTCTCTCTCTCTCTCTCTCTCTCTCTCTCTCTCTCTCTCTCTCTCTCTCTCTCTCTCTCTCTCTCTCTCTCTCTCTCTCTCTGTCCCCAGCTGTCAAACTCTGATTTACGTTATAGTGTTGTTTTTCCTTTTCCTTTCTCATACTTCCGTTTATATTTGTTGTTGGCCAGTCTGCTTCACCCTGGGTCTCCTTAAGGGGATTCCCACTTTCTCGTCTTCTGTCCTCCATTCTCACCTTCTCCTCTAGATTTCTGGTGTGGCTTCTGTTGAAGGTCAAAGAACTGTTACGTAGTCGATGCCATCGCTGATGGGTAAGCGTTGGCTGTGGTGTCGTTGCTGCTGTTGTGATGATGGCCCAAGACACATACTCCACCTCCAAATTCTCTATATGCAGTTTTTGTTGTTGCTTATCAATGGTTGTCCGGGATCCTTGTTCTCTTCCCTCACTCCCAACCTTTTTGTCACCCTACACATCACACATTATGCATGCTTGTAGTTTATGTGAGGAGGGGAGTGATTTGTGGAGTTAGCGAAATGGGGTTGCGAGGAGAAGGCGGATGAAAACGTGAAGAAGTTAACATTGTATTGGAAGGAAGCTGAGCTGAGGGGTGCTGATTCCCTATAGTCGATCAATGGACCTGTCTTGGTGACGCTCGTCGACACTCGGGGTATGGGAGGCTACGCCGTCAAGGAACCGTATGATTGCTATGCTCGCCACCAGTGGTCACATATACTCTGTGTGGCTTGTCTGTTCTGTGGTGCAGGCCAACACTGCACATTGATGCGCCAGTAGTGTAGACCTCTTTCTTTTTTTTAATCTTCTGCCTCCTCCACTATCTTCTTCTTCTTCTTCTTCTTCTTCTTCTTCTTCTTCTTCTTCTTCTTCTTCTTCTTCTTCTTCTTCTTCTTCTTCTTCTTCTTCTTCTTCTTCACCCTCTCCGTGGTCTTTTACAATCCAGGGTCGCAATTGAGGAGGTATTTAAAACAGGATCAAGAAGAACAAGAAGAAATTTAAGAAAAAAGACAACTGTCTTCGGAGGATGCAGAGGACTGCCAACAGAATTAGAAGAATAATGCAAGAACAGCCAGAAAAAATGGCGGATAAGACATGAAGGGAGAACATTTAGCAGACCTCCATAAAAACGAGTAATTTAGAGGAAAATAGGACACACGCTTTTGCCACAACTATTAGTGCAATGTCTCTTTAAGAGATCTTCGCTGCTTCAAGTAGAGGAATCTCGGCACAAGAAGAAGAAGACATCTGCTGCAAGAAACATAAGAAGTCCAGAAGAAAGAAGTTGAATAAACTAGGGACCAGAGAAGAAAATTAAAGAAAAAAGGATGTTAAACGTCACAAGAAGAAGATAAAGTCTAGGAAGAAATTAAACCAAAATGCAGAAGAATAAGGGTAATTTAGAAGACAAAAAGAAGAACTTCTTCTGCAAGAAGAAGGAGAAGAAGAAGAAGAAGAAGAAGAAGAAGAAGAAGAAAAAGAAGAAGAAGAAGAAGAAGAAGAAGAAGAAGAAGAAGAAGAAGAAGAAGAAGAAAAATAGAAGAAGAAAAAGATGATGAAGAAGAAGAAGTGAAAAGCAATGAAAAGAAAACGAAATAATAATTTAATCAGCAGTGTAGGGGCTTCCGCCATAACTAGTATGCACCGTATGCCCACAAAGATCGCTGCTTCATTTGGAGAGGGCAGTGTCGCCATATTGAGGCCACTGATAACAATTTATTACTAAAGGCCAACGAAATCCACCAGTTCTTGGGGCACAGGGATAGCTTGATATTCAATAGCGGCAGTGTTCCAGTTTTTGTGTTTAGATAGCTGAACAGAGAGAGAGCGAGAGCGAGTGAGTGGGTGGGTTGGATGGTGGTGAATAGAGTGAAGAGAAAGGAACAACAGTTTGGAGGTCAAGGGGTGAGTTCCAGAGACAGAAGGGTATGGCATGAAAAAAATGGGTGTTGGAAAACTGAGCGATTGAGGTTGGGTTGGGGGAATGTAGTTGGGTGTCTGTCTGGGTACTAGAGGTCAGTGATCAGTTCCAATAAGGTGTTAGATTTCCATCACGCAATAAACTATTGCATATTAAATGACTGCTATTAATCAAAAACCTAAATCCATTGTAATATCTCTCTGCGTTGGTGGGCGAGATAGCGTGTGTAGGCGTATGCATGTGTGTGTGTGTGTGTTTGTAAGGGGGTATGAATGAATATGAAGAAGAGTGTAGACACGTAGTGTGAGTGCGTGATAAGCGAAGTTCATAGTCTTGACAATAAGGTGATCTTTAAAACACGCTTGTAATGCTAAAGCCCCTGACAAATCATTGAAGTGAAGCAACCGCCAGTTGATTGTGTTACTACTAAACGGAGAAAACATGAAGCATGAATACTGTGTGTGAATATCGTTTCGTAAACAGCTAGGTTGAATTTCTCGTCGCGACACGCGATTTTTCTGATCGCATTTAATGCAAAAATGCAGGAGAAAGTGTCTTTACCCGGTCACTTGCTAACTAACTGTATTAATAATCAGCTACACTCCAGTCGCAAGGAGGAGAACTAGAAAGAGATGACAACGAGAAAGAGAAAAAGGACAATACAACGACTCCTCTTGTATAGGTCATGAGCAATCAGGCACTATATTTTTTTCATTCTTAATTCAACGTCGCATCTCTTTCAACTAGTACATGTCGTTGATTGAACGATGGGTTCTTTCGGGACAAACTTATGATGATAATAATATTGGGATTCATCACGCGTATTTAGACAGGAAAATAATACACGTTTGAGACTGGGGGTGGTGGATGGTAGTGGTGAAGAGAGGGCAGGAGGGGTAGGGGGAGTTGAGAAGAAACAAAAATCGGAAAAAAAAAATGTAAGGAATTTTTAAAGCAAGCAGCAAGAACATCGTGTGTTAGAACAACAAACCAAACAATAATAAATACACGTCACATTTTTCACTTTTTTGTTCGTAAAAAGAAACTTTTTTGATCTGACTTGATAACGATTTCAACAACAAATGATTTTTCTCACTGCTTGAAAAGTGCTCAAAAAAAGAGTTTAAAACCTTTTTTTTTTAAAAAGCAACAATCTAACCAACACAACTAATTAAACGTCTGGGCACAGATTGTGAAAGCGACAACAGAGAAGGGGGAACAAGACGTGAAACTAATGAATAAGCAAGGTGAATAGTTGAAACATTTGACACATGCGAACTGCGGCCTTAATTTCCTCTAAATGCAAATGCAATCCCCAAACTCCTAATTACCTGCATAAAAGTCGAGAAGGCAGACAATACTGTTGTTGTTCTTTTCAATCTCTCCCCAATACCAGCCAGAAACTTCATTAGAATCGCGACATCTTTTAGTTAAACAACCGTTTTTTCTCTTCTTTCTTCTTCACCAGCTTATCTCTTGTTTTACTTGCATGTCGTGTTTTTTCTTGATTGTTTCTTCATATTTTTTTTCCATTTAGAGTCTTGTTATTGAAGCGTGATGCATTCGTCCTATTCTCTTTATGCTCCTTTCGTCTTGTTCTTGATTGTTCCTTTATAAAACTAATTCCAATTTTAGTCTTTTTACCGAGGTGTGGTGCCTTTTTCTTCTGTCCTTCATTCTGTTGTTTCTTAATTCTTCTGTTTGATTGTCTTTTGTATTTTCGGTTTTTGGCTTTCTTACTTTACTGACAGTGTTAATTCTTCTCCGCATAATGTATATGTGTACTCCTGTTTCGTTTTGTACTTGTATTTTTGTACTTGTATTTTGTACTTGTATTTTGTACTTGTACTCTTCCTCGCAATCTCTTCTTCCATCTTCTTTATCTTCCGCCCATTTCTCTCCTTCCTCATTCTGTACTGTCTCAGCCTCAGTTCCTTTGGGTCGATCGTTCCTTGGGGTTCAATTACTCTTTTCCGCGACTTTAAGACAGTGCTTGACACTGTTTGGCGCCAGATAGTAAGACTCTACAATAAAGTGAAACAAAACACCATTTAAGAGAGATTTAAAAAATCCGTTTCGCTTGCCTCATTTTATGTTGTTTTATTGCATAGTTTAGAGTATTTCCGCTGTTTCAATGGCAATCATTTTGATCATAACGCTGTTTTGTTAGAGCATGCCCTTTTGTTCTTCGCCCTTGATAACAGCAGCCGAAGCGGGGCTGGGCTGACGAGTGTGGGAGAACCAGATTGTTTGGTGGAAGGTTGTATTGAGTGGGCGCCACCATCTAAAAAGTTCACCGCAATAATTTAACATTTTTTCGGTTAGCGCTGCAAGTGTCGGTTTTCACTTGATTCAGATAATCTTTTTAAAAATGGGTTAGGAGAGAGAAGAGGGAAATCCACACAGAGCATGCGATATAAGCGTTATTATTAGAGGTAGCAACTCCTACAAAACTCAAAATTTTGTCATTATCATTGTCATAATCAGTATCATCATCATCATCATCATCATCATCATCATCATCATCATCATCATCATCATCATCATCATCATCATGATCATCATCATCATCGATCCACTTTCAGATTGGTCTCTGTACTTTTGTTCTAATCGAATAACACAGTAACCGATTGCTAGGGTAACTATCATCATTTCAAACCCAATGATGTAACAAATCTCATTAGTAGTAAGAGGGTAAGTCAATAATCTGCCCTGAGAGGAGTGAAGACTTGCACGAATAAAAGCTTCATTTGCAACTATTTCTTCTTTTCTGATGCGATTATTGTTTCTTTTCTTCTCTTCTCTGGTGCTAAGACAGACGTTTATTCGTTACATTTCAAATGCTACATTTTCTTCCCTTTATCGTGTTGTATTACACAACAGTTTAATTAGATAAAATAGAATTGTTAGAGGAGGGGTTTAATAGCTAACTCGTGAGGCTCCTCGCTGTGGACAATTGTTTTTGAGCCTTTTCATTTCTGTGCACGTTTCAATCGTGTGGATTCGGAATTGAGTGCACGACATCACATTAAATAAACGTGACGCAAGTTAACGTCGGGAAATGATATTTAATAGGTTTAGTAAAATTCTTCTTCTCCCATAATGACCACACATTTCGCCTTTCTTCTCTTCTTTCCTTTCTACCCCCTATGGAGTGCCGGGCTTTTCTGTATAAATAGTATCCCCACTTTCAGGAAATTTAGTGCTTTAAATTCCCACTGTCGCTGTCTTTCTCCTTTGTTCTTTCTCATTCCTACTCTGTTCTCTCAATCTGCTATACTATCTTCTTTGCTAGACCAGTCACCTACCGTTTTTCTTGAAAACTTTTCCCAAACTCCTCATTTGTGTATGAGGTCTGTTGGGTCAGCTTGGGATTATTGGACGCTTTATTCCAAATGGTCACTAGGGCTTCCTATAATATTATTATTTAGCAATTTAGGCATTTTATATGTGTATGTGTTTTGTTGATATTTTATAATGATGTTTATATCTTCTTCTTTTTTGTAAGCGGGGGTTCGATAAATTAGAGTATAGTTTCAGCGTCCCCTGCTTGGGGTGCCTTTATTGTAAAGTGACCGACTGGTGGAATGCCTTCAGTGTTACCACTAGGGTTATTTCGGCAGAAATTGTATACGGATCAGGGGTGAGTCCTCTTTCAACCAAGTTTTGGTCTTGATTTTGTGGTCCTGATTCGGCTCTTTGCAGTCTGCTGGACCCCGTAAGCAATAAATAACTAACACGTTCTTCCCTTTCCACTGCCTCCTCTCCCTCTTCTTCCTTCCTTTCTTCTCATCTCTTTGGTTTAAGCAAATTTTATTCAAGGAAAACACCTAATTACAAACAATAATTTACACAATAGGAAACCAGCGAGCTTATATAAGCCCACCTTGTATCAATAAAATTGTACATAATAATGAAGTTACGGGCAACTAATAGTTACATATCTCTTCTCTTTCGCCTTAACTGCGTGGTTATGGTCTTTGAGCAATAATGTGTTGCTCTTCCTTACATACTGCAAAATTGTATATTATGGCCAATGTTCAAAGCATGGAGATGAGGTGCTACAGAAGGATTCTGGGCATTTCCTATACCCAGCACATCACCAACAACGAAGTTCGACAGACCATCACACAAGCCATTGGACAACACGATGACATGCTCACCCTTGGACAACACGATGGCATGCTCACAATGGTGAAGAAACGGAAACTCCGATGGTATGGCCACGTCACCAGAGCATCAGACTTTGCTACACGATTATTTATCAGCCGATTCAACCTCGATCAGCGATGCTTGAATCTTGATAAGTGTAACTCGAATTCGTTTATCCACGCAGCCTGTTTACTCAGCAACAAAGGAGGCGTCTGAAGTTTTCCAATTTTATTCAGCAAATACCATGAACTGCATACAAGATCGCTTCCCGAAAATCACTTCAAAGATCATCTTCACAAGCAGACAGTGCATTACTTTTATAGCCTCTCTGCGATCGAGAAAAAGTTCGAACATTCCAACATGACGCAATAACTCCCGGACTAAAACTCTTCACAGGAAATATGCACTGCCTTACGTCTTATAATGTTTAGATTCGACCAGCTTTTATCGGTAAGGTCTAGAAGCTTCGATCGATAATAAACATTAGTTCCAGAAAATTCTCAACAATATTCACCGAAAAAAATTATCAACATTATAAAAACTTCTTCTAGCAACAACGCAAAATCAAATCAAAGGTAAATACACTATTATTGCACATTTTGCAAAACAAAATGGTGGAATCTATCATGCGCGTCTCAATCGTAACAAAAGACCATCCTGGAAGGCACGGTGCCAGGATGTTAAAGAAGAGGTAGACAGAAAAAGAGGTATGAGGACATTCGAGAATGGACTGGCTTTACTCTGAGCGAAGCCATGAGGGGTTGCTGAGGACAGAAAAAGATGGAGTACGCTGGTTAAACGATCATCTGTGGTGCCCCTACGACTTTGGAATTACGGGATAGGATAGGAATAGGACATATCATGTACTAATTAGTGAGAGCATTCGTCATTTATTAACTGTATAACCATAACATATATTGTTTTTCTTGACAGTGTTTGTTTTAGTTTAGTGAACAACTTTTTCCTTTGTTCGTAAACTAGCTTTCTGCATTGCCTGACAGCAATCAAATCATCTCTGCTGACGCAGTTTGTTCGGCTAATTCATTGTTCATTTAATTATTGAGATTCATGTTTCATGTTTATCTAGTGCTCATGTGATCAAACGCATAATGCACTGCATAGCTGTGATGAAAAAGAGATATCGATTAAACAATTTCAAACTGGCATTCAAATCATAATAAGTTTATAATGATGTAAGCTGTATTCGTGATTTTAATATTTGCATCTTAGGTATTGGCAATTGTTTGGCTGTTACATGCCAAGATTTTAGTCACAATGTAAGTAATAAACCAAAACTTTATTTGTTCCAACTTTATTATAAAGTTCTTAAAGGCCGCCTGGATAGGAAAGGAGTTCTTATTTCACTTAGCTCAAAATGTTAATAAAATTTAGCAAAAGAAACGTTGAATTTTGAACGATTAGGTTTAATTCTTTTTGTGTACAAGAAGAGAGTTATGATTGACGTTAATCTTGAGATTATTTGGAAAGTGTCAAAGTGTGAGTATTATATCAATAATGTTGAAACTCGTTTATCGGTTAGGCTACAAGTCCTTATCGATCGTGCGATCAGGTACAAGTTGAGTAGTTCTATGTTGTGCTATTCTAGCATATCTTGTGCTATTCTAGCTTCTTTTGCACTGTTGATGCTGATGTTGTTGATGCTGATGTTGTTACTTCTGCCACTGCTACTGCTCACTCACCTGTTAATACTGCTACCGCTGTCGTTGTTAACGTATGCACCTGTCACGGTTGCTATTATTTAACTGGTGCATGGTTACATGAACTTTTTGAATAAAGCGCCTTATAATTTCCATTTATCATCGTCATCATCATCGTCATCATCATCATCGTCGTCATCATCATCACTCATCATCATCGTCGTCGTCGTCGTTATCATCATCATCAACATCATCACCATCATTATCATATTATTATTATTTATTATTATTACTTTAAAGTTCAAGGTACAAGCATTAAATGAAACTAATTAAGGACATGCCTTCTCTTGTTGTAGAGAATCTAGCATATTGATATTACACCAACGTCTCCTTTAATTCTAGTACAAACGCGTTGGATAATTGCAACGGTGACATTTTGCGCGTTATTGACAAAGGTAGACGGCGAGAGAAACGATGACAACCTAATACCTTGTGGTTGAGTGCGATGCAGAAACTACATGACACGATTATTAATATATTGCTACGTATTGATCTAGTCTTGTGTTCCGGGACTGCTCTTTTAATTTTTTTTAATGTTAATTACATATTTATTAACTTCGTATGGTTTGCTCTTTCTGAAGGAAGGGTGTATATTGGTGTGGCCAAGTGGACTAAGGCGGGACTAACTTGTCTTGCCCACAGGCCAGAAACCAATGGCGCCTGACAGGTGTGGGTTCGATTCAGCATCTGGGCGTAATGTTTCTCCGAATATTATTTACTTTGGACTCGGGCAACGTCTCGGGGGTTTTCTCCGGGTACTCCAGTTTGCTTCCTCAGCAAAATTTGAAAATCACAACTAATGTTAGGTAGGTTGGGTTTGGGCGCGACTACGCTTTCCCCAAGGGATGCGACCCAGAATTTCCCTACGGAAAAGGGACAATAAGGGAAATTAAAAAAAATAATAATAGCAGATTAATTGTTCACCTGGACTCGTGCGTAGTCTTAGCAAAGTAATTGGATGAAGAGAACGAAAGTATGGACAGAGTAACTTCAGTAAGAGTGAATGTGAAGATGGTTCCCAGGCAGAAGTTGTGATTAGAAAGACCATGGAAACCAGACCATATTTTCAGCGAGTGCGAGTGTTGAAGTCAACGAGTCCATCAATATACAGAAGCAGGGTGACCATGGAATGTAGAATTGTTGGCAAGTAGGCCCACTGTTATTAGTACAGGTTAAAACGGAAAGAACAGGCGCAAGAACATTAAGCAAAAAGAACGGTCAACTAGGAACCAGAAGATTATGTAAGCTGATGTTAACTGTACAACTATCCCGTTCCTTTAACTATAGCGTGAAGACAGTCAAGATTCAAGATTTAAGATTTAATCCCAGTACTCTCAACAGGCATAAGTAGGTATACAAAATGAAGAGAGAAAGAACAATACAGGATGTGAACGTTATGCAATATTAAAACAGAAAGAACAGCACAATAAATTTATGCACCGTGAAACTTTAGACGGGGGATAATATGGTGGCAGATATTGACAGTCTAAAGGGAGAGGGAAGTGAGGATTATAGGAAGGACTGTAGAGTAGAAGGTTAGGGGGGAGGGGGGGTTGGGGTGGAGATAACACGCTATTAACGGTGGAACTGGAAGATTGCAGTCGTAGACAAGCGGCGGTTGAAAGTTCACTAATGACTAGGAGTGAAAATGACCGACCTTTGTACCCTTTCAATTGGCCACAGACATTAAACAGCGCGACACGGACCCCTGTCTTTCTTATCACAGGAAAGGGACGGGTCTTCCTTCATACCCTTACCTTAATAACGCTGGAGTGGAGCCCTACCTGTATTAGAGAGAACATTAAACTTCATACCTGCGGTTGTGCCATAATATTCACGCTATAGCAGAGGACTGACTTCGTACATATAACAGAACTTACAATTTTATACCTGTATCTTAGCAATACGATTATTTAAACTGCAACACAGGCTGTCGTATCTGTATTTTACGAACTAAACATTCGTTTATTCATTTTTTTAACCCACTGTTTTCAGACCTGCTGTAGCCAAAGTTCGAACTCTTGATATCTTAACTACACTGTTTTGTTGGGGGAGACGAGGGGAAGACATAATTATGGACATATTGGTTATTCGGAAGGTGAATTTTGGGGTGACTTTCCAGGAAATCACGGCAGCTGCTGCATATCGCCACCTATGCGGGACAATGGAGAGATCACTCACATCCTTCCCTGTAGTGTGTAAACCTTGCGTCTGCTATCTTCCACACTAATTTTGATGCCGGTACTAGCAGATAACGCCTTCATACCTGAAGAGCACACCTTCATATATACTAGGGTTATTAGTATAACCCAAGTTTGCGGTATTGGGAGAGAGAAACTTACATGACTTGCTGGTATGCAAATGAACGCGAGCAACCATGTTCGTCATATGTAGATCAGTGGCTAGATAAACACTTGACTGATTACTTTCCACATTTATCGAGGGGGACAAGGTCCCTCACTCGGTCTTGATTGGCCTAGCTGTCTCGCGTCCCTTGTCTTTTCCTGTTCTTGCTGGCCCGGCTTTTATCTTGAGCCATTTGTACAGCTGTTGTACATTATTACACAGTGACAACAGGGTTAAGGCAAAGGAGTATTTAGGTACCTTAACGCAGGTGAGGAGGAGTAGAAAGTCCTTGAGGCAGATTGAAAAGATAACTGTGCTGATTTATATGTGAAAGACTGTGCAGAGTTTATCTTAATGCAGTTACTTAGATTTGAGATGACTTTGAGAGCACAAGGATGGAGGTGGGGGTCTATGCAAAGAGAGATAGGGGTTATGATCTTAAGGCTGCAGACTGCTGTATTTAGTGAGGTAGAGAGTGTGGATGGCTGTGTGCTGATTAAGGTACCTCGCGCAGTTACTGAAGGGTGCTGGACAGAGGGGAGGAAGAAGTGTTGAAGTACTGTAACGCAGAAACGGGTAGGAGTCCCGATTAAGAACGTATTACGATGTGTGTGAGGAGCAAAAGGGAAGGGGTGTTGAAGTACCTTAATGCAGGTACAGGACAGTGTGTGGCTTGCCCCCTTATCAGCCCCAGGGCAGGCAGCATACACAAAAGTGACATATTTCCGGGCCAGCTTCGTGCACCAAACAAGGGAGAAGTTTTTACACGCTTTGGAGAGCTGATTGTCAGCCCTCTCTCCGCATTCAGTCCCCACCCCCATTTACCCCTCATTCACACATTTTTATAACTTCTCCCTCCTTCTCTCTCTCTCTCTTCCTCCCCACCTTCCGACTCCCTTTCACCTCGTCTTAACCTAACAGCAACTCAGAGGTCACTGTTCAGTTCATTCTTCTATTTTCTCTTGGTCTCATCCTTCTTCGTCTCTTCTCCCTCCATTTGTTCGTGTAGCTCATTTGCTTTATTTCCGTTCCCCGCTCTTAACGAGTGTCACCATTGCCTTATGTGATGGCCTTGCCCTCTCTTGACGTTCCAATCCCTAATCTCTGCAGCGAGGCAACTTATTTCTGAGTAACTTGCTGATGTCAATGTACTTTGTATACTATTATACTATCCGTTGGGTATCTTTACCTATATGATTGTGTCGGCTTGTTTGTTTTGATGTACCTGTCAGTAAATAAGCTTCACCTGTTACCTGCTTAACCCCCACCTTCTGCAGTACCTCTTCCGTATCTTGAATTGCTCCTCATTTTGTCTCTCCCCCCTCTGTCCCACTTCCTTTCGGAGTGACCGTACAACTACAAGCCCCACAAGTACATTGATAATCTGTTGTTATCGACGTTAGGCTTCTTGGTGTCAACATCATCTCGTTTGTTTTGAGCTGCATTACCTTGGAAAGATAAAGGAGTGTTAGTTGCCCCGCCCGCCTTACACTATAGCACTATGCATGCCTCAATTTTATGTGGTACATCAGAGAGGACAGGTAGAATAGATTACATAATTAGGAAAGGTAGCCTGCAGAAGACAGTATGTTGGTGAGTGTGCCGCGCAAGTGTTATTGCTTACTTTAAATTGGCCACTCCACATTTTCTAGAACATTTTTTACTGCACTTACCTTTAATCTTCTAATCCTAGTCATCGTCTTTCTCATCAGGTACTTGCTATTCTTTTCCTTCTTCGTCTTTTGTCTTCTCCTCTTCCTTTTATTTCACAGTGTGCTTGATGTGCAAACCAGTGTCTAGTGCGGCTTTTAGACAGCCCTGGAGCAGCTCTTTGAGTTAGTATGTACGCTATAGAGGAACAGTTCATTTTATGTTTACATTCGTGCCTCCTCTACCTCCCCTCCCTTTAATAAATGAATTGTTGTTATAGTACTTACTCTACTACTCCCAAGCCTTTTGTTTAATGTATACTGTGTGAACAGCGTGACATGCATTCGTCCAGTTCTGAACTCATATTGACTGCTCGGTCTCAGTATGAACGAGGGAGACAGGGATTTATAAAAGCAATGAAACCACGTGTGTAAGGCAATTCTAAATCACGAGAGATGTATGTGTAAAGGCTAATAGTAATTAACTGTAAGTCATGATGCTAATAGAATGAGCTTTTAACTTTTATAATTATTCCCATGGCTATGAAGGGAAGAATCCTATTTGAAATTATTTATTAGGTTGTTAAATTATTCGTTCTAAATACATTGCAAATCAGAAAACGTCTTTATTCTTACTCGTAATGGTGTATAACTCTTTAAGTCTAAGTAATAATGATAATTTAATGATGTGCTACTCTATTCTTTTCCATTAATTTATAAGATATTATCAATTACCTTTTCAGCGAATTTTACAACAAACAGCAAAATCACTTCATAACACTGGTTGCGCAGCTGAATGTACTTTTGCACATTTTGAAGTTATCAATCATCATGGCTTTACTTAAGCTGCTTTTTTGTGATTGGCTTTTCTGTAGGCATTATTGTTGTCAATAGGCTATCGACTAAAATCTTCCATTAAAACGAGTCACCTTTCATTTATCTTCAAGAAACATGACACTCGTTAAGGTAAGAAAGGACGATTTGGGGCTTTGGAGCTAGGGTGAGAGAGAGAGAGAGAGAGAGAGAGAGAGAGAGGGAGGGAGGGAGAGAGACAGACAGACAGAGAGACAGACAGAGACAGAGAGAGAGAGCGACAGACAGACAGAGAGAGATAGAATATGGTGAGATGAAATTGAAAGGTAGCTGTCGAATAAAATCTTTCATTAAAACGAGTAACCTTTCATTTATCTTCAAGAAACATGACACTCGTTAAGGTAAAAAAAAAGGATCATTTGGGGCTTTGGAACTGGGGTGAGGTTAGAGACAGATAGAGACACACAGACAGACAGACAGACATAGAATATGGAGATGAAATAGAAAGGTACCTGTACTAATGCAAGAAGGGCACCCAAAAAAACAACACACACAAAAAGAGTTGGGGTGGGAGAGAATGAAAAAAGTACTCGGGCACAAGTGCAATTCAGAAAAGTCAGCATGGCATTGCAGTGTAGACAGAAACCTATGCGAGACGCGTCATATTCATTTCTCTTGTTAATTACTGCAACACTACACTTTCGGCCTTATATGAAAGAAATGCAACGCTGCCTACAATGCACGACAATTTAAAACCATTGCACCTCCATTATCGTTGTTGTTGTGAATGTTCAACCCAACCACCCGCATACCACCACTACATATCCGGGAACTTTTTTGGCCCCTCTTGGCTCTACTGTCGCTCACGCGCGCGCGAGCACACACACAAATACACACACTCTCTCTCTCCCTCTCCCCCAATCTTACTTACTGCCTTGCCTCCCTTTCTATTTTTCCCATCGTCGAGTGATTTACTGTTTTCTGTCATCTCCTTATTTAAGGGTATTTTATGACACATGCATATGATATAACCGGGATTAGTCTTGAGGCCTAACCTGAGGTCTTGACGCCATTATATTAATTAATTTAAATCTCTCTCTTTCTTCCTCTACACACACACACACACACACTCTCTCTCTCTCTCTCTCTCTCTTCATTTCTCTCTCACTCTCTCTCTCACTCTCTTTCGCTCCTCTCCCCTCTCATGCCCTGCTAGCCTCCTTTATTCCCTGTTGTCTTCATTTACCGTGGCGTTACGGCGCATTTTTACGAGTCATTGCATTTTGTCTTGGCTTCTTAAAGTTACATTTGATAGCTGCGAAGGACCGTTCGACGTGCTTTCACCCCTTTTGCGGTCTTAGTAGGGCACATTTCATTTCTACTTTGTCACCACCAATTCGCGAATATTAGCGCTAACATAACTAAAGGCAAAGTTAGTGTTACTGTAGTAGCAGGCGTGAAGATACAACTCTGGATCTTTCCATTTTTGTAAAAGTTACAATTGTAAGTTAATATTTAGAAGTGACCATAATATAATATAATGGACTTTCTCATTATTTTTGACAGAAGTGCTGATGGGGTCACATTGATGACAACAAATCCAAGTAGGGCAAGGTAACACAAACGATGTGAAGCATTTGTACCATTAATTAATGAAATAACTTAAACTATGTCTATCATACAATAGGCATTTCGGAACATACTTCTTGCAAACAGTGTCTACGATAATATTATGATGAAGAAAAGAAGTCAGAAGAAGAATATTCCGCTGCTATTAGTCCTGCTGCTGCTGTTAGTTAAAAATATACGCACTTAAGGAGCTGTGCCCATCTGGGTTAATGAGTAAACCCTTAAGGTTTGTTTATATACGCTGATAAGCAACTTCCTTGTTGTCACTCGGCTTGTTTCTGTCTAGATTGGGCTGGGGTCTGTTCCCCCTACCATCGCCCTCTTATGGGGTAGGAGTGCTTAAGAAATAAGCAGACCCTGCCTTTAATAAAGTGCTATCTCTTTTCATTGAGTGCGTGCATCGCATTCTTTGGCTTGCCTCGCTCTTTTTGGTCTTCTAGTCAAGCTGGGCAATGATAGGTTGTTGAAAGTCTATTTCTTTCTGCCCCCACACCCACCCTTTTCCCACCTCCAAGAGAATGGAGCGCTGCGCGCCTTTGGTTGTCAAAAACGTTACTTACTAATGCAAACTGTGCATTACAGTTAAGAAAAGAGTTCGGCACGTTTTGACCTCCCTAATGAGTTGAGTGGTATTTTCTTAGTTCAGATCATGGTCGTGAAGGTCTTGGGTTCAAAACACATTCCTGAGATGGTCAAGGACACATCGTCATTTTCTCCTATATCAATGTTTTTAAATGGAAGTAAACATGTTCCTTCCGTTTTGATAACTAATCAAAGCCATAAATTTTGTTAGGTGAAGGGCATTGATTTTTTTAAGGTCAAGGTTGAGGATGAGGTTATTTACACTAAGGACATCGAGTGCTGAGGCTCATAAGAGACTTTCCATAAAGTAATTAAACAGAAGAAATTTTGAAATAACAAGTACTTTATTTTCTTGAAGGCTGAACTCACTTAAATTGACAGCGTTGATTTAAGAAAGTTAAATGGTTTACATTCACTTTCTTACTTTCTTTTTCTTTCTTTCTTTCTTTCTTTCTCTTTTTTTTTAAATTTCTCCACTGAACGGAATGTAGGCAGCGTAGCCATTAGAGGCGGTTTAAGTGTCTGTCATTGTTCTAATGGCCTTTCTTATCTTCAATGCTTAATGGTGGGGGGATTGGAAGTTTTGCGGCTTAGATTATGTTTGCGACCTCAGACAG
The DNA here is from genome assembly GCA_036898135.1 of Oncomelania hupensis. Taxonomy (NCBI): domain Eukaryota; kingdom Metazoa; phylum Mollusca; class Gastropoda; order Littorinimorpha; family Pomatiopsidae; genus Oncomelania; species Oncomelania hupensis. The sequence continues at coordinate 6,456,062 of CM072519.1, read as the reverse complement.
ATAATCGAGACGACAGTGTGTGTATGTGTGTGTGTATTTATCTTTCTCTCTTTCTCTCTCTCCCCCCTCTCTCTCTCACGCACACACACACATCATTATGTACTCAATGATGGCTATGTGATAATGACACAATAAACTAAAGTATAGCTTAAAGTGATTGTTGGTTTTATGTTGACGCCATGTAACTATAATGTATGAATTATTGTTCTTCGATGTGTAACAACTGTATGCGTCGAGTGAAGATTGCCAGGTATGCTTGCACTTATTAAAGGACTGTGTTCTATTATTAAGTCACCACTAGCATTTTATGAATGCCTCGCCACGTCTCTTCATGAACAGTCGTAAAGAAACAAGCAGGAAAGGGTTGACAGAACTATTGAGAGTGAACAAATTATCTAGTCATATAAGTGTTGGATTATTAGTGTAGGTATTACAGGTTTACTAGAGGTATATTTGGTGTGGCGTGTGTGAGTGCGTGCGCGCGCGCCTTCATAAACATGTGTGTGCGTGTCTGCGTTAACTACTTGGTTGTTTGGTTACAGTGATAGCTGCAAAGTATTTAGACACGGAATGCAGACTTTTGAAAGTAAAACCAATTGGATCATGAGCATGGATGGTTTAGTTGGTGTGAGCGTGCATACCTCCCTGTGTTTTTAACCTATCGAGAATACCACACACACATGGACACGCGCATAGATGGACACAACCTTGCGCACACACACATACACCCAAAATCACCCCCAGGCTCTCACTACCCTTCTCTCACACAGCGGAGCGCACAGCTTACACACACACACGCGCGGCACAAATACCCTTATCCATAGCCACTCCGCGTTCTCACTCCCAGCGCACAGAGAGCCACACAGCCCATTACCGAAAAGGACACTTAGTTAAAGAGTGAAAGGAAAGAAAGGTAGGGAGTCATCAAGTCACATATGACTAATTTGATCATATATCCCTAACCAGTGACCTGAACGACAGGTAGTGGGACAATGACAGCTGACATGCGATGTGAAAGTTTGTGTATGTTGGACCATTAACATTACCGTACATATGTGTCTTCAGGTCCCCAAACACTTACCATCAATGTTAAAACTTAGGCGCCTTTATTAAGGCTGCATACTCTTACCATCAATGTTAATTTGTCTTAAGGCCCGCACACACTTAGTAATGACAGAGTGGGACTACATTAAAGTGGAATATCATACACATTAAAGAGGGGCCGGGTAGCTCAGTTGGTAAGAGCGTCTTGCTAGTAACCGAAAGGTCACTGGTTCGAATCCCGGATTGGTCAACGTGTGATCATATTATTTTCCCCTTTACCAACAACTGGCCCGCTGGTGTCAGTATAAATCGGTCCAGTAGTCACCTATATGCGAAAGTGTCGTGTGACTATAATCTACAAAACAACAACACATTAAAAACTCCGACTGTTGTATTAATGTGGAGTGAGACTGTTGTGGTAGTGTAGTGTTAGGCAACATTACAGGCAAAGTACCTTGTCTTGTACATAATCACAGAAGGTAAAGTCTCTTTGACTGCCATAATTATTGTACATTTTGAAAAGTGGGCTAATAGGAGACTCCAAGTAAGTCTTAGTTACCGCCGCTATTATTAAGTTTTACACTGACTAAAGAGTAGTGGAAGACCATACACATGAAAACATTAACCTGAAGTCAAACTTTACTTTTACATGCTGCAGTGATTGTAGTAAATTGTAATAATTATATATAAAGTAATCTGTATTATGGAATATCAGGTGCACAAATTAAAATATAATACCATAACAACGCCCAAATGCATAATGGAGGCTTTATGGGAACTATAAAATCACTCAAGTATAACATTTAAATAAAAAAAATGAAGTTAAAGGAGGAAAACATTTAAATAGGTGTTGCCTTTAATGTAAAGGCGAAAGGATGTAAAGCAATGGGGGTTAACAAAAATGCAGACGGACCTCTGTTTGCATTATGTGTTTTTGATGAATGCAGCATTGGATGTTTGCTTTGAAGGGCAAAGGCATTAAGTTAAAACTGATAGATTGTTGACTCGTAAGTAGGTAGAATAAATAGTCGCAGGAGGAGGAGGATTGAAACGAAGAGGAGCAGTATAAGTTGTGGCAGCAGCAGCAGTAGTAGCCTTAGAAGTAATGGTGTGATAGCAACAGTCCTACTGTCATTTGTAGTACAATTCGTACTAGCGGTATAGGCTTTGTATACAAATTAAGGTAGCAAGGAGCAGTGTCTGTCTTTAATGTGTTTGCTTGGTTTTAAGCAAGATTTACAGCAGCCAGCTATAGGAGTACTTGGGTGGGTTGTCTTAACCCCGACCATGAGGCTTAAATGTCCCCATCTTTTGTCATGCATGAAGTTTTCTTTATTGCTGTGTTTCGTTCCTGCCTTCTTCGCTTGTTTCCTCCCTCCCCCACCTGACTCCAGTCTCTCCCTCTTTCACTGACTATGTGTTTCAAATCCCACCCACTGTCGTTATGTTTCTCCTTCCCTTGTGCCCCATTCATTCCTGCTGTTTTCACAAATAAGCCTCTGAAACACAGACAACCGGGTATGGCATTGTATAGCGTTGCCTTTTCAGTTTTGACGACTTCACTCGATCGTTAGGCCGAGGTACGAATGAAGGAAGAAAGTAGCTCTTTCAGGGTTTGGTGTGTGGCAGGGTCGGGAGAGAAAGTCGGGGGCACCGTTTTTTATTTTATTTTTTGTAAGCTGCGCATTTTTGTAGCTGGGGGACAGGGCTGCGAGCAGGGTCGCTAACGACCAACAAGGGTAGAGTATAATAAAGACTGAAAAAGGTTGGAGTTATAGTTTGTAATGACCTGCCGCTCCCCCTTCACTTCTCCTGCCAGTCACAAAGCCAGTTTTGTCCTTGTTTCACACTCCGGCTTGTATAAATTCATATTCAGTTTTCTTCTCCTTCTCCTTCACGCAGGTGAAATTAAGTGAGTACTCCGGTACCGTGAAGGTGGTGCAAGGCGGCTGTTTGTTAAGGTCGTTTCCTTTCTTCTGCGCTCTTTAGTCGACGTCACTGTACAGCTTTCACTCAGGATTAATTTGTCCCCTTGTATAGTCTGTGCATACGATACTTTTGTTATTGCGGACGCGTACCTTCTGTTGCCGACTGAGCTCTTTTTACTTACAGATCAATCGATCGATTTATTGTAATATTGTATCTCATTGGCCCGCGTGCTGGAAGAAAAGACGCGTCCCGTGGCTGAGCGCGGCACAATGCGCAAAAGGCAACATTTTAATGGATGGCCTATTGATAGGAGACATGTGGGACTGTTTGGCATTTTACGAGCCAAACTTCGTTTTTCCTTTCTTTCGGCTGCGCTCATCTTTAATAATGCTAATCATATTGAGGGAATATGAATCATTTCTCGGGCCCTGTGTTTGTTCGAATCAAGTGGCTCGGGTAGATGAGAGGCCTCTCCCTCTATTCATGATGGAAAAACACTTAAATGCGTAATTCTTGCAAAGGGCTCAAGCTGGGACTGAAGAATGCCCAGCGCGCGATAAAGATATTATTTAGGTCATTACTAATATTAATAACCAGTTTTTCAACTCGTCTTGGCTGATTTTGTTTCTGCCTTGATTGTTGGAGTGCACATTGTAGAAAGGTGTTTTTCATAGTTGGAGTGCACATTGTAGAAAGAGGCGTCTTTCATGTCCCTGTCCTAGCTGTATTTATTGGTTGTTCCACACTGCACATATGGCTTGATGTCAAAGTCAACTTTTAAATAATAAAACCATAACGAGCTAAATACAGCATTGTGTCAGTAGTGAACAAAATGAATGAACCAACGTGTAGTAGTGCATAATGGGGCGCAGGTGTGATGGGATTTAGGTGTAATTGCATTAACAAAGATGGGAGGTCTTGCTTCTCGGACGTCTAAAATGCCACAGCATAGCGGCTGCCATGCTTTCAAGCTGAGAAGTTCAGCTCCAGATTAAGGAAGGTTGGTAAGTGCAAACAGTAATGTCTGCTATTCTCAACATTAAACTATAGCGTACAAACAGAGATGCTGAGCTTTATTATACACCCCTACCGCATCTTATTTCATTAGTAAATTGAATGCATCTCATCTTTTGGTTGAACAGAATTCCCCCGCCTTTTATTCAGAAACAACTGTCCCTCAATGGCATAGAAAGTAAAGATAAAGTATTGTTCAATGAAGGGGCTGGTTGGATAAGGTGGTGAGATGAGGTCGGCTCTTGCGACTGTTCTTGTAATCTGGACGTTCTCCAAAGCCTTTTTTAGTGCCAAGTATTTACACTATTACACAATACAGCGTGGTGGACTGGTTCTCAATAATCTGGATGATGGCTTGCAGTCTCACATCATCAGCCGGAGAAAAAAAGATAAACTGTATGAAGTAGGTTTTTGCTGGCGAGTGTTTTCCTTGCACGCGTCTGTCAACATCGAGCACTTGTGGCCGTGAATGGTTTTATTAAGAGAGATGTCCTGTCCCGTAACGACTTCACACGTGGGCGCTCATCATCATCACCACCAGAAGCAGCCGTGCGCCATCACCGTACTTAAGAGTACTGTTGTACCTTCCAGATTTATGTTGCTGCTGAGAGATCTGCATCGTTGATTTACAGATGTACAATAATATTATTTTTTTATTTGTTTGTAATGCAGTTTAAAGTATGTATGGTGGATGTTACGAGTTTTGTCCACCCAATGTTTACATAATTATAATAATAGTCGTTTGCCTAATATTGTCCCAAATTATAGCAATTGTGTATTCTGAAAGAATGTGTCAGTTTTAGGAAATGTTTTATGGGGTGAGGGTTGAAAAGCAGTACTGATAATGGTTTATATTCTGATTTTCACAATGATTGAAGTTCACAGCGCGACGACTCGTAATTCGTGGCTCCTCTGGATGAAGGTTCATTAAGTTTCCAAGCGTTCGTTGAATGTATGTCGCCTGCTTTAGCTTTCTTGACGAATGTGGTTGTTTAAGGTGCTTGAGATTTTAAAAAATTTGTTTGAAGTTCAAGGCTGTCCATGCGCCTCAATTAGGCAAACAAGCAATTGGGTTTTGTTTGAGCTGGGGAGATTTTCTCTATCTTGAACTTCGTGGTGGTAAAAGTAAAAGAACGTTGTTGCGATGTTTGAAATACTGTGTGAATAAGGTGTTTGCACTCATTTAAAGCATGATGGAAAAGGCTTATTGCAATTTTCGAGAGCGGACTTAAACTTAAAATCGTGAGCAATAAGAGAACGAGTTTTGATTATCTGTTTCTGCTCATCTGCTTGCACCTGGTTGGGGATGATGAGAAGGATTCAGATGCTCAGTGATGTATTTAACGGTAACGGACAGCGTAATCTGGTTGAACGAACTGCGGTGAAGGATGGCTGGGACTTAAATGTTGGTCTTTATTATCAGTCTTCGTCAACACGTTCGCGCATGTTAATCTATGGACTCGGGTCAAAAGGTGCAATTATTTTGGCGGTAACTACCATTTTGCAAGTCTTTGTGCAATGACATGAAATTACAGTTCTTCTTTTTGTTGAGAAGTTGTAGGTGGTGGGGATGATGATAAAAGAGGATGACGAGACTGCTGTTTTGTTACAACATGCATCTGTTGGGCATTGCTGGGTGCTAGATTGATTGGTGTCTACTCTGAATGCATTGATTGGTGTCTACTCTGAATGCACAATTCAGTATAAATAGAAGAGAAATGAAAGGATATATTGAAGTCTCGGACACCCAGTTTGCGTCCCAGAACACCCAGAGCCTTCTCTACAAATGTCGAAGTTAATTATTTAAGCTTTGAGCTTTGAGCCTGTCCAGACGAGGAGAAAGTTGTCAATGTTTTATCTGAAGACACGGACACAAGCGGTTTATGTGAAAATCGCACAGCTGCGTTTTATATTAGAAAGGTTCCGTACCTCAAGCTTATTTGACTCCGTGGTGCAAAAAATATGGTTATAAATTAACAATTCCTTCCTGTTTTTTGAATTGAATTTAAAGGCTTTTTATGTAGCCCATCCTGCTTTAGTTTCCGTTATTGTCATCCCTCTTTATTGCTTATGAGGCGTCCTATTGAAATTACTGGACTGTTATTTTGTCCTTAAAGCAACGAAACACGAGGAGGCCCAAGTCATCAGTCAAATCAAGGCTTGGCTTTAATGGTCAGACGTCTGTCCTCGTTTGTCGTCAATATTCGAAGGAGAATTAAGGCTTCCGATTTCTACTCGACGTAAAACACTGCACGCATGCTAAACGAGTGCGCATCTGCTGCAGGCTGGAGTTTCTTCTCCGTCGACTACTCTTACCGCTTTCGTAAACCATACATTTTCTTCTTGATTGCATCTCGGGAATAAACTTTTAGAAGCGAAGAAGAGTCAAAAGGCTGATAATCAATTTTGTATTATTTTGCCTAGTTGCTTCAGTAGCACTGACTATGGTTGCGACTGCTAATGGTTACTACTGTGGGAGACGAGGAGCCAGTTTTTGGCGATTCAGCAAGTGCATAACAATGAGCTAGCGGGAGGCGGTGAAGCCTAGGGATGGTATCAGATGACCGGCGTTAATGGTCCATGCTTCCCCATTCCTGGCCAGTTTTGTGGCCGACTCAGACCCAAATCAAAGCAGCCGCTAAGCACCAAAGGATGGCTGAGATGGACATTAAGATGACCAGTCCAACAACAGGTTGACGGAACAAAACAAAGATAAATGAGAAAACTGTAGCACGGATGTTTCTTGAAACAGTAAAAAAGCACACTATAGCGATCATGCAAAATGGTGATCGAGGAGGAAGAGATTCTGAATAGTGGATAAGGAAGGTTTTGGGATGGGAGCCGAAGGAGGGAAAAAAATCACGCGTTCTTCTCCTTGTCTCCCTTGTTAATGAGCAAAAAGGGCGGCCACTGCGGGTGTCCTCTGTCAGGACTGACAGTGGCTTCCCTTTGATTGCTATTTTTTTTGTTTGTTGGGGGTGCCTTTTCACTTTTAAACGTCCACGTTTTACCATCCCGAAGTCAGTTCGTCTCATTCCAACATTAAAATAAACTCTCTCCACCGTTGTTTTCTTTGCCTCGGCAGTGAATTAATATTATTTACTATTATTGGTAGAACAATCTCAAGTCCTCGCCGTTATTTATTCAATTTTTAAAAATAAAAACTGTAATTCGCGAAACGTCTCGCAGTTGAAAGGCTCTGAGTCGTGAAATGGCTGCTCGTTTTCTCCCTTTCATTCGGTGGTAGGGATGGGGACGAGATGGATAAAAGTCAGAATCAAAATGGCCTCTGTGAGTGGACAGATTAAATGATTTGTTGTTATGTAGCGCTTTACCAGCTCAACGAGGTGCTTAAGGCGCTGGGCGAACAAAACATGGTACAACTCAATTCGCCCAAGTCGTCTCCAACTTGCAGCTTAGGCTTATTATATTAGGTCCACAAGTTGGACTCTCCGCAGTTCCAACGTTTAGTTTCACCATTTGAAGCAATGCATGTTTAATGAAAACATGATATCGGGCAGAACTACCCGAGGGGGGTACACAGTTTGAATGAAGAGACCGCGGAAGGGATTTAAAGAAAGGGATGGAAGGTGCTGGATAGGTTGGTTACCTGGTATTCATAAAGTAAACGGGAGCCCAGAGAGACAGAAAGGCAGAATTAGAGGTCTGGATGCCATTATGTATTGTTTCGCTACAAAATGGCGACCAGCGGGCCTATTGAAGAGAGAGAGAGAGAGGGAGGAGAGAGCATTATCCTTTGTTTCTATAGAATAAAGAGGGGATTGGGGTGAGAGAGGGGTGGGGTTGATGGGGAACGGGGTAACCTTGAAGGCATGGAAAGGGAGGAAGCACAGAGTGGGGGATATCTTGGAGTTTCCAATTTGCGAGGAGAAGAAGCGGACAGCTCAGGTGGAAGCAGTGGTTTTTGTTTGAACGGGACAGGTCCCACAAACAGTGCCGTGACAATGTCATCAAGGGCCCGGCGCCCGTGAAATAAAGGGAGTTAATTAGACCCAGGCTTTGCCCGCTGATCACATGGCCTGCTCTCTCCTTCTTGCCACGGTCTTTTCTTCTTATCCCAAACCACTCCACTACCCTTTCTTTTTTTAAATCCACTCCCCCCTTCCCTATTCACCCCCATCCACTGATTCCTTTTGTCAACGCCACACACGCACCGAGTTGTATTCACACAGGCTTAGGGATCACCTTCCCCTTAGGTTTATAATTATGCTGGGTTTAGTGAAGGTTTGTCTGGTGACATGCTGTTTCTGTCTGCTTAAATTAAACTGAATGTGAGGATGAAGAAGATTATTTAGTAGTAAGTATTCTTGTTCTGTAGATTTGCTTGTTTTAAATAGGATTGTTAAGACGAGGATATGTATTACTAATTACGACCTTGTATTCTGTAGATTAATATGTTGTACGCGTCTATAGTAGACTATATTGTTGTTTGAACTGACATACTCCCTCAGCTGTTCGTTCTCCCATTGGCTTTAAAAGCTGATGTCAGGAGTACTGGCCAGCAGTGTAGGGATTTAAAAGCTCTGTTTGTCTTTTTGTGGCTCTGAAAGGAGCAACTTCTCTCTCCATTCTTCTCTGCCCTTTGACCCACGGGGCCCCTGCCATCACTCTTGCCATTGAGAAACCTGTAGCGCTGACCTCCCTTTTTTGCGCGTGACACGGGCGTGTCACCACAAGACGACAGGGTATCGTGGAGTATCGGAGCCCGTGCAGAGAATCGCTTGTTGATCTGGCATGCTTCCACTGTCCGCTGACTGATACTCCGTATGGACTGTCCCTTCTACCCAACTAACCCTGCTACGGGATAACGACCTTTTAAAAAAAAAAGAAATCATTCCGAAGGAAAAATAGTGTATTTTGAAACACCGTACACAAGCCTATACTTTTGGAACAATACTGTATTATCATTGGTAGGTTTGTATATAAGCAGTATCTCAATAACTTTTTAGTTCCTTTATTAATTCTTTATTCATGCACCGTTATATTTTATACATTACTTCAACACTAAAAGTGCATTGTCATATGTGCGTCATACTCTTTGCGACCTTATAACAAAACAGAAAACACCAGCTGGTCAAAATAGTAAGTCATAAACACTAATTTTGACTGACCTTCATTTGAACTCTGTAATTCAATAATACGAGAGTAATTTGAATTCAGGCAGTGTTCTAACCTCGCTGATAAGGAATGCAGTAATGAAAACCCTCCACTATGGACACATGTAGTTATGATTGCCAATAAAGGACTTTGTACTGATTAATATTATTTTTATCTGCTTTGCTTGTGCAATTGTAGAGCAGTTGACTTCTCATGACAATCACGGTACACATACAACAGTTGAATGAACGCCAAACGGAATCCCAATTAAGCTAACTTTAATATGAGCTCTCTCTAACAGACTAGTTTGAGTGTGTGTGTGTGTAGGTGTGTGTGTGAGTGCGCGCGCGCGTTATAATCGCTATGTTAAAAGAATGAAGTTACGTTGCCTCAGTTATAAAATGAACAAACGCCGACAAACATGACTGCCAATTCACCTCCAGAATAATACCATTCTGGGAGCGACAAATGAGAGGCCAATAATTAAAATACATGTATTACTATTAGTGAAAATAGTTAATAATAATCATAACGTATGGTCGCGAGTTGACGGTACTGCTACGGCTTAATAGCGATGACGTCTCTATTCCTGAAAAGCTTGCTTAAAGCCAATGAGAAATCACTTAATTTCTTCTGAGTTTGTATTTAATTATGAAGCAGGATTGTGTGTATGACAAAAGGCGATAACGTTCAAAAAGTAACATGATCAACTGTTAGCTTTAGTCTTAGTTAATAATAATAATGATAATAATAATAATAATAATAATAATAATAATAATAATAATAATAATAATAATAATAATAATAATATAATAATAATAATAATAATAATACAAACATCCGGCTTCATAAACAATAAAATCAGACACTTGCTAACGAATAACAGACGAGGGAGGAAAGGAGGGAGGAGGGGAGAGCTAAGAATGGGTGATGGTGTGGGTAGTGGCGGTGGTCTGAACGTTTAAAAAAAGTTAGCACTGAACATACATGTAAAAGTATATTGACTATTGTCAGGTAATTGTGATTGGTACCAGATATATCATTAGTGACTTGCTGGATGTGTGTATCGATTACAACTTTGATTAGGACTGACCCAGCTATGTGCTTGATGTGACATTTGGCTATGACTAAGTGTTATCGCGGAGCGCCGACCGGAAAAGGGGACCAGGGTTTGTGAGCAAACATCCTCTGTGGAGGGATAAGATCCTGAGATTGGACCACTGTGTGCTGGTAGTGGCCACTGTCGATGATCTCCAGTTTTGCTTCACTTAGTGACCAACGGTTTGATAAACAACCATTACCTTTATAAACTATGTTGAACTGAGTGGGTGTTTCTGTCGAGTTCTGTCTTTAATGTATGTAATATCACTTAACCACAGTTCCAGTCGGTCGTTTTATTTAAAAAAAAAAAAAGAACCCGTCTTCATCTAATTAAGACGTTGATTACATCTGTCCGTCTAGACTGTTCCTCTCTCACTCCTGTAACACCACTCCTCATCCATCCCCAACAATAATTATGACTGGTGGGTGTTTGGTGGGTGTTTTGGATAAAGAGCTGATTTGCCATTGGACTTGGCTGGCTATTTTTGGAACGACTTAATTGCATGTATCAGATGTTGTTGTTTTTTAATTGAAACATTATTATTATTATTATTATTATTATTATTATTATTATTATTATTATTATTATTATTATTATTATTATTATTATTATCGGAGTGGAAACTCCGATGGTATGGCCACGTCACCAGATCATCAGGCCTTGCAAAGACCATTCTGCAAGGCACAGTGCAAGGAGGTAGAAGAAGGGGGAGACCGAAAAAGAGGTGGGAGGACAACATTCGAGAATGGACTGGTTTGACACTGAGCGAAGCCATGAGGGCTGCTGAGGACAGAGAAAGATGGAGTATGCTGGTTAAACGATCATCTGTGGTGCCCGTACGACCTTCGGGTTATGGGACAGGATAGGATAGGATTATTATTATTATTATTATTATTATTATTAGTAGTAGTAGTAGTAGTAGTAGTAGTAGTAGTAGTAGTAGTAGTAGTAGTATTATCATCATCATCATGATTATTATTATCATCATCATCAGTCATCATCAATTATGATCATAATCATCCAGCTGGTATTTATTATTTATGTGATCGGAAAAAATAACAGGTTTAATTTGTGTTCACTGCTCAAAGAGCATGGATGGAATATTGGCGATGTGCACTATACCAATCAATCAGTGAATGCTGACACAATTTGAAAAATGTAGATTCTGTGTGGAAAAAAAACACCACCATAGAAGTCATAGAGGTAGACCAACAGTATAAACGTGAAGGAAAACAGAAGGAAGACAAAGGCGGTGGCGCTTAGGAAGTGCTATCTAACGAACGGAACTAAATAAGGAGTCTCACAATTAACTGCTTTGACCGCTCAGTGATCCGTAGAAGGTGGCAGCTCATAAACTGACCAGTTCATCCCTCCCAAGGGGCTCAGTATCGAGCTTATTACAAAATATAGCGAGTTCTTAACGAGGTGTCTGGATGATTAGGTGAGATGGAGATTGTTCTTTCTGTCAGATAATCCTAGCTTCACCAAGCCATGATACTCTGCATTAATATATGCCGTGAAGAGGAGAAACAAAAGTGCATGCGACTAGTCCACTGTCACTCGAGCTGCGGTACCGCAATGAAAATGATTTGAAAAGACGTCATAGTGTGCCATGTAATCGGCGCTAGTTGAGCGATATTGGGGATCGACCAATCTAGCATTGCCCAATTCAACACGATCTTGGATTGACACTTTCAATGATTTTGTTTAATACAACTCTCATTCTACGTATATCTTTCCTTTAGAAATGATTTGGACAATCAATTAATTATTATCCCACTGTACTTGGTCAAGTATTTTGCAACTATTCTGTATTCTTACCATGTTATTTCCAGAGATACGAAACTATTGTGCTTCAAAGGTGAACAAGTTACGTGTGGTGGGAGAAAATAATTGTAATATGTTATTCACTATACAATAAAACTTCAGCGTGCGATTGATTACATTTATTTATTTATTTTTTATTTAATCGTTCTTATATAGCGCTTTTCCAGCTCAAGAGCTGCTCAAAGCGCTGGCCGATACAGGATCTAACTCAAGGCGCCCGAGACGCCCACCCGCAGCCTTTGGGCGCATGGTCTGACGCCCGGACAACTGAGCACAATCCTGGGCAGCCAGGGATGGGGGAGAAGGACCTAGGTGCATGCTGGGTGTTTTCTTGTCACCGGCACTCACCCGTCTAGGACATGAGCGTCAGGATCTTTAAAGTCCGTTATGATGGAATGTATGCGATACAGACTAGACCTCGGTTTATACTCTCATCCGAAGGAGTAGGAAAACAGGAGTAAAGTGTCTTTCCCAGGGACACAACACAATGGCCCGGCCAGGGCTCGAACCCGGGACCTTCCGATCCGCAAGCCGAAGCACTACCATTAGACCACAGTGCCTCCACTGTAGAGCAGTTGACTTCTCATGACAATCACGGAAACTGCTTATGATTACATAAGACTTTTTTCTCTACAAGAAATTCCATAGTCTTGTACAAAATATCTCACCTCTAATCCGCAATAATTAACAATAAACAGTGCTGCTTATGTTTGATTGAAATGACTCGTGAGTTAAAACAATAAGTTGTTGTAAAGTTGGGTTTTCAGTCTTGAGAGAAATAGAAACTGGTACAAAGGAAATATAGAATACGTTTGAAAAGAAGTCAACAACGTATTGTTTAATGGCTTGGCTCAGCTGTTGAGTCATTTATAGACAACTTGATTCGCCATCACCTGTACATTGGACAAGTGGCTTTCTGTTTGCTCTATTTGGCCACTCTTAATCGACTGCAACATTCTTAATACGGTGGAACCTCCGGTATCCAGCTCTCTGGTATACGACTCCCTCCGTTATGTGACCTGAAAACTTCTGACGGATTCACTTCCAATAATAAATGACCTCTGGTATGCGACAACCTCGTTTATGCGACCAGCGACCGTGTCTTAAGCCCTTTATACGACCGTCTTAGGGCAATTTAAAAGAGATATCAGTTAATTTGCTGTCTGTACCTTTCGTTTTTTCTCTCATGTTAGTGTACGCCTGCTGTTGTCTGCTATTTCCGGTTCGCAAATAAGGAACATTACTCGCCTACACTGGCTGTCAAAATGGCGTCGCGCAAGAGGAACGTTTTGAGTTTGGCAGAGAGAATGAAAGTGATTGAAAGAAGTGAAAATGGGGAGAGTTGTTTGTCTATTGCAAGAAGTTTAGACGTTGGGAAGACCCAAATTCAGCTCATCATAAAGGATAAGGAATCTGTGAAACTACGATGGGAGAGTGGAGAAAGTGGCGAAAAGGAAAACATCGAAACTGAGAGTTTCTGCACTGACAGACTTGGATGAACGCGTCTGGCAGTGGTTCGACTGTTTTTTATTTTTGAAGTTGTGAATAAAAGACAAAGCTAAAAATGAAACATGTTTTACAGTTTCCTTTATCAGAGAATACATGCTGGTGAGTGTGAAAATTATGACTACATACCCCTCCGAGCCTGACCCCCCTCCCCCCCACTCCACCCCTTGTTTCCGGTATAAGACCACCTCTATTATAAGACCGTTTTTTCTCAGATGTTGGACGGTCGTATACCGGAGGTTCCACTGTATTGTTATTCATGTCCCAATCCGACTAATTCCAATCTCCAGTTGTTGTTGCTTTTTCATTAAAGATTTATGATCATTTCTAGATGTTGATTAGTGAGATATGAGGACCAACATCCAATTAATTTCTGCCACTTTATATCCAATAACATCACTGCAAATTATTTCTAACATCCTACGTCATAACTCTCGGTCGACAGGAGTAGCCTTTTGTAAACGGATATTTCCAAATTAAATGACCTTTAAAATTGTTTTGTTCAAATAATGTATTACTGTCAGTTTCCATGTAGTTTAAATCGAACCTTGTACAGCACATGGTTGATTCCATGTTTAGTTAAATTTTCCATTTCTGTATTAAATTAGTGCAATCAGGGCGAGTACTTTTGCCATTCAATACGGCATCCATATTTTTATTGCGATGATTGAAGGGAGACAAGTCAGGCAGCGATAGTGAATTAAAAGACACAAATGTGTTATGATGGTACTTGATGTTGCCACGTTCTTACTATCTCTCACAAATCGAAGTCACATTGAAAGACAGGCAGACGGAAGGATGAAGAAATCGCCCCTGTGTGATTTTATGTACGTTGATTGGTTCTCTGCGCACAGGTCTCGTAAGTTTTCCACTTATTTATTGGTTAAGGTTATTTGTTTTGTTTTTATAACGTTTTATTACTATTATTTTGTGTGTTTAAAAAAGGTCAAGTCTATGTTTTGAACTACCGCCTTCGTCATTTGGTGTCATTTAAACAGCAGTGGTCATCCTATCACCTTTTATTTTTGTATCGCTTTTTGTTGTGTGAAATATGTATCCAACGTTTCAGTGGCAGGTCTCCCGTAGAAAAATGGGTGTGATAGTGTTTCACTTGTCTAATCTCTTTGTAAATAAGTTTAAATAATGAATGTTTTCCAAATTTATTTTAGTTTTCTTTCCTGTTTTGTCTGAGCTTTGTTTTTCATTCGTTTTTATTTCCTTTTAATTTCTTTCCGATGTTGGCTTCTAGCTTTTTCTGTCTGTCCCTTATTTTTCATTGTTATTAATATTGACAGCTTTTTCATTTGTTTCAATTAAGTCGAAACTTTTAAATAAATCTGTATTGTATTACTTAAACAATTTCCCGGCTTGATGTACTGTAAAGGCAATAAACGAAAGGGTGTTAATTGTATAGGATCTTCATTTTATCGATGTCTTTAGACAGCGAACTGTTAAGAACGACCAAAAATTAAAGATATATACTTAACGCGTCTGTGTTTCTGTTCTTAGGAACTGTAATGAACTTGGATAAGGTTGGTGTGATTTTCAGAAGAGTTGCATATTCGCAATATAAACAATATACTTCAATCACAAGGATTTAAATTTAACGAGTTTGTTTTGTTTAAATATCTTTTAAATCAACCCTTTTTATGTTGAGAATATTTAGAGTTATTGAAAAAGTTCGCAGTGCTAAGTTTTGTTGTAAATCAGTAGTTTTAAATCGTTTGAGTTAGTGAACTAGTTTTATTTGTTAGTATTTATTTTTAATCAATGATTGTAAATATTGTTATTTACTTACTAACAGTTTTATGACCCACTTGAAAAGTTTTATTTCGGAAGCGTTCGTTATTTAATCCTCCTACGACTTAGTATTTTTGCCTACGACGTTAGCTTTTAACTTCAATTTAATATAAGGCGTGAACATTTGTTGTTTCAGTTCGGCTTCATTATAATGTATAACAGTAAGATACCGAAAACTATATATGGATACTTTTGAGCTAAAGAGTCGTGAAAGTCATGGTTTGTAGGAAATGAACTAAATGTTATTTAATGTGACAGAAATACATCGATTTATCTTTATATATGTAGATTTATGACGGACTCTCCACGATATGTGAAGAAATAACTCTTTTGTTTTAGTTTTATAATACATTGTTTGCTTACGCGACCTTCTTTCTAAAAGTATTGTATTTGTTCTTGATAATAATATTTCTTAAATTAACACTGGTTATACATTTGAATGTTAAACTTAACAGTAAACATGAATTTTTAAAATCGTAGAACTTGTTTTGGATTTAAAAAAAAGAGATAAAAGACATAATACAAACTGAGTAAATAGTTACAAAAACAAGGTTAGGATTATTTGAGTTATGATGTTTGTCGGTTGATGTAAAGCAGAGGCGATTAACTTAAACTGTGGCCTCTTTAAGTTGACACACGCTCACCTTGCCTCCCTCTTTACGACTCCGCCATTCAAGCAGTTTGTCCATATTTGGCAGCACAAAAAGGGCAAGAAAAGACAACTCTACTGCAGTTAGAAAAGCGGATTATCCTTCTTTATGTGGCAAGGAGCTTCAACGTTCAAGCGAGCTCAGAGAAAAGTGGAGCGAAAGAGACAAATCGATTTTTGACGTTTATTGAAGGAAGAGGCTGAAGACGCGAATACAAGGAGGAGGATGAAGTGGAGAAGAAGAAGAGAATGAGGAGGAGATAAGGAAGACAATCCAAAAGAAGAATTAAAGAAGCGAAGAAAGAGAAAGGCAGACAAGACGGTGAAAAAAGGGAAGCGGGAAAGCAGTTACATGGGTTGATTTATCGACGACAGTAGAAGGCGAAGAAGACAAAAATAACCGATTTAGTTAAAGGAGAGCTGAGACACAACAGACAAAATTTACTGAGTGATTTACTGACTCGCGAAAGAAGGAGGTAATTCTCATCATCATCATCATCATCATATTAATAATCATCATCGTCGTCGTCGTCGTCTTCGTCGATTGTTTTGTTGTGCGATTTAGATGCAAGCGGTTTAAGGCCACGAAGCAGTGATGGTAGAAATGGCGGTGGTTGAAGATGGTTCTTGGGATGCGCTCGTTATTTTGTGTGGTGCTGGTATTGGATCGGCTTAAATGCAGTGTCTTAATGAGGCTTTGAAAGGCAGGGGAAAGCTGTGGGTTTGCTAATGAATCAATGCAGGATTATAGATCAGCCCCTGCATACCCTCACAGAGATAGGGGGAGGGGGGGGAGAGAAGGAGAAAGAGAGACAATTGACTGAAAATGATAAAACAAAAAATGAGTAGTATATTTTTTTTACATTAATATCGTGAGACTCCACCTCCCTCCTTCCTACCACATGACTCTCTCCCCCTCTTCTGCGTTTTCCTACTGGTGGGTTAGGAATTGTTTGAGAAAATCTAAGTATTGGCAATAATAATTAGACTTGTAAATGGTCTAGACAGTCTAACAGCTGTTTTGATCTTTCTTCAGGTCACAATCATGCTCTTGTTTATTTTCACCACTCTCTGTTTTTCTTTATTTTTGTTTTCTAGGATTAGTCATTTCCACCATTTCATCGTGTTAAAAAAATGTCTGAGTTGAGGGTTCATCAGGTTGCGAAGATATAAAAAGACGTAAGAAATGAATTGGTCCCCAAACGCACATTGTCGGCCAGTTTTAGCCCAAGTAATGGTTTGCGATTTTCTTGTTATTGTATGTGTCGTTTTCTGATGAGAGCTGTATCGTTCTTAATATTTTCTTAAAGTGCATTGTTTCATGTTTAGTTGTTTGGGTTGCTTGTTTTTCTTTTGTTCCCCAGATGCTATATTTGTTAAACAGTCATTTTGCCGGTCTATCAGTGTTTTATGTTAAGTAGCTGTCGCTGTTGTCTTTACGTTGTTTTACGTTTTTAGAGCCAGTTTTCTCTTTCAATCTCAGTTTAGATTGCGTAATTCCACTTTAGCTTATTGTGTAATGCACCATGTGCTTTGCTGGACACGTAGCCTTTAGCTGTAACATTATCACGCTGATCTTTACTTAGCCTACGGGACGAAAAGAATATATTTAGTGTGGGGGTGGGGAAGGGGGTGAATAGACCACCAAATATATTGCCATTTCAACCTTTAGGTTATATGACACAATATGTGTGTATGTGTGTGTACGTGTTCAAACAAGTACTTGGGTATAAACAATTAATGCTTTATTTACATACCTACATTTTTCATGCATTACATCATCGTCAGCGATGTTATAATCAAATGTTCCAATGCTCACTCCTGTTCTTTTATAATTTGCCAAACAAAAAAGGCCTTAGGGCGAAATCCAGCCATGTTTCATAATGTAGTTTGCAAATGCCCTCAATTGAAATCTTCTCTGCACGTGCCCTACAGTCACATTTTCATAATACTAACCATTCAGAGTCGTCTGTGAACATTGCCTTTACAACCGCTAAGACAACTGTAGGCAGAATGATCACCATCCAGTGTTGGTGACGGGAAATGATTTCTAAAATTAAAGTGAGCAGTAGAGATTGATGGAGCCAGTAGCCAGTGAATTTTGTCGATGGTGTTGAATTTCGATGCGTTCAGCAGTAAGAGCTGCAGTCTGTACAATGAAGTTATCGCAGTAATTATGAGGAACAATTAGACATTGCGTTGCTAGGCTGCTAACG
The DNA here is from genome assembly GCA_036898135.1 of Oncomelania hupensis. Classification (NCBI taxonomy): domain Eukaryota; kingdom Metazoa; phylum Mollusca; class Gastropoda; order Littorinimorpha; family Pomatiopsidae; genus Oncomelania; species Oncomelania hupensis. The sequence continues at coordinate 6,437,857 of CM072519.1, read as the reverse complement.
TGATGGCGTGAGATATGCTTGGATTTTGCGCATCAAGTTTCTGCCCACTGGTGAACATCAGCAGTTATACTTGTCTTCATTGCGTTTATTGCGTGCGTGGTGGTTGCAGCATCAAAATATCCCACTGTCTGATTAACATTATATGGTGTGTTTTCTGTGGCAACTGTCAAGAATTTGTTTAGCACCGGGTAAGGTGTAGAGGAAGGGAGATGTATTGATTGATGCTGCTTTTCAAGATAAATACACTTTAAGTGATTCTGCTGATGAGAGAGATAGGGCAGTCAAGTATTCACTCCATAACTCAATCAAAAAATAAATAAATTAATTAATAATACACTCAGCTTGTCAATCAGTGGTCAGTATTTATTTCTTGTTTGCACAGATACTTGATTTGCCGTCTGTCTGCAGTAATGAACGACTTTTAACTCTTTCATTAATTGTAAGCTAATTAGTTGTCTCCTTTATGTTTTTATTAGCCAGATGAAGGGAAAGTAGGTTTCACCATTGTCTCTCCTTGGCCCACGCTTGTCCACTGGGGATGCTAAAACCAAAAGAAGGATGTACTCCTATAATAGTCTATTGATGCTATTTTACTGCTCAAGTCTATACTGACAAAATCCAAACGAGACCGTGCGGTTATTATATTTAATTGCATCACACATTTATAACTTTAATAATACGGCCATGTTCAATGTTATCTCTAAATTGATATGTTTGAGTTTTATATTTGTCGCTTTAATGAACCACTCAAACCTGTAGTAAGTATGGAAACTCATTAGTTTAAATAACAGGAGTGGCGATAGTAATATTTATCTGGGTCTCGATATGAAGGTTAAGTTAGAGCTGAGTGACGTAGGCCTACATTCATTTGTATTATTATATCTGCTGGAATCGGAAACCAGAAGTCACCTCGACTTTCTATTTATTAGGATGATCATCTTTATCATGTCGTAATCATCGCTATCGTCATCGTCGCCGGTGTCGTCGTCGCCATCATCATCATCGCCATCATCACCATCGCCATCTCATCAATCATCATCATTCATCATTATCATCATCATCATCATCATCATCATCATCATCATCATCATCATCATCAACATCATCATCATCATTATCATTTTGTTAGGAATTGAGAAAGTACTGACATTAATATAGGGAGCAGAGACGAGTTCTTCCAGCCAGTAATGAGCTAAACTGAAGCCGCCTTGGACAATGACCTCGAAGGATCATCTCTCGCGTACGGTCTCCCCTCCTTCCTCTTCTCCCACACCTACTCTTCTCCCCATCCACACACAATCTCACGTACTCATCTTGTCATTACTCACTCTTAATCTATCTCCATCACTTTTAAAGTCTATCGCTCTCCCTCCTCCTCTTCCTTATCACGCTACGTCTGTGAAATCTCTGCATGCAGAGTCGCTCCGTGAAGTAACTTTGTCTGGTATTTCTGCTGCCCATGAAGCGCCGGGCCGGGTATTTAAATCATTGACGTCTTCCTTATCTGTAGAAGGTTAACTTTCCGCTTTAGGCTATTGTCGTCTATCGAGTTAGATGTGAATAAACCTCCTTCAACTCCAGAAGCTAGTGTGAATAATTATTAATTTAGGATTAAAATCCATTTCCACAACACTTCGTGTTTGGCTGCCTTTCTGGAAACTAATCATTTCCTCCTCAGTCTGATCATTTTGTCCGTGAGTTACGTACACGCCTCTCATGCACCTCTCTGTCTGTCTGTCTGTCTGTCTCTCTCTCTCTCCTTGTTTATCTGTCTCTCTCTCTCTCGTCCACTCCTCTCTCACGCCCTTCGCCCTCTAATCTCCCTTTCTCATTCTATACTCTGTCCTGGAGTGTGCCGGGAGCCACTAATTGCGGTAATTAAAGTTAGGAGAAACATTGAACCAGTGAAGGACATGCAAGACTCATCGCGCATCCGCAGCATCTTCAATAGCAGTAGCAAGCAGCGACATTGCTGTATCGTGTAGGGCAGACGACTGTGTTAGGCTAAGCATGTAGCTGGCGAATACCGTGACGATTAAGCCATTTGACCAGCAACGAAACTACTTTCACCGACGCATACAAACATTTGGGTGCTAATTTACTGCAGAAGCGCGCTGCTCTCAACTTCCAGCTCAATATTTATTTCAACCCGGTTTCGTCGTATAATCCCTAGTATTCCTGCCCATAGTCTCTACATGCCGGCACTAAGATGAAATGTATAATTGTACTTCTTTGCCTAAGTTGAGTTTCCTGCGTTGTCAATAACAGCTGTAAAAGCAAGTCAAATAGTTCCATGTTCTCTGATTTACCGTGAGTAGTCAGTCACATGGCTGATCAGTTGCTTGGTCAGTCATCAAGCTATGCGGATGAGGTACTTCAGAGACTACCGCTATTCTTGTTACTTATTATCTCATTCTTCTTATATAGCGTTTCCCTAGCTCCAGCTGCTCAAGGCGCTGGCCAGTACAGGATCTAACGCAAGCAGCCCGAGGCGCTCACTTGCAGTTTTTGGGCGCATAGTTTGACGCCCAGACGACCGAGAAGAGTCCTGGGGATTGGGGAGAAGGGATTTAAAACTTGCTGGGTGTATTTGTGTAGCCGGCACTTACCCGCCTGGGACATGACTTGTAGCTACATTGTCTGACAGCGATTCTTAGGCCACAGTGGCCAAGTGCACGGTGTGCCTTTAGGAATAGGCATCAATGATGTGCCACATTTGTTTTTATCTTTCTGCCATTCGCTGGTGGCAACAAGAGAGATGTCGTACTTGAAGAAATAATAGATGCTGATCTTAGTTTTAAACAATAGTGAAAGGACAGCGTTGGGCATGCACACAATAGGACCAGACGGTGCTAGCACAATTTGCAGCTGCAGCAGGCGAGGGGACAAGAGAGGAAGACAGGACCTTTCCCTATGCTTTTTTTCCTCCTGGCAAGCTAAAGGCTCCGTTGCAACATGGGCGTGATTATTATTTTAGCCATCAAGTGGACGAGCACATCAAATTAATCTGCCGCGCGTTTTTCCCTCAATCAATACCTTGGCTGCTAATTACCGGAGCAGGCCCCTGCGTTTCCAAGGAAATGAATTTTGCGTCGTCTGTCTGTGAAAATGAAAACCTCTGCATGGCACGGTCTATACTGTGGCCATGGCCTTTTCAGTCATTTTCCTTTTCTGGTACCAGGCCGCGATCGTGCTCCTTTCATTATGTCAAGTGACGTTACGGTAGGAGGAGAAAGAGAGGGAGAGAGGTGGGGATGGTATTGTGGAAGGGAGGGGGGAGCGGTGTGGGATGAGCGACTTATCCTTCATCAGTAGAAGGAGGGGGTGGATAGATGAGATGGGGAGGTGCAGACGACGCGAATATGACAGTTGAAGGGCGAGGTTTGTTAGAGATTAAGGTCGCTGCAAGGAAAAGAAAAGAGAAGAAAACAAAAGTATTCAGAAAAAAATCGCCTTCTTAAAAATGGCATTCCAAATTTATCTTTCCTCCCTTTCTGGTGCCAGCTCCACTCAGCCACTACTTATTCTACTTCCAATAACGTTCCAAGCGAGACGAATTAAAAAAGATTTGTTGGTCCTCCACTATTTTTGACAATGGCATTTTGGAGGCCAGAGCGGCGCAGAAAAAACAAAAATGGAAAAGGACGGAGGCCGGGCGCTTAATACTGGTGGTAAGTTATTGATTTTAAGCTTTGTCAGTAGGGAATCGCATTTCTCTCGCTTTCTCTTTCTTTCTGTCTGCCTCTTATCATCGTTCCTTGTCTTGGGGTCGGTGGCGGAGACTGGCGAGTAGCCTTTAGTCTCGCTAGCTAGCCGCAATCCACATCCTTTAATTAAGGAAACTCCCAGACTTGTTCCCAGACAGCAGTCGTCTTGTTTTGCCTTTTGTTTTATTGTGACTGACAACGCTTTGTGCGACTTCTCTTATCGATTTCTGGTTTTGCCCTTCAATTCATATTCGTTTTCTTCGCCGTTAGCTCGGGCTCCCTCCCTCGCGGTCTAGGGTGTTCTTGCATCGAGCATCGAGCGCGATCAGCTTTTCGCCCACTGCTCAAAAAGTGATCGATTTGAGATGGTCTGATTGCGTGTCTTCCTCGGAGCCTCGTGCGGAATATGTGCCAAACAATTAAGCTGCCTCGTGTTTATTGTTGTTAGCAGTCGCTGCTTTGCATGCTTTGTCGTCGTTTACAACAGAATTGAAGACACCAGGTCGTTATTGCATGAAGAGAAATACCGGCTTACTACAATTGTTTTCGATTACTTTCTTCTTATTTTCACTTTGGCTCCATTTAGTATTGTAACTAATTGGATTTGGTTTGGGTGAATTATAAATGATAATCATTGGAGTTGGGGAGATCCGAGATTGGAGGTGGGAGGTGGGGGGGAGTCCTTGATCAAACAGCTCAGCATTTTGAGTACAGATCATGCTCCCGACAATAAAATATAGATTAAACTCCCTAGTTCATTAGGCTTCTAAAGTAGACCAACAATCTCCATCTCAACCCTCCTCCACGAATTACCGATCTCAGTTGATCAAACTGTTGAGTTGTTTCAGACTCCCAAATACAGGAGATCAAAGACACAGGGGCCGAGATTTTAGTTTGTAATTGACCTCAATTGGGTTAATGGTGACCAGCACAGCTTACAAGCCTTACAGCCTGGTGGTCGTTTGCAATCAAGAATGGAGAATTACTGGTCTACTCGCCAACACAAAACCCATCTGGACATATTGATCACTTAGATTGGGGATGAAATGGGGGGGAGAGAGAGAAAGAGAGCGGTTGGGGGAAAGAAGAGAGGAATGGTATTGTGTGGTGTATTTCAAAGTACATACAATAAAGGTTGTGAGGCTTAGTACAACAAAACATTTGTTGTAACAATGCAGACTACAAGGCACGAGCTTGTTATTTATAATATTATATTTTTTAAGATGGAATAGAAAGGGTCTATAGTTCTGCATTAAAAAAAATCGATAACTAATTTTCAAATACCGTGTTAGCAGGTAACATTTACAGTATTTCAGTGATTTAGGCCTGGAATATAAAACGAGACTTTGGAAGAAAAGCACATTTGAAAGAAGCAATAAGGAGAGTAGGTTGTATACAATAATTTATTTTAGATTTTCATGGGTACGGCATTGCTGCAGGGGTGAAGTACTGCTTAGAAATCGACTTTTTTTCATAGACATGTCTTGTTGACAATAGTCGGTGATTAGATTCAGTTCTCCGCTCCCAAAAGGTGAAAGAACGAATGCACATAACTCAAGAAACAGCGAAAGACCCTTAGGCAGATTTGCGTGGTGTGGACCTGAGCAAGGCAAATTGCAGCGAAAACTTAAATAGTAGGGCTTCCTTTAGTTTTTGTGTTTGTGTGGGTGTAGCTTTATGTAATGTAGTATTGTGTACATTGGCTCTGTAAGTATAGTACATAGCTGAGTGTATATGAGGTACTATTAGGTTGAGGTTTACTTTTTATTTGGACTAGTTGTAAATTAATCACTTCACTTTTCAATAGACGCTATCGAGACGACGCCAATGTAGAATTCCATCTTTCACGATTTACTTCACGATCGCCCTGTTGCTTTCATTACTTCATTACAGAAACTGAGTTTACTCAAACAGACATATAGCATCCAGATTTTCATTACAGAAACCGACTTATACAAGAATAGACCGTATATCCAGATTTTTTTGGCATTTGATTTTGAAACATTCTTGGCTTAGTATCCTTTCATTAATATGCATAAATCGGTAAATCTACAGATATAATTATTTACATTATCCTCATACATAATCAGGATATTGATGCAAAATGAGGGCAGATAAAAAGTGTCAGGTATAAAGTATGCTTGCAGCGGTCTGATTGAAGAAAAGAAAATGATTATGCTGTGTCTGCCTGCATGCCATCGTGTTTCATCTAGCGCCATGCTTCCGCCATGCTTTTCTGTTTGCCTTTTTGCAGACTTTTAAAGACCCTTCATTTAGAGTCTGTAGATATTTAAATACAGTTTGAAGGCAGGAGACGGGGTAAGAGGAGGGGAGGGATGAAGAAAGCGGAGAAATGAGAGAAAAAAAGATTTAGTCAGCAGTTTAAAGCAAGATGAGAGAAACAGACAGACAGACGGATATTGTGGGAAAGGGTGGAGGTGGGATAGTGGAAAAGGGGGTGAGGGGGGGGGGCTGCGTAGGGGTGCAGTCTAGCCACAGTGGTCAACCTGGAATAATCAAGGTTGTGAACGTTTCTTTCAAGACATGTTTTTCTTTGTTCTAAGCCTGTGTGTCCCTTCATGCAAAATTGATGGCGGTGTTAGCATGGGGTTTATTTTTAAGCTCCTGCTGCCGCTCCTTGTCCTTTATCTTTTGAAACATTCAGTCTGTTTGTGCTGAGGACTTTATGACTGTCACAAAACACTTGCTCAAATACTAATGTCCTTTATCTTTTGAAACATTCAGTCTGTTTGTGCTGAGGACTTTATGACTGTCACAAAACACTTGCTCAAATACTAATGTCCTTTATCTTTTGAAACATTCAGTCTATTTGTGCTGAGGACTTTGTGACTTTGTTTATGTCACAAAACACTTGCTCTAATACTAATATATGAGTACAAGGTTGTGGTAATCCTCAGCGCTCAGATCATGTCCTCATAGTGTGGATTTTGATGTCATTGCTTGTGAGGTAACAAAGATATGTTGTATTGCATTGAATATGTTTGTGCTGTGAAATTGCCATTCCAATAGATTGCGGTTAGACCCTATTGATGATGGCTGTGTTTGTGTGGCATGGTATGGTGATGGTCATAGTGCGCACCCCCATCTCCCCCTTTCTCTCTCCCTTCCCCTCCTTCCCTTTATCCCTCCCTCTCTACATCCCCTCTGTCTCTTGCTCTACCCCCATCCCCCCACCTCTCTCTCCATCACATTAATCTCCAGTGAACTGCCTCTCAAGGATTGCAGGTTTAAGAATTACAGTTCAGAGAGAGAAGAGGAAAAAAACAAACAATCAACCAACACAGCCTGTAAAAATATAAAAGGAACTGGAAGAACATGCAAGAATAAAAGGGAAGGGGAAAAAAATAAGATGCGGAGAAAAAAGTGTAGAGCCACGGAGGGCAGATTATCAGCATGAGGTGGTTGGAAGGTCTCCCTTCTCCTGTGGCTGTCATGTAAAAGAATCGTGCCAACCCATCCCCTCTTCAGCGCTCTTCCTTCGACCCTCCATTTATTGGAAAGGGCCAAAAAATGTAAATCTGAGAAGATGGCGAGTGAAAACAGAACAAGACATCAGCTCAGAAGAAAGACAGAAAAAAAGGTGGCGATATAGAAGAAGATGAAGTGGAAAAAATGGAGACAAATAAGAAGAAAGAATGGAGAGATACAAATGAACACAAGAAACACGAGGTGGCGGGTGGTGTACTGGTTTCTTTGCTCCAATATAATGTTAACTGTAAATGTTAATACTATATTATGCAAGCAATATGAATACTATTTATACAAAGGTGGAGAGAATGAGGCAGAGGTGGAGAAGGAGGGAAAGCTACACTAACGATAATTGCCATGTGGGAGTAATGACCATAACTAACAAGAAGATTTTTAGTTTAGTTTTTAAAAAAACACACAAAAACAAAGAATCATTGAAAGAGGGAGTCAGACAGACAGACACATTAAGTATTTGGGGGAATTATGAGGTGATGGTTAGGGTAGGGACGATTGGAGCCGGGAGGAACAAGGTTCTGTAGCCGATCGATAGTCATAGCGCAAGGCGGTACAAAAAGAAAGGAAGGAATGGGAGGGGGGGGGGGACTCTTGCTCAATCAATGGCTTTGCAATATGATGGGAATATCATGCGGTGACCGGGCTAAATGGGTCAGCGGCAGGCGAGCCCCGTAGGACCGTGTTTGCATTTTGCCCGCGCTTTAATGCCTTCGGCACGTGCACCCCTCTCCTTGTCATGAAGCTGCCTGCTGACGTAGACACTGAAAGTGAAGATCGTCTAGGACTGACATGGATAGTTGAAAGGGGGTCGTGGACACTGACGGGGACACTGAAAGTGAAAATTGTCAAGGACTGAACGAGGGTTGTGGACACTGGTAATGACAGTGTGGACACTGACCGCGATATTGATGGTTGAAAGCTAAAGCAGTGACACACTAATATTCATTACGTAGACACTGACAAGAATGATTGTTGAAGTCTGAAACAGAGTTGTGGACACTGACGATGTCATTGAAGTGAGGATTAGGACGGTGATACATATAAGTGTAGTAATCAGTATTTGTAAAGGGACACTGACACATTCTTTTAAAACTGTAAAACAAATTTTATTTGTTGCTATAGACTACGACGGTTGTTGACATTGGGGATATTTATTATTAAAGGGTTGTTCACCCCCAAATGACTATGTGGATCATATTCATTAAGAGAAGGTTCTTACCATAGAAATAGATATCCATAATTATATGTATATAAGATACCTATTTGACTAATTATACAGAAATCCGTATAGATAACTATGATCTTTAAGTAGCATACCCCATTGTAAATAACAATGAAGACATGCCTTCATAAGGCCACTTTTTGGTCTATGTTCGTGTGTCTATTCTGTAAGTGTAATATATTTCAATTATAACAATTTTTGTAAAAAATGGTTTTTCATGATGTTATTAGCTGAAACAGATTGGGCAAAACTGTGTCTCAAATTCGGCCTTTAGAGATTTTCCAGATGTAATTAATTATTACAGATGTGTAGCTTTGTCAAAGGTATAATATAGAAAAGAAATAGACGATGAAGACAAAGCTAATTATGCTGTATTATAAAATGAATGTGAAAGAAATGTAAAATTTGAAATAAACTGAGCGCGCGCCCGTGTGTGTGTTTGTGTGTGTGTGGGTGTGTGTGTGCGTGTGCGTGTTTCTGTCTGTGTTTTATATGTGTATGTGATTAGATACCTCTGTATCCTTTGGAGTTATGACAAGTTTCCTGCTGGAATAAATGTAAACTTCGTATGCAGCAGCTGCTAAGAAAATAAGGCACATTAGTTTAAGTGTGACATACGAGGCACTCTTTATCATTATTATAATTGCTATTGCATGCGACAATCTCACATTGTTGATATTTATTCAAACTGAAAACCTGCTTTGGGAACTTGAACCATTGTTTTCATTTAAATACAAAACAGGCTTATTCGTAATCATCCCTTACCAGGGCAGCTGTCTGCATATATGTGCAGAATTCTGCTAGATAATAAATAAAATGCGCGATACTCATTGCATAATCCCTTTTCCCTGCACACATGGTTACTGCATAATATTGCTTATTTCTTGTTCCCTACGTCTGTGGCATCATTTGCTATTCTTTCCGTTTTGCGCGTTGCTGACTATGTTGTCGTATTGTCCTTTTCTTGTCAGATGATGTAGAGGGAGGATGGCCCTACAGACGGGAAAGAAGAAGAAGATAATGATGCGAGTAAGGAACAGGAATTATTACAGGCATTTGCAGAATTTATGTTTTGTTTCTGCGTCTGCGATTTCCGTAACTGCGGTAAGATTCATCGTTGCCAAATGCCTGTCGTTTTAATGTGCTGTTCTTTCCGTTACCTCTGTTTCTTCATGTGTTTTCCGTACATTTGATTTTTGACGTGGGAAGAAAAGACGACGAGGGATAAGAGATGAAGATGGGGATAATATGGCGATGACGAGGAATAACAGCTAGAGATAGGGATATGGAATTTAACAAAGGGAAACGGGCATAATGTACGATGCATGCTTCTGTCTTTGCGATTTCCAGCCTACAAGAAGAAGACCATTGTGCCAAATGTCTGTTGCATAATCAGCTTTTTTTTCGACTGGCAAAATCTGTTTTCCGTAATGATGATGATGCTTTTGTAGCTGCTACGTCCGTTGCCTTGTTACAGCTATATCTGTCAGCAGTTGTTGCAGTTCCACTGACGTTTACTACGTACGGAGATGAGATTTTCCCCGCTCCCCTACACACGCACACATGCACCAAAAGCTCAAACGCCACCGTTTCTGATATTTCCCGACTAGTTTATTTACTGTTGTCGCATTGTGGATTTTTCTGGTATTGTTTTAGCTTTAATTTAAACCCGAAAAACTTCTTCTCTGTTATAACAGCTGATTTGTACTTCTTCTCGGCCATTTCAGCGTCTTGTCTTGACGCGTCACGCATGGTATCCCCTTTCTTCTTTTTCATCATCGTTGTCAACGAAAGCAGCAGCAAAATCTTCTTCTTCTTCTTCTTCTTCTTCTTCTTCTTCTTCTTCTTCTTCTTCTTCTTCTTCTTCCTCTTCTTCTTCTTCAATCGGACAGCAGTAACTGTCTCAAACTTTGTCGTCTGTATTCCTCCTTCAGACCATGACATAGTCTCCAGCTGAAGTCAGTGCAGACACAATGAAAACGCAGCTTTCTACGACACAAAACAACTGAATATCTGTAATGCATGTTGCAAATCACACTCTTTCCTGTTGCTCGATTTGTGTTTCTTGCTTTCTTTTTCATTCTTCTTCTGTCTGTCTCTGTCTCTCTCTGTCTCTGTCTCTCTCTCTCTCTCTCTCTCTGTCTCTCTCTCTCTCTCTCTCTCTCTCTCTCTCTCTCTCTCTGTGTTTATGCCTGTAAAACACACTGAGTATGTGAAACTACTCTGGACCTTGGTGCCTGACAAACAGCCTAATGCCACAGAGTAAATATAGTTGTAGGGCGTACGATTCAGTCCTTTAGCGTCACAGAATGTACGATTCGATACTGTAGCGTCGCACAGTATGCGGCGATTGCAGTGAAGTCTGTGGATTGTCTGTGTGGTCTGCGAGTTTGGTGTATCGATAGCGTTGAGCAGACAAATAAAGCATGAGGAGAGCAAGTGTGCGACAGACAAGGCTGAGGCACGGTGCATAAGACACGATTTGCATGTCGCAGTGCTGTGTGGCACAGTTCTCTGCGCTACTGACTTGATGACTAACTGCTCCTTACAGAGGAAAACCAATAAAGTGAAATTTGTAAGTGCACTTACCAGCTCAAAGAACGGCTCAAGGCGCTGATAGGGACGAATAGCTGTGTAGCCTGAAAGAGGGAGTATGATGTAGTGTTAGGTTTAGCATTAGCGCATAACACGTGATGCTTATTATTTATAATACACAATAGGCCACGGATCGGAGGTGCGCTAACAATAAGTAGGCTACAAAAACTGACAATAACGAAGTCTATCTCTGTCTTTCTCTCCTTGCCACCCCAAGTTTAATTTGTTTTATTTTACATGTCCCTCCTTACCTTACTCCGTCCACCCCCACCCCTCACCTCCATAGCGGGAACGTACTTGAGACCTTTAAATACTGCGATAGGCCTCTAGAGGTCATTGTCAGTAAGAACGGGGATAGTTGGGGGTGAAGTGGTGTGCTGTGTGTTTTACATTCAACACATGGTAGATGAGGATACAGGGACTGGAATTATGAGGTGTGTGCGGGTGTCTTATATACATTTATATAATGTTGAGTAGGGCACTAAGTTCAAAGGGGTGGTACTGGTGATACTGAAGATCAGATTTGTTTAAACAAAGCAAGTGCATTATAGGGAAGCAAGTGGGGATACTGAATGTCAGATAAAACACAATGTATGGGGAGGGGTGTGTTGTGGATACTGAATGTCAGATAAAACACAGTGTATGGGGAGGGGTGTGTTGTGGATACTGAATGTCAGATAAAACACAATGTATGGGGAGGGGTGTGTTGGGGATACTGAATGTCAGATAAAACACAGTGTATGGGGAGGGGTGTGTTGTGGATACTGAATGTCAGATAAAACACAGTGTATGGGGAGGGGTGTGTTGGGGATACTGAATGTCAGATAAAACACAGTGTATGGGGAGGGGTGTGTTGTGGATACTGAATGTCAGATAAAACACAATGTATGGGGAGGGGTGTGTTGTGGATACTGAATGTCAGATAAAACACAGTGTATGGGGAGGGGTGTGTTGTGGATACTGAATGTCAGATAAAACACAGTGTATGGGGAGGGGTGTTTTGTGGATACTGAATGTCAGATAAAACACAGTGTGTGGGGAGGGGTGTGTTGTGGATACTGAATGTCAGATAAAACACAGTGTGTGGGGAGGGGTGTGTTGTGGGTACTGAAGACGAGGTTGTACAACCAAGCCGCTGCTTTATTGATTGTTTAATTGCGCTGTGCGCCCGTTGCAACTTTCAACGGTTGGTGAGTTTTTAATCACTGCATTGCAAGTAAGGACTGAAACAGAAGGTAGAGAGAATCTCCAGTCATATACACTAGTACACACTCACGTATACACAAACCCACCCCCGCTCTCGCCAGCATGGTGTCAGTACGCCGCGCGTACGCACACATACACAAACACACCCACACATTGTCACACACACACACACACACACACCCACACACACACACACAAGCACCAGCGAGAGAGGCAGACAGACAGATAAACATGCTAACGCAAGGGGAAGGGGAAGGAGTAAGAGAAAGAGAGTGTGTAGAGAGAGGGTGTGCGATGAAAATGGAGACTGTGACAGGGAGGGTTGTATAATGTAGACAAGCGGTAGGAAAAATCGATCGTACAATGCTTGGCTCGTGCCCTTTAAACAATTATAGTTTTGCAAGTTTGATTGACGTTATTGGGAGGGAGGGGGAGAGAGAGCGCGCGAGCAGGGGTAGTGGACTATGGAGAGGGGAACACAACTGAGGAGAGAGAGGGAAAGATTGTGTGGTGCACGAATGTAGACGTTTTTGTTAAACTGATTGTGTGGCGCTTCTGCTGCACTGGGAAAAAACCAGATGAGCCTTTCTTGTATTTGTATTTAATATTTTTTGTATTTCGAAACAATTGCAATACTATGGATAGCTAGCTATGTAGAAGGTGTAAATATTACAGGTGTTTCAATAATACACCAGACAGTTCGCATTTGTAACCTTTAGTTCGAATTTTGTAGTGCCACCAACATACATGTAGCCGTGCGCGCAGAGAAAGAGAGAGAGAGAGAGAGAGAGAGAGAGAGAGAGAGAGAGAGAGAGAAGGTGGGGGAGGGGAGGGAGAGAGAGACGATTTCGTCTGTTTCCGATAATGCACCTTTAGTTAGTTACGCTGTTGGTTAACAGGATTAAGCATCCTTCCCACATGTTTCTTGTGCAGTTACACTGTCGCAGATCGTGTTTGCAGCGTAGCACATGCAGCGCGCCTAAAACATTATGTCTTCTCTGTTCCATCCGTTTCACCCGCTTTTATTGAAATGTTATTTCAGATGGGTGACGAGGGACTGGAGAGGGCGGAGTAGAGTGGGAGAGTGGAGCGAGGGCCATGGGGGGGGGGTAAAGATGGGGGAGGGGGGTTGAGGTCAGAGGGATAGAGTAAAACATTTGCTAAAGAACAGGCAATAAAAGGATGAGGTCGGGAGAAAAAAAGAAAGGCGGGGAAATAGGAGAGAGAAAGCTAAAGGGGAGTAAGCTATAAAGCTTGCACTGTGTTGTTAGTGTGATGGTATTCACTGATGAAGATTACAGCAAAGAAAGGAAAGAGACACAGTGTAGGGAGAACAAAAACTACCGCCAAAACGAGAAGCCCTATAGTCTTTCTTTTTATCAGACAGCGTGAATCTGCGCTTTGTTCTGCGTGGGAAAGGGGAGAGATAGGAATTGCTGGCCTTATTAGTCTAACTATCCCCCTAACTGGGGTACATAGCTATGCTAATATTAGGCCAAGCGCGACAAAAACACAGGCTGGCTGTTGTGTGCCCTAATACAGACCCCAGAAAGTATGAAAGGGTAAGGCTATACCCCCGGTTTTGGTTATATTACCTCTGCATGATGGGGTGAAAAGAACTTGGACAAAAGGGGCCCCCATCTTCTTAATTGGCGATGTGACAGTATGGTGCAGACATCTTGTGGCTTTGTATCCTGTTCGTTATCATTGTCGTTCCGCTTTGATATTGACGGCGAGTTTGTGTATTATCGTCATGTATCTGACGACCTTGGGTTGAATGTATTGCTATATCCTGTTCGTTATAATTATGAGAGGTTTTACCTTTTGTTCCAACTTCCTCATCCACCCACCCACCCGAACGTTCACTGACATAAATAGTCTTCCCATATGTCGCCTCATTGTGCGTCGTGTGTGGTGAGGGTGTTGTTTTTAATGGTGGTGTTATGGGGGGGTGGTGGGGGTGGTGGTGGTGGTGGGGGTGGTGGTGGTGATGATGATGATGATGATGATGATGAAGTAGGCAACGACGATAATGACGATGACAGGAAGTTATTAATGGTGTGGCGAATGTCAAGTCTTACTTCTTTGATGACAGTGTTTGATTTCTGTGGCCCTTTCCCACTCCTGACCACAACCTCAAGTCTATACTACTGTCATTGATAAGTTCTATCAAGTCCACCACGCCAATCAAGTACAGAGGCCTGTCTTATGGTTGTGAACAAGTAGTGCACTAGTTGTGAGGGTGGCTGCAGTGACTGCACGTTTTACGATGGGGCAGGAAGGATAACGTGGCCCACTCAGAGTATGAAATAAAACGAAAGTAAAAACCTGTTACTGTGAAGTTGAACTAGCGGCTCTCATTTACCTGATACTGATGCTCAGTGTGAATGAAGCTGTTTTCTTTCAGCACTCACAGTCATTGGACCATAACGACCTCTCGGCCGACCTTGCATTTCTCTGGCTCTTGCTCTGTGTGTGTGTGCACGCGCGCGCGTGAGAGTGTGTGTTTGTGTGCATGTGTATGTGTCTGTCTCTCTCTCTTCTTCTTCTCTCTCTCACACACACATTCACACACTCACTCACAAAAACACACCTTAGTCACCCCACCCTTATCCTCACAAGATACACAACAACCCGGCTTGTTTCAAAGTGCGGGAGAATTTGCATCTTCCAGAGTTCATCGTACAAGGAATATCCTACAATGAATGACATCTAGTTCTTGTAAATCTCTGCATTAGTGAACCACTGCCACAGAAAGGAGTGAAGAAGAACGATAAGCCTGAACTAGGGTGAGGTTTCTTGGAATATTAGGGGCTTTGGTGTGCTAGTCAAAACAACTGTTGGTCAATGTTGCCATCACGGGTATAGACGTCTCATATGAATGCGAGTTTTGACCTATTTTCCTCTTTTAATAACCTTTTATATCCGTGTTCCCATAGACTTGTGAAAAACAAAGTAGAGTTTTGACCAATGTTGTCTAATAGCACTACTACAACTACTACTACTACTACTACTACTACTACTACTACTGCTGCTGCTACTACTACTACTACTACTACTACTACTACTACTACTACTACTACTACTACTACTACTACTTATAATAATACAAGAATGTATAATTCGCAAGCATATCACAAGCTATATTGGAGGCGCGAGTTCTCATTAATTTCAGTACCACTGAAGGATATTGTTGAAATCGCGGATAATATTTTTCCCGGAAGCAAACTGACGATATCCATGTAGAATGAAGGTTTGTGATGACACTTTTTTTTTTTTTTTAAATCTGTCAATGTAATTATTGTTTTACTACTATTGGAAATGTACGTGAGCTTTGAATGTAAAATACAGGGCTTGAATTTGAGGAATATTAATTTTGCCCAATGGTCCCCTGTTTTACTGCTATTGGCCTGTGGTACTCGGATACTCGGAGTGTGGTAGAGCCATCATGATCGTGGCAGCTAGCGTGTGTGGAGGGAAGAAGGATGCGGCAGGGAGCCATAGTGCACAACGCTCCCTGCACCCCTGCTGACGTCGATGGAGGACGTGAAGCATCACCCTCGACCCACAAATGGGCGGCCTCGGACCTCGCCCAGACCTCTTTACCTCTTCATTTACCCTTTCCAACTCTCCCTCTCTCTCCCTGCCTACCTCCCTCTCTCCCTCCCTACTCTGCTGCAATTAATTTTTTACATTCCCGGGTTAAAGGTCATGTGATTTTGACGTCTACATTCAGATCTAGAAATAGAATGAAATATGTGGGCCACCCTTCTCTTTTCCGTCACTGACAGAGGCTAGCCTGGCCAAGGAATTTGAGGTCTGGGAGTTGGCGCTGTCTGTACAGTCAAAGAGCAACACATGCACAGTGTATGGCCAAAGGTTGTTAGTCATATAGAGTGTGGCCAATACAAAGACCGTCATGAAGTTGAGGGTTGCAGCAAGTGATCTGTGATTCTCTGTATGTGTGAGTGAGAAGTCAGTGGAGTATCGCCCCCTTCACCAGATGGTTCTGATATCTGCCGTGTGATTTATCACTTTTTTCTTCCTCCTCCTTCTCCCCCTCTTTCCACTCTTTCTTCTTCAACTGTTGCTGCTGCTGACGATGATGAGGCTGGTGATGCGGTGTTGATGAGGAGGTGAATAAGGACCAGAAGGGGAAGCTAGTAGTATGTTCAGGACATTGATGAAAGGGAGTGGGGTGGTAATGATGATAATTCTGTGATAAAACGCAGGAATACGATGTGAAGAAGAAGGAGGAGGAGAAGCAGCAAAAGATAAGGAATCAGAAGAGAAAAGCGGAATCTGACACCGCTATCCATGTCGTGGTGGAGGGTAGCTGGTTCCAACATTCGCGGGCCAACATTAAGCGGGGAATGAGCTGTCAATAAACAGGTGCTTCTCTCCCCTGGCCCCTTCTGCCTCTGCCGCTAGGTGGCGCAATGGATACCGGCACGGTGGCAGATCTGTAAAACCTAAGGACTATAATTTGGCATCATTACTTCTGCAATGAAGGGACGTTCATTATTATTTCTTCTTCTTCTTCTTCTTCTTCTTCTTCTTCTTCTTCTTCTTCTTCTTCTTCTTCTTCTTCTTCTTTCTTCCTTCTTCTCCTCCTCCCTCCTCCTCCGTTCCAGAGAATGTTTCTTTGTATTTCTGTGCATTAATATTTAGAAAAGACACTTTTTAACTTTTAGTTTCGTCCGCTTTGTCTTTTTTTGACGATCTTTTGGCGTCCATGGTTTGGCACCTCGTTTTAAAAATAAAAGCTTCTCTTGCTTCTTTGAATATTTGTGGTAAAGAATCTCACGTACGGTGTTGATGTTGCCATCACTGTGGGGCGCAAAGCTGATGTCTTGATGCCGAGGACACAAAACTAAATGAGTAAAAACGCATCAGATGCTCCCGCCTCAACCCCCTTCCAATATAATGTGTGTGCCCATGCCCCGTACGTACCGTTTCAAGGGTGTAGTTGTGCTTTATGAAAACTCCCATTACAGATCGTAAGGGTTTTACCGTCTGACATCGATTTGCTTTGTTTCTTCTTATAGATCTGTTGGCGCTAATTCCTTATTCTACGTGTTTGTTTGTCTGTGTTTTTTCCCTGCCTGCCCTTTTGGGAAAGTTCACCCTTTGTCTCACACATTCATACACTAGATTGTAGTTAATGTGGAACTTATAATAATAATAATAATAATAATAATAATAATAATAATAATAATAATAATAATAATAATAATAATAATAATAATAATAATAATAATAATAATGGATGCTATATACGCGCCTTTCCCAAATCAATCGGGCTCAAAGCGCGGCGATCTGTACCAACATACACGCTCACCTGTTTCATCCACACACACTACAAATATACATCCATCACTCGAACAGGTTGTGTAAAGGCGGGAAAATCGCTATTGGAAGACGGAAAGAAATCGAATTTTTATTTTTTCAAATGTTTATATTGGCTGCGTCCAGTACCATTATTGAAGAGAGGGAGGAAACCGGAGTGCCCGGAGAAAACCCTCGGTGACCTCAATAGTCTCGTACCTAAGTCACAAACGTTCACCCCTTGCGGGAATCGACCCCGCGACCTCCGGTATAAGAAACCGGCGCCTAATCCACTGCGCCACGAGGCCACCTCTAGGGAGGAAATGTGGTTCAAACTATGAACAAATTTTGCCTTTGATTTTCCTTTCACGAGAGGGAGCCATTAAGATAAGACGAGATAAAATAACGTAAGATAAGTTAACAATGCCAATTTTCCAAGGGTAACATATGAGCACTGGGTGTCTTGTTGGAGTTGTGTTGTTTTTTTAACTTCTGCTCTTAAAAAAATCGAAGGGTCAAGGGTCATAGGGTCATGGTACATAGGGGTCAAGGGAGAGAGATGGTACAGAGGGGTCAAGGGAGAGAGATGGTACATAGGGGTCAAGGGAGAGAGATGGTACCGAAGGGTCAAGGGAGAGATGGTACAGAGGGATCAAGGGAGAGAGATGGTACATAGAGGTCAAGGGAGAGAGATGGTTCAGAAGGGTCAAGGGAGAGAGATGGTACAGAGGGATCAAGGGAGAGAGATGGTTCAGAAGGGTCAAGGGAGAGAGATGGTACAGAAGGGTCAAGGGAGAGAGATGGTACAGAAGGGTCAAGGGAGAGAGATGGTACAGAGGGATCAAGGGAGAGAGATGGTACAGAAGGGTCAAGGGAGAGAGATGGTACAGAAGGGTCAAGGGAGAGAGATGGTACAGAAGGGTCAAGGGAGAGAGATGGTACAGAAGGGTCAAGGGAGAGAGATGGTACAGAGGGGTCAAGGAAGAGAGATGGTATAGAGGGGTCAGGGGAGAGAGATGGTGCGGCGGTGAGAGAGGAAGAAACTTTTGAAACTTTCAAACTTTTTTTAATTAGGGATAAAGATTTTATACTAATACAGTCTAATCTTCCAATCTGTCTCTTGACAAATTAACATAGTAAAGAAGAGAGAGAGAGAGAGAGAGAGAGAGAGAGAGAGAGAGAGAGAGAGAGAGAGAGAGAGAAAACGGAAGCTCACAGGAGGTAAGAACGATGCTTAGGTGTGGCGTCGCTCTGTGATTAATGAGAAAATAATGATTTTTGATTAGCGCCAGCTCGTTACAGAACCCCATCATCTGCACGTATTGTGTGTGCGTGTGTGTGCGCGTGTAGAGTGAGGGAGAGCAGTTCTCTTCTCTTTTTTTCTCACTGCACAGTGGGAGGTAAATTGGTCTTAGTGGTTTTCCTGTTTTATTTCTTTTATTTTGATTCTTCCTTTGTCATTTCTTCTCATCTGCATCCTCTATTTGTTGCTTCTGTAACATTTCTTGAAAGAGGCGCACTTCTCCCAAACATTTTAAAGCTTGAGTGCGCGCGCGCGAATGTGTGTTTATAATTAATGTGTGTGTGTGTGTGTTTGCACCCCCACCCACTCTTCCTTTGACTTTGATTTGTTACTCCTATTTACACCTTCATCCCATCCTCCCACCCACGTGTGCAGACAGTCGGACAAGTAGACGATCAACACACTCATATAGTTACAATTATGGATTTAGATTAGATGAGTTACTTTGATTTAAGTCATAAATATATAGTATCATATTAAATTCGAAAATGAAAAAGAAATGTTACCGAGATTTTAAATTAACTTAAAAAAAAGTTTTATGCTTTCAAACTAGTTCTATATTATTTAGTGATTGCCAGGTTTTATTTAAATTGTAATTGCTTTTCATTTCCATAATTGTCATTTCCGTCATTGTTAATTAATGGTTTTTCATACATTGACATTTGGATTGAACGGTCCAAACATTATTTGCGTCTTACTGTTAGTTGTTTAATTAGAACGTCCGTCTGTTGATGTTGTGTTTGAATACGCAGCTCTTTACAAAATGAAAACATGGCTCTGAGTCGAAAGAGGATGTTCGTTCTTCGTTTTGTGTTTAGTCACTGGGAGCGATAGGGCTTAATTGCAGAAATAGTTAGAGAATGAATCACCGTACATTTTTTAGTTGTATCCCTCTTGTTATCATTTGAGTTAATTTCTCCCCCCACCTTCCCTCCAATCCCTGGCTGTACGGAAGATTAGGTGTGTGATTAACCATTGCGGGTTGGGCTAGAAGCGGATAATGAAAGGAATTAATTAAGGTAATATTTCAATCTGGAGGCCTTCGCTGAGGGGATGTTGTTCTTATCTCTTAAACGTTACCAGACGTTTTTCTTTCTTTTTTTGCCATTTATTTTTGGGGGAAGGAGATACGTGAAAGGCTTAAGACCTTCTTTGTACTAAGGGAGAAGAGGAAAGGAAGGATATATATATATATATATATATGAGAGAGAGAGAGAGAGAGAGAGAGAGAGAGAGGGGGGGGGAGGGAGGGAAGGAGGGAGATGAATCAATCTCTGAATCTATCAGTCATGCACGTATTACGAAGGTGGAAGATTTGCTTGTGTGGAGTTGCAAACTAGTATTATATTATGATGAAGAAGGAACTGGGATAGAAACAAAATAAGAATAATTTAAGACGAAGGAAGAAAAAACCTGAAGAATGCAGGGAGAAAAAAAATGAAGGGAAGGGAGGATGAAAGCGAAGTAAAATAAAATAAAAGGGAAGAGCAAGAGGAAGAAAGGGAACTAGGGAAGACGAGGCTGATCTGCAGGGATTGGGGATCTGTGTTTTTGGTGTTTCCACTTGCCTGCTCTTTGTCTGAGGTGTCTGAGACGGCGAACAGTCAGAAACACGGAAAAGCTGATATTGGCCGACAATGCTGAAGGATTTAAAGACTGTCGACGTATTTGTCGGATTCTACGTTTCACATCTTTGCTTTGCTTTGCTTGGCTTTTTTAAGTGAGAGTAGGTGTTGCTATGATTTTCTTTATAGGATTGTGTAGTTAGTGGAGTTGGAGCAAACAGCAAAGAGCATCCAGGGTGAGTGGAGGTGTGTCAATGGATAATATAGTGGGGGTGAGGAATAAAAGAGGTAAGGGGTGGAAAAAGGGAGGGGAGATGAGGTGGTGGTGGGAACAGATGCTTTGTTGCCAGTTTGGAAATGCACTGTCTTGTCTATTTGGTTCGTTTGTATCAATAGTGTAGAATGAAATGATAGAATGAGGTTGTCTGTAGGATAGAATGAGGTTGTCTGTAGGATAGAATGAGGTTGTCTGTAGGATAGAATGAGGTTGTTTGTACGCTGCCTGGATCTTTCTGTAATATAGGAGTGCAGTACGGGTATCAAAATGTGGCGACAGAAAGTAGCATTGGTCGAGCTGAACACTACTTAAATAGCCAGTAGTCAAAGGAACAATTGCATTAAAACACGGTGGCTGCTCTCAGCAGCTCTCACCCTTCGGCACTGCACAAGTATCTGCGTGTTTATGTTTGTTGAGTGTCTGGTGTCGGTCTGTGGCTTTATAATGAGCACATACGTTGGTCTCAGTGGATTCCGGAATTACGCCTAGATGTTTAGTCGTTATAATAGGCCTTTTAGTCCTCTTTTGGGCAGCTGGGACTAGGCTAGTTTGCAAACCACTGAGGACCGACACCATTATGACCACACCGAAAGTAATACCTACCCATTCAGAATCCGTGCTTTGTTCCGCATGTTTTGATTCCGTAACTCCTTCCATGTCGGTGCCGCCAATTTTTGTTTTAACTACAAACGGAAGAAAGCCCTATTTGTCCCAATAGAATCTAGAATTTCATTACTGTTCGTCATTGGTTTTGCTTAATACTTACGCCTGGTTTCGTTCTCCAGTATTGGTCGCCAATTAGATTTTCTGTTAAGGAAATGAGTATCTTTCTGGTGCTGCTCCGTGCCTCGCCTATAATCCTGTCTTTATTTTTCTTCCTTTTTATGTTGGATGGAAAATTTGCCTTTTGCGGTAATTTGCCTTTGTCCGTATTCACTGCATTGCCAATGGCATCTGATTTATTCCACGAAATTATTGCTAATTTAGGTATTTATTTGCCAGTTAGCAAGAAGACGTTAATAATGAGTACGGATTGTATTTTATCGTTAAGGTTGTATTTTATCGTTAAGGTTCATATTGAAGAAGAAGAAGAACAAGAAGAAGAAGAAGAAGAAAAAGGAGGAGGAGGAGTTTGACGTCCAAGTGTCCAGAGCAAGGACTCATGACATTTTTTTTTATGGCGGATGGTGGTCAGTAACAAATAACTGCTGCTGATTTTGAATGGAGAAGATAGGAGGAAATCTAGAGAAATAGACAAGAGGAATAAAGAGAACCGATATTAATCGTTTTGTTACGGATTTTTCTATTTAGCGCCTTTATAGAAAAAAAAAAAAACTATGTTTGAGCCGCCTAGTGTCTTGAAGTACCCTTTATGACGTGACAGAAATACAAAACTATCAAAGCGTTAGCGTCTCCAGCTATTACACTGTCTCGCAGGTTTTTAACAAGTAGTCATTGCTAATACTATCAGTATTGATTTTAGTGTTGCTCTGTCATGGATGCAAACATTGTTGTAGCATTTCAGTTGATGGCAGTTTTGTGTCTGTTTTTGTTCGTTGTACTGTCAAAATTTTGGGAGTAGAGTGTTAAACGCATTTTGGGTGGTTTTTGTTTTTGCATCACGTCGTTGCGAGTACTTTGTTGTTGCTGTTTTGGGTAATGATCTCTTCGAATTTATTTATATTTTAAAATAAGATCCCGAATAATTATTATCCCGCATGATTTCTTGTCTGACCTTTATTGCGTGTGAACATTTGCAGAAGGGCGAGGAATGAGAGAGAGAAAGAATACATCGCGAAGAAAAAGGTTTAAAAAAGAAATGTTAGAGAATGCAGAGATTTGTTGATAAACGAAAGACCGAGAGAGAGAGAGAGAGAGAGAGAGAGAGAGAGAGAGAGAGAGAGACAGAGACAGAGAGAGAGACAGAGACAGAGACAGAGAGAAAATGTGTTGGGTTTTGAGATAAGCGAGGTATCGGATAACCTTAATAACTTGGTGCAAGTCATTTTCTTTGCTTGGCAGATTTTTAATAACTCATTTTCCTTCCTACTGCCGACATGTTCCCTCTCAGTTAAAACCTAATCCTTACCCCTTCCCTCTCCCCAACACTGTTACCTTTCCACTCCATCCACAACACGCACACCCCTACCCTAATCACCGCGACCTCAGTCTTCATCTCCTCCTTCATTTATAACGGCTGTACAATTCTGTCTGTTTGTCTTGTCTGTCTCAGTCTTTCTCTCTCCCTCCCTCCCCTCCTCTTCTCTGCCTGTTGTACAGTCTGGCTGGTATTGCGAGGGTTATTGTGAAATTATGCAGAGCTTTAGGAATATGATCCGTCTGACTGCGTCGTTGTTGATTTGATGGAGAGAAAGAAAGTACACTTTTTTTACACTGAGAGAACGTGCTAGACTGTGAAACACTGTACTTTGGGGTTGGCTGGTAGTTCAGGTAATAGTGAGATGGTTTCCTAGGCTGAAGGTCGCGGGTTCCAAACCCACTTGGGACGAACTTCGGTGACTTAGGTACCAGACTTTTACACTGTCAAGACACCGAGGGTTTTCACCGGGTTCTTTGGTTTCCTCCCTCCATTCATTTCAATAATGGTATTGTATGCAGTCAATCTAAAATGTCAAAATAAAGAATTGATTTATATTCCGTCTTCTGTAATGGCGATCTCTTCAGATCGCCGCGCATTGAATTCGATTGACGAGAATGCGGGTGATGGCATCCTGTATTATTATTATTATTATTATTATTATTATTATTATTATTATTATTATTATTATTATTATTATTTTATACGGACAAACAATACTGTCCTTTTGACTCCGAAACGCTGAAATATTTAGTCCCCGAAACACGTGTTATGTTGGCTCATGCTTCTTTTATCATCATCAACAACAGCAGCAGCGGCAGAAGGAGTAGAACCAACATTATCTTGGAATTAACGTCACTGACGACAGCTGCGAAGTTATTGACGGTAGAACGCAAGCACGGAGGTTGGAAGCAGCGGGATTGTCTTTTTTGTGGGGTGAGGGAAGGGATGCCAGACTGATATGCATATAGTCTGATGTTAGATATGCATAATATAGTCTGATGTTAGATATGTATATAGTCTGATGTTAGATATGCATATAGTCTGATGTTAGATATGTATATAGTCTGATGTTAGATTTGTAGTCAAAAGTCAGGTGCATAACATCACAAGTACGAGGCGTCAGTTAAATGAATGTATGTTGTGGGGTATGTTATCGTTATCATGGTTCGTTGTGTCCACCACCACTATCATCGGCCTCATCATCATCATTAGCATCATTCTCCTCCTCTTCCTCTTATTCCTCCTCCTCTTTCTTCTTGTTTTTCTTAAGTCGTAGGAGAGTCAGCGGAGTTAAGATTGCAAGCAGCGGCTGAGTGACACTTCATTTGCCGCTGCACTCTTCTCTGTAATAGAACCCCGCCCCTCGGGACCAGGCAGGGGCCACACAGAGTATCAAGTGCTGCACTCTTGTCTATAATGGAACCCCGCCCCTCTGGACCAGGCAGGGGCAACACAGAGTATCAAGTGCTGCACCAACTTGCGGCTCAATCACTCTTGAGAATGTTGGAAACCATCGGAGGATTTTAACTCGAACATGGTCCACACGAACACGGTGCTCGAGCTGTCAGCTAGTGCGCATCTTGGCTTTGTCCTTGAGCAACTCTTTAAGCTGGTGTGTGGGTTATGTCAAGCAGTAATTTAATGCTGGGTTCAAGCCTGACTTTATGCAGACTCAATCTTGATGGGAAGGAGAGAAGTACTAGAAGTAGGAAGATACGACCTTGATGTCGTAACGAAATAGTAAAGCATATAGCACACCGCTTTATAATCCCAAGGACGGAAGCTTGTTAGTTACAGCGTGTGAGTTGTACTCACTCACCGGATCTGGTTAGGATGATGATGAATGTTGGCAGTTAGCGTCTGAACCCCTCGCGCGTTTTTCTCCATTATTTTCACCTTTCACTCGTCATAGGACTTCTTTTTTTTTTTAATCTGTGACGTTGGCAGTTTTCTTGTAGGGTGGCAACATGTGTTTGTCTGTGACGGTTCTCCGAGTTCCTGGCGTGAAACAGGCGCATGATATACTTTGCCAAAACTTTTGACAAGTTACACTATAGTGACGCCTAACGCTTATCATTATTGCTTTTTGCCTCGTGCCTTCTGGCAGTAGGTTACAACTAGATTGGTTTGGGCCAGAGAGAGACAGACAGACAGACAGACTAACGGAGAGAATGGGGTGTAATATATTTCATGAGTATATAGAACAGACTAGCCCCAATATATAATTGTTTTATTAATAGCAGAATTTGTTGATTTTCGAAGCAAGACTAGTTGGAAGCAAACGTGGAATGAATCGGAGGAGAAATGTTTACTGCGAAAGCATCATAAATTATTATTATTATTATTATTATTATTATTATTATTATTATTATTATTATTAATATTATTATTATTATCATTATCATCATTCTGGGCGGTATTTACTATTGTTAGAACATTTTTGAAGTACACACAAAATCCATTGGAAAGCGGTATTATATTCACCTTTACGCGTCGTACACTCAAGAGGATTTCATAAAAGAACAGATACAAAAAAGATCAATTAAATACTACCACTTACTCAACAGACGAAAATAATGAAAAGTAATGGACTTATTCAAAGAGAAGACTTTGGGAGAGTATTTATTATTATGGACTAGCAGATAGAGAGAGACTCAAGTATTCTGCTGAAAAAAGACACAGAGAAATATGTATCCCTCGCAGATGACAGACAAAATCGTCATTATTATTATTATTATTATTGAGGATTTTTTATAGCGCACATATCTCGCCGTACTTGACAAGACTCAAGGCGCTGGCCGATACAGGATCTAACTCAAACCGCCCGAGACGCCCACCCGCAGCCTTTAGGCGCATGGTCTGACGCCCGGACAACTGAGCACAATCCTGGGCAGCCAGGGATGGGGGAGAAGGACCAAGTACATGCTGGGTATGTTCTTGTTACCGGCCATCACCCGTCTAGGACATGAGCGTCAGGATCTTTAAAGTCCGTTATGATGGAATGTATGCGACACACAGACTAGACCTCGGTTTATACTCTCATCCGAAGGAGTAGGAAACGAGAGTAAAGTGTCTTTCCCAGGGACACAACACAATGGCCCGGCCAAGGCTCGAACCCGGGACCTTCAGATCCGCAAGCCAAAGCACTACCATTAGACCACCGTGCCTCATATCAAAGAAATAAACAAAAGTAAATCTCACAACCATATAAAAGAAAAGGAAAACATTCTTAAGAAGAAACGGCTCCTTACATTTTCAAAGAACAAAAAGAAAAAAAATTACAAAAGAAACTTTTTCCTGCAAACACAAAAAGTATTCGTCACAAACGTAGGAATATGTAAATGACCGTAATGAAAGCTCAGTGCCCCAAGGTAGACATAAACAAAAAGACAAACAAACTCTGTATAAGACCCTTTCTGCAAGATCTTCATTGATTCCCACCGCCGTAGCTCAACCCAGGTTCGAGTCCCTTGTTGGGCGAAATCACTGTCCATTTTAGCAGTATGATTGCTCTGGTGGTTCAGTGTTATTTAGATCCCTACCTCTTGTTGTCAGGGATGGTTATTCCCGTCTGCCGTATCGTCAATGGTGGGTGTAGACGTTAAACCTCAAAGTTCATTCATTCGTGTGTGCTCAGATTGATAGCGCGTCCTTTTCACTCATTAATTTGCCTTCAGCACGCTTCTTCACTTAATACTAGAACTTTCCTTCCTCCTTAATGTATCTCGCTGGTCCAGTAAGCCGCTGTTCTTATTTTTTCCCGGTACACAACAATAAGGGATGTGGGGCAATGGTTGGCCAGATGGCTGGAATGTAAACACGGTTTGATTTTTTTTTTAAATTTTGACGCTTTATTGTCCCTTTTTATTGAGAAATTCTGGGCCGTCTCCCCTTTGGAATGGGTAGTCACAGCTTGTGGCGCGTCCAAACCAAACCTACACAATAGTGTTGTTTAAATTTTGCTGGGAGAGCAAACCGGAGTACCCGGAGAAAACCCCAGAGATGTTGCCCGAGTCGAAAGTAAATAATATTCGGAGAAACATAACGCCCAGGATCGATTCCACACTTGTCAAGTGCCATTGGTTTCTAGCCCGTGGACGAGGCAAGTTAGTCCCGCCTTAGGCCACTCGGCCACAACGCTTGCTGAACGTGTGGTAGGTGCACTGGAAACAATACTTCTTTCTGGGTAGAGAATTTAAGGTGAAGCTAGGATTTGTTTGTGGTCTGATGGCTTTACCAGTAATGTGCAAGTAGCAATTGAGGTTTACTTTTGTTAAACGCTGTTTAGACGTGATCACGAGGAACAAAATGAGAACTGGTAGTAATAACTAGGTTTCCTTTACAACGGGACGGATACAAGCATGGATACCAGAGCCAAGTTCACCTGACATCTTCGAATAGAAGGAATGTGTGAATTGTTCGTTCGTTCCTACTGGCTTCATGAATTCTAGTCACGTCGGACTAGCGTATTTGTAAGTTAACGGAGTAATGATCCATTTATCTTTCATTTTCTTTTGTTTTACTTTTCATGTCCCTGAAAATACCTCCTCCTCACGCACGCATGCACATACACTCACACACACACACACCCTCACTCTTAACTACCCCCACCCAGATAGCCTATACTGTATATAACCATCCATCAAAGCAACTTCACATTATCATCAGGCGTCTTTATCAACTGTAACATGTATCTTTTGGTAGTAAAAAGGGGGTGGTCAGAGAGAGATAAAATAATACAAGATAACAATTTTATTTTGGAAGATAACAATTTTATTTTGCAAGGGTAAAAGAGTAAGCGCTGGGTGCGCTTGTTTACATCTTGCCCTTGGGGCTTATAACAAGAACTATTAACTACAACAAATTACGTTATAACATTATCATGGAACAATAACAAATAAACAAGGTAATCATTACATAAAATCATTTTCAAACAATTTTTTTGATTAACATCCATCAACAATAATAAATGTTTATTTGATGTTATTGTTAGAGAGTGAGAGAGTGTGTGTGTGTGTTCAGTCCCGAGTCCAGCGCTGTGCGTTTCGTGCGATGTTCAGACGGCGGGGTACTCTAGCCCAAAGCCGGGCAGACGACAGTATCCGGCCAGACGGTTTGTCACGATTATTAGTCGGTCTCGCTGTCCTTTCCCCACAAAACCAGCACGTGCCGCACGCCACGCAAGCTCGCCTTCTGAGTATCAGAGAGCAGCGGGGAAAATCTTCTATTTCTTAACTCGTATGGAGAAACGTTAAAGCGTTTTGAAGCTGTTGTCGGAGTTAAAAATTGCGTCATTTTTCTCATACTATGTGTGATAACCAGAAAGCCGCAATGCGACACTCGTTCCTCTTAAATGTGGCTTCTCGTTGTGGGTTTCCGTATTTGTATTTATGACACACTTTGAAAACTGTACATTCATATTTTATGTAACCTTACTGCCATACCGTTTTGAGCGTCAGTTTGAGGAGCAAAAATCCTGCGACCTGTGTCGTCGACGTCGTCATCCTCATCCTCATTGTCGTCATGGTTGTTCGTAAATATCGGTTGGTTTTCCTTTTACGCCTATTCAAAGTAATGTATATATTCACCGTTTATCGTCGTTCGCGCAGTCATCCTCACCATTTCAGTAATTTCTAACGTCATAATCAATAAAAACGTTATTGTCCTACAAAGATGTGTTGACAAAAATGTGTGGGTTTTTTCCTACAAAACTCCCAATTATACGTCATTTTATGATTAACGCCGTCTCACTTTAATTGTATGGAAAAGAACGGTTCTCCTTCCTTCTCACCCCGTACTGTCTCCTCCGATGACGAAGAAGAAAAGGAAAACGTCATCATCCGTCTAATTTCTTATTCCCGAATTACGTCCCTTTTTTGCTTGATTAACTAGCTTAAAACTTTTCTTATTATCTTACTGCTGTTCGGAAACTTTGCCGCTTCTTCTCAAGTCTGTGGAGGGGATATAGGCTGCCATGGAAAAGATAGGGCCGACTGAAAGAGGGGCAATGGGATGACAGATGGATGGGAGTGAGTGGGGCGAGACGAGAGAGAGAGAGAGAGAGAGAGAGAGAGAGAGAGAGAGAGAGTGGGGGTGGGTGGGTATTTGGGGTACTGGGATCCAGAAGAAGAAAGTAGATAAGGTGTAATGAGATGGAAGCCTTTTGTTTCACTCGATGCAGACTTGACTTCAGGACGAAATTAGTAATTAAACCAAAGAGAGTTTCTTTGTTATCGTTACCAACCTATATCATCATAGTCTGTGTGTTTGTGTGTGTGTGTGAGAAAGAGAGAGAGAGAGAGAGAGAGAGAGAGAGATGGAGAGAGAGAGAGAGAGATGGAGAGATAGATAGAGAGAGAGAGGGAGAGAGAGAAAGAGCTTGCGTGGTTCTTACCTTACCTTTTCCCGTTTTTTGAAGCATCCAGGGTTTCTTGATCATTCTTTTGCAGCCTATAAATACTGTGGTGTTATGTTGTTGGCGATGGATCTACACCTATTTTAAACACAGAATGTTTCACCCCGGATATTTCTGTTCACCCCTGTACTCTCTTCCCTCACTTCCACCCGGCAATACCCATAACTCTCCTTTCTCCAACTCATCAATTCTCTCCGCACCTCCTACTACACCAAATCCTATCGTTAAACACTTACTTAGTACAGTCACTAGATTTTCTGCTTTTCCCCTCACGTCATGTGGTGCCTCTATAACTCTATCTCTTAATGAATTAATTTCTGCTTATCTGTGGCCCCTGATGAAGCGGCTAGCTCTAGAAGTAATGGCAGGAACTTGTGCGTGATCTATCGGGCAGATGGAGCTTCATGTCGAGATAAACATCTGACGCTATTTCCTCCTAAACTTAGACTTTTGTTTGTGCTGGAGGAGGGTGAAGTGGTGTGAAAACTTTGGGGGGTGGGATGGGAGGGGAGGGAGTGAGGAAAGAGAGATCTACCAAATCCAACGAGGTTCAGATAGCTGATCCTCCGTGTCCAGTGTTTCATTACAATCTACATCTATATTAAGTTGGCACTAATTTCTCCATAGCGCTTTCTTACTGACAATATATGATCATGGAATGAAGGATAAGCAGTGTCCAACCTGTATTTTACGTGTGTTATGTTATATACTGTAATGTAAAATAGCATATTTAATTGATTATTTATGTATATCAGCTTATTATTGCCTTAACTGAGTTATTAGTTTGTATACATGATGAGACAATGCAGTTGAGTTCTTCAATTAAACCGAACGTTTCTTCTTTTGTGTTACAGATGGAGAGCGAGGCCAAACTGATCACAGCCCGGAAGGAACTGCGGACGACAAGCTGGAAACCCCCGGCGACACCCCCTCTGCCCCCACCCCTGCCACCATCACCACCGTTATCACTTCAATACCTTCCAGCAGCGGCAACAACAGCGCTATCCACACCAACAACAGCGAGAGCGATGCTTACCCTCTGTCTTTGACCAACAAAGTTACAGGTGTGTGGGTACTTGCTTATACAATTCTACAGGTTTTGACGAGTCGCTGTTGGTTGGTGTGATTGAATGTTGATTACTGAGTGTTGAACTTGCACAGTCCACCTTATGATTACAAATGACAGTGTAGTGCCATTGGCTCTATGACGTGCCGTCATAAGTACTTGCATACACACAAAATATTGAAAACAAAACTACAGGAGAGCAATTTTTAGGCAATTATAGTTTTAAACTACTCTTTTGAATTCGCTTTTGTTTGGGGGTCTGTTTATTTAAGTTTGAAGAGAGCCAAAATATTATAGTTTTGTTCCACAGTTGTAATCTCTGATTAGTATAATCAAAATGGTGGAGATGTTTAATTAATATTGAAATGTTGTTTACAGTTTTGAGGCTTTCTACAAGGATCGTCATATTCAGTTAGAATACTTAAGCCGTTAAGGGCTTTAAAGTCGTTAATGATATATTTATGTGAAAGATAGTCATATACCATTAGAATAAAGCTATTAGGTAACAGGTTTCTATCCCTTTATAAGCATGCGGCAGTGTGTGAACTATCGTTAAACTTTAGCTGAACTCATTTACCTTCGTTAAGCCTGTTGTGCTTATTACTGTCAACGGCTATTTACAGGATTGCTCTTGCCTCCATTGATTTTTTTAACTGTATTCAGGAAACCAACTATGACATTGTGCTGGCGTGTTATGAAGAAGGTGGTGGTGGGGGGGTGTGTGTGCACGGGGTGCAGGGAATAGTGGGAGGTGGGGCGCTACTTGTTGTTTCCTGTGTGTAAACAATGTATTGCTGTTTTTTCATCTGGAGGGTTATATAACACAATGATAACAATTGTGATATTAATCGTGATAACAAGTGTGTGTATGTGTTGGTGGGGGGAGGGGGGTATGATGGGGGAAGGAATGGAGAGGAATGCTTGTCCTCCAGCTGTAACTGTTGAAGTTTGATAGCGCCGGATCCATGCCATTTGTGCTAATTAAACTAGCAGAGCAGACTTTAGCTCTAAAACAGTAGTAGAAAATCTAACCGAAGACAATTAGAAATCTACTGTATATATCGGTGACGTTGTTTAGCGATTTACATTTGCTCCAAAAGTATGTCCTGTACAAGCTTGTCTAAGTCATGCACAGAACCAGCAGTACTGGTAGATGAATTTACAAAGTCGAGGAAATAAACATGCCAGCGATCCCAGATTTTGTCTTCATGTAATTTGTTATAAACCTTCCTAGGAGTTACAAGAGTGGCCTTACAAGTCGTTATGTTACATAATGAATTGTGTACTGACTATAATAATGCGATCAATCATTTTAACCCCATCGATATTGGCCATTGTTATGGCACTGGAGAGTAGATCCATGCTGGTGCTGAAATGCATCTTATAACATAATTGACAATATTGCCTGTGCCCAAAGTACGGACGAGATGTACATGTATGTGGGTGAGACAAAAATTGACTACTTTAGTACCCCAGTTTTGATTATGCTGGGGCTCCCATCATGCATCATATTTGTCTTGACGCCTTCCGGCACTGAAATGGTTAACACGTTTGTCTGGGCTTTATGAATCCTTTTGGTAGCACAACTGTTGTGTTAACTTGTGAGTATCAACGTTTTTTTTCCTGACACCATATTGCTCTTCAAACGCTCAGTTTTTCCGTTGCCTGTAGTAGACTGCAGCGTGTCTGTAGGGCTTTATGGCTGCACTAAAATGTATAAGAGCAGCTGCTGTTTTAATCTGGCCAATTTACGACCCTATAGATTGTCAAGTGAGAGGGACATTTGTGCCTCGCGTTTCTTCTCTCCCGTTTCCATATCAAGTCCACAAAAATAATTATGCACCCCAGGTCCCCCTATAGTGCCGAGGAATTGCAGGAGTGTAGAGGATGTATGGATTGGATTATCAGTACAAGTTATGTTAATCTGATGAACAAAAATTGATACAACAAGTATGGATTAGGGTGGGTGGGTTAATTTTTGAACTCGTTTTGAGGGATAATCGTACTGCGTAAGCGCGTTTCCACTGTGTTGCTTTTTTCTTTTGTTGCTGCCCATACTTTGCTAATAGGCTAAGCATCCAGTAGGGAGATGAAGCGTGTGTGTAAACCACAGGCAGTTGTGGTGTCGCCTAACGATGGGGCATACAAGTTGTAAGCATCCAATGACCGCTCTCATGGCCTGTCTTCATTGGCAGGCTTGTGGAGGTTCCAGACCTTAGTTTTGAGGTTCTCACATCCCCAAAAACATTGGATCATTGGACCAAAAAATGTTCATGAACCTAGGTTCGGGATCTGTGATTTCGAAAAAAGTTTTTGAATCTCCCCGAACCTTCCCCGAACCTTTGAGGTAAGGTAGGTCATTACGCCGAACTGTGGGGTGTAGAGGGTGTCACAAGGAGGAGGGGGAGGAGGAGGGGCGATATGTTGATTAAACAACTAAGATTTCCTTGTATAGTTTGATTCTTGAACTTTGTAAAATATATAAAAATGTACTATAGATAATTGCATTCTGTCTCGTCGCGTCTAACCTTTGTATTATCTAAGTGACAAGTGCTGTACACTGAACCCATCACCACAGATATACATTAGTGTCACTAAAGGTGGGGAGAGGGGGAGTAAGGAGGTGCCTTTTTTATATTGAAGTTGGAAGATAGAGCTGATAGGGTCAGCATTATAAGTATTTAAAACATAATTCTTCATCTTTAGAAGAAGAAGAACAAAATAATTTAACCAGGTTATTGTTGATCGTCTAAATATAGTAACCACGATGCTTTTATTTT
This sequence comes from Oncomelania hupensis, assembly GCA_036898135.1. NCBI lineage: Eukaryota > Metazoa > Mollusca > Gastropoda > Littorinimorpha > Pomatiopsidae > Oncomelania > Oncomelania hupensis. Next base: position 6,404,788 of record CM072519.1, on the reverse strand, counting down.
CGTTTTTTTTCCTTTCTGTTTTCTCTGGAAAGTGTCACCAACATCTCTTTGACATGTAAGCTTTTAGAATTGTGTGCTTGTAAGTGTCGGACTGATTAGTTGTTGCGTGTTGTTTCAGTCGATTAGACAAAAAACACATTGACTTGCTTGTATACTAGTGTTTCATGTGAAGTGACCTGATATTTGCTCTCTTTGATTAATTACTGTTTAATTTAAGAGGATATTGATGCTAGTGCCATTGTCAGTCATTACAACTAAGTTTGAATTTGAAATATATCCATGTTCAGCGCTAGCCGCTGTTTTGACATTTGACTCGGTATCAAAGTTTAACATTTAAAAAAAAAATCTTTCTTTGCTTCAGTTTGAATTGCTATTAATAATATTATTAATTAATGCCTGGTATTCCATCTTCTACATTTTATTCCGTTTCCAAGCCCGTCTTTTTATTTGTTATTTTTATTTTTCTTATATTGATCTTTGCATTGCTGAGGAAAGATAAAGATGAGTACGCTCGTTAAACGATCATCTGTGGCGCCCCAACGACTTTCGAATTACGGGATAATAGGAATCTTTGCATTTGACCTAGTTCTCGGTCAGTGTCAAGTTTGAACTACTGGTAAAATTTTTTTATTCTTTTACATTTTGAATTGGTATTAATAATGTTATAAATTAAAACCTAGTAGTCCACCTCTTGCACTAGATTCAGTTGCCAATCCCGTCTTTTTAACGTCTTGTTGCTAATGCTATTTTCAATTGAAATCAACATTATTTTTACACCTTTTATTTACCCAGTAGAAATTGAATTTTGTGTTTTAAATGATTATTACTGTCATGTAGTCCATTACATTAATCACAGACAGCAGCAGCAACGACAACTACGGCAATAACAACTAAAATATTAAATTTAATGATTAAGATAATTGCAAGGATGAAAATTTGTGTTGTTTTTTTTTTTCTTTTCAAGAGAGTTCAGAAGGCAGAGAGAGAGAGAGAGAGAGAGAGAGAGAGAGAGAGAGGTGGAAGGGGGAAGAGAGAGGTGGGGGTTGGACAATAGAGTGTGATTTTGACATTGCAAATGGAAGTGCCTCGTCATTGTCATCAAAAAGGTGTTTGATCTCCTTCACAGCGATCCCATACAATTTCAAAGTAATTGCGAGGATGCGAGTTGATTACAGGAATTTAGCAAGAAAGCTTTTTTTCACTATTTCTTTATTCTTGGGTGTCTTTCAACAACATTCTCTGATTATTTTCATCTCCGCGAAATGCCTCTTAATTTCATTTATCGACAAAGCTTTTATAAACAGCTCTTGTGTTACATTAATATTAATTGTACTTCCCCTTTGGAAATTGACTAGCCATTTTTTTCAGTTAATGTTTTCTTTTCCATTCTCTTTATCTGACCTATTCGTCGTGTTTGAATTAAGTGCAATAACGGGTAGCTGGTCAGACGCCGATTAATAATCTCTTTCCGACAAAATGGAAGAGGATTTTGAATCTAATAAAATGTGAAACTGTAGGATTATTTTTAAAAGCGGTTTTAAGTAATTAAACAAATTAACGCCAAGATGAAATTTGTTGAAAATAGTTATCCATTTCGTGAGGAAAAAGGATGGTTCGTTTTGGATAAGAAGCAGGGAAACTAATGGATGGTTGGGCTGACAAGAGGTAGAATATTAGACAAATATTACCACCCTTTCAGAAATAAATAAATAAGTAAAATAAAAAAGCAAATACATTGAGTTCAAAAATGTTCCTTGATCAAAATCACGGAAGAATCTGCAACAAAGTTTTTGCAACTGTATTTAATCAAATTTAAAATTGGAATTCTGCATCCAGTGTACACTCGGGCTGTCATGTTGCCAGCTGTCTGACAAAATATTAGAAAACTCTGTAATATAAAAGAGAAGAACACTATTTAATACTGTTGTGCCGAAACAGAAAATCTGTAATTATTTTTTCAATATTTGTTTTTCTCTTTGATTGGCGGAGGTGACTATTATTTGGTCAGAGACCTTTTGGTCAAAGACAAGATTTCTCTCATCAGCCTAATGACTGCGACTTAAAGTCAGTTTTTATGTGGAGAGAAATAGAATATAATCTCTGGCCCCCTAAATCAATTCTTTCCCCTTCAGCCTTTTTCTTCTTTCCCCAACACAAAGCCTGTGTTGTTGGACTACGATTTAAGATGATGAAGATTTTTTATTAGCCCACTTGCTCTTTCTTCATTCTTTCCTTTTCATTGACGCTTTTCATATTTAATGGTTTTTCTGTTCTGTTCTTCTCATCATCATCTTTCTGTATATTTCTTCTGTCTTCTTCTTTAATGTTTTAAGGTTGTATTTCCCTCAAGGTTCTTGGGTTAATGTAGCTAAAATGGTTGGCCTTTAATTTGTGTGTGGCGGTTAACATATACAAGCTTCTTTTGAAAAGTTGGATTTATTAAAAAAAATTCTTGTAAATAGATTTAAAATTAAAAAAAAGACTTTATTGCTTTCCTTTTTTCCTCCTGTTTAACGCTGACGTTGTGAGCGTTGATTTGGGGAATTAGACAAGTAAGCAACGTTTCATTCCAAGAATTGAGTTACATGCTTATGAATGTGTAGTGTTCAGACGAACCTACGTCATTATCTGCGCAACTGTTCCTGGAGTGTCTCCTTCTTTTACTAATAAATCTCCAATCACCCGGAAGACATAAGCATTAAGCTGATTATAGTTCATACTACAGCTTTCAAATCTGTTATTGTATCTTGTGTCAATCATAAAGCATTTCTTGCTTTAGTGAGTTGCGCAACCACAATATGCATGAGAGGTTTTTGTATCCGGTTGAAAACTAGTGTTTTGTGATGTCCGCAGGGGCCCCTTCTACATCCCACAACGACGAAGGGCGTCCAAGGTCAACCACCCCAAGTTCCAGGTCGTCGCGGTCGGCGGTGTGCCCGTTGTGCGGGGATGAATGTCGGGACTACTTCGACCACCTCACGCGCGTGCACAAGGTGACGTCAGAGCGACACCAAAAAATACTCAACATGGTGGAGGTACCCTCCCCGGCCCAGACTCCTGCCTCTTCCGAGCAGGATGACGATGTTGTTGATGACGTCAACCGCACACACTCTGACGCAGCGCCCTCTGACGGAGCCATGACGTCACCGGTGTTGGAAGAGACGACGGAGCTGGATTTTGACAAAATCGAGGAAGTTCACGAAGCACTGGTTGAAAGATTTGGTGAGTAGTTACAGCAGTTTTCCTCCTCCAATCCACAATACATTCCATGTTCCCTTTAGGCTGAGGTCTCGTTTTGTCATTGTTTTCGTTATGTCTATGTATTTCTGTGTCTTTCCATCTTTGCCAGTTTCCATGTGTGTCAATCATTCAGCTGTCTTTTTAGAGGGCGTTTGATGAGAACTATGGAAAACAAATATTTAGAGTCAGCTATTTGTACAGGCTGCTTGTCGCCGTACCTGGTTTGCTGTTATACTGTAGGGTAAACGTTCTTAATTGAAGTAGCAACATTTTTGTAGTTGGTGAAACCACACATAATAATTAGTGATTTGTATATGATAGTCATGAAGCATAAGCCGTTGTTTCTCTTAGTTTTGCCAACAAAGGTAGAATGACCGTTAGTAACTGTATTAAATTAAGTCCTGTTGCGTAGTGACCACGATCGTTGATTGGCTACTTTTTCTAATGGCTGAAGCCCAGGACTTAACCTCGTTATGGCGTTAATTGTGCATTGCACGATGAGCAAGTTCTGATTGAACTAACTTTCATTGATCTGGCATGCTCCTGTATTATATAGGCTATATTGTAAGGTGAATCTTTATTGGACTAACTAGGCTCATAACAATGGAACTGTCAGTATTTGTGTTCATTATCTCGTATTGCAGAAGCTTAAAAGTACAAGTTCCTGCGTTGGTTAGTTCTGCATCACAGTAATTAAATGAAGTAGTTCCGAAAGAAATTTCCGTAATTCACGTATCGCCTTTAAAAAAGACTTTCCGAATGAGTAGGTCATTCCCGAAAAACATAATAGGCAATAATTGTTCGATTTCTCCAGTGGTATAATTCAACTTTGATCTACCTAGACAGGTACAAACTAACAGCTGTGCACCCTTTTCAAGGTGAACATTAATAACTGTTCCGCTTAGATTCGGATTTGATTTGGAGTTAGGTCGTAAATGTTAGGCCAATGAATTAAGAATTTTAGGGATTTTAGCAGACTCGATATCGCCGAAGAGGAATAGTCTTGTCAATGTTACAGAGTTTCACGAAGCCATAAACGCTTTTAAATGCTTTTGAATGAAAGAAATAATTGCTACTAAGGCTCAGATATTCTGTATAGTAGCCTTCATTAAACAGAAATTGGAGACGAAACATAGTTTCCATTATTTTAACGAGTAAAGGTAGGGAGTATATTGAGTAGCAGAGACTACAGGAGATTTCTATAAGCTTTTTTGTGTATATAATGCCTGAAGAGTAACAGAGATCGTGTAACCTATCCTCATCGTCACTTTTCGCGTGCAGTAACGAGAATTCTAATAATAACCATTGTTCAAGTTTTCTCTTTTGACATAGTGTGATAAAATTGCCTGCCATTGCATGCGAATCTTTTGTTTGAAGGCATCATAATATTTATTCAGATTTTTAAAAAGTAATCACCATCTTTAACAATTAGTTGTAATCACAAATATATTCTAATTTTTAATCACCGAAACCCGATAAGCAATCGGTAAAGAAAGCCCTGTTTTCGCTTGCTGGTCAATCCAAATATAATTAGTCCGGTCTTCAAAATAATAAATGTGAAGTAGATGCGTCTGATTCTAAAATGGTAATAAGATCAGGTTCGTATTGTTTTGATGTGCAGTGTTATTAAGATAGTGAATATTTTCAAATACACCGGTTGAATTGCGCAGCAACAAGTAATCTACGTGTATCAGGGCTGAGATTTAGCAAGCCAGGCTAAGGAGCCAGCCGGGCTCCTAACCTGGGAAGTTGAAGTTGCCAAAATATTTCTCAGGTTGCCAGACCCCTTGATTGAAAGCACGGTCATTTTTTTAAAACTGTATAACTATTGCAGCTAATAAACAAGATAAGTTTCAACAACAACACTGTTTCATTTTTTAAAACAAGCACTGTATAATTTATTCATCATCAACATCCTCCTCCTCAATGTTCCAAAACTTGAAGGAGCTTGGGTCTGCTGGTTTTTTTCTTATGTGGACTTTATTTTTTTGGCTGGAGGCTCCGAGACACCGCTTAAAAAGCACCACATCGTTCGAGATTGACAAAAGACTGAGAATGGGGAATATCGAAAGTACGGCAAGTCTCGCGTGACTCATCAAGGAAGTCAGAGACTCGTTCCGATACACGCAAGGAAGCAAGAAGGCTAGGATCTCGCAGGGCAGTAGCGTTTCGCGGCGAGGGAAAGAAGAAAGTCTCGCGTGAAAAGGCTATTTTTAATTCGCAAATCCCTTGCTTTGCCTAACTTCCTAACATGCATCGGAACGGGTCTCCGGTGCTGACTGCAGAAGCGGTATTTTCAAGTCGCCAGCCGGGCGAATGGTACCCCAAATCGAGCTCGCCACACACTATTTTTAGGGGCCATTGGCGAGTTGGCGAACGTTAAAGCTCAGCCCTGGTGTATATGATTATTCATGGCTTGTACATTGATTGCTGTCGTTGTTAGTCATTGCCTGTACATTGACACCCCACTGCTCTAACCCTTTCTCTATGCCTCGCACTTTTTCTACACCGTTGTTGTCACCTTCTTTTCTCCTCATTTTCTTGTATTTGCTTCGCCTTGCGTGTCTTTCTTTTCCATTCCTTCTTCATCCTTTCCACCTCACATGTTGTTGTTTATCTTCTTGTTCTTGTTCCTCTTGTTTGTTGGTGGTGGTGGTAATGGTGGTGGTCTTCTTCTACTTCTTCTTCTTCTTCTTCTTCTTCTTTCTTCGCCTGTCTTTCCTTTTCTACGGCCCACCCCATCCCCCAATGTGGCTGCTATAATAAACGTCATTAATGATGGATAGCTTTTCCCATCAAGGCTTTGTTCAAGCATTGCAACCTGACCCTTCTCGGTCCATGGTCTCTGTCCGTAATTATTGTGTACTGGCGGCAGCCCAAATTATCTTCCGTCTCCTTTTATTTCACACAACCAACAAAAGAGAAATGGTGGAGCGAGAATTGCTTTGAGACCGTGCGCGTAGACTGTTCAGATATGATCGCAGCTTTAAACTAGCGATAGTTTCTTGAGCTTCACGCACATTGGAAGCGTGCTAATGATCACAATACATCAGACAAAAAGGGTAAGGTGTTTGTGCGAGTAGCTCCGTTTTATTTCTTTAATTATCGAAACATGAACAGTTTTGAAGGAATCGTTTTGAAAACAATAGAAAAAGAAAATTTGCCAAAGCCATCAATTTTGAAGTTTGAAAGCATTGTCACTGTCAGTGGTATGAGTTGTTATATTACAATAACAGCGACAAACGACGTTCAGTAATATTTAAATCCTTTGTCTCGTGAGTGTTTTGTCTTTGTTTTAAGGACAGCTATAACAGTGTCATACAGCAGCTTATAAGTAACAAAACATTGGATCAGCCAGTGGCTACTAGTGAAAAAGCAATAAATAACAGGGTGAATTCTTTGTCACTGATTGGGAATTGTTAGACAATAGACACATTCTACACAGACAAAACAAATAGCCTGGAAGTTATGACTTTGTCAGTGGTGAAAAGACAGTAACAGTTTGAATGCTGGTGCTGTGTCTTTGAATTAGGGCTGCTGTTGATATCAGGTATCCTATTGTAATGTGCTTAAATAGTCACTCAGCGATATGTAAATACTACAGAAGTTCAGTTTTGCCAATCCCTTGAACGCACGGAAGTGAGGCCACGTTGACTGTTGTCTCCCCTTCAGCCCCTCTTTCTTTTTCTGTATTCACAGTCATTGTTCCCCTTTCATGCTCCTCATATTCTTCGTTGTCGTCTTCTTACACTTCTCATCCTCTTCATCCGTTTGAGCATGTCTGTTGACTTGGAGACGATGCTACACAAGACCACATCATCACCATTATCATTATTGTCATCGTCGTCATCTTCATCGTAATGTTTTTTTTTATTTCAGCCATTTCTTCAGTCTCTCTGACTTCTTTTTCTACCGTCCATTTTGTTCTGCACACACATATGTACACACACATACACACACATATATATACACGCACACCCACACACATGTGTCCTCATCACTCACATATCACATCAAACAAAGACTGGATCATTAAGAATGCAAATGACACTTGAGATGATGGATTGATCGTTTTTTTTTTTAAGAATACAATGACCTGTTTGAATTTGAGTGTACACGCACATACACACATATGCCTTGCCACACACACATACACACACATGTCTAGGCACACACACATGCTCAGGCACACAACACATACACACACACTCACACACTCTCTCTCTCTCTCTCTCTGAAACACACACAAACTACAAAGCACTCTTTTACAAGGAAGAGCAAACTACAAAATTATCAAATTCCGTGCTAATTTCAACTTGTTCTCCCGTCCAAATAATTAATATCATTGATGGTGGAAAACTTCAGACAGTACTTTTAATTGCAAATGAATAAACTCTGTTACGATGAACGCTATTGCTTATACAATGTACAATTCATAAACCATAATTATATTAATATACAATGGTAATTAACTTTCTTTGGTAAAATCCACAATCCTGTTGAACGTTATGCCGCAAAAATATCTCTAATCAAACTTCACCTTGTTTCATAAAAAATAAAATGTTATTTCATGGCTCATATAAACCAACCTTTCAGTAAACGTGATTTCATAAAATCACCAATGAAAATTGACCTTATTTAATAAAATCTTGCACACGATCACTTTATTAACTCGACAGAGAAATCCCATTTTAATGAAGGTCACTGACAGGCCAAGATAATCAGTCTCACCTTCTCTTGTGAAAACCAAACGGAAAGCAAGTTAAGATGTTTGTTAACTTATGAAAGTGAAAGTAACACGCTATGATACTTCACGAAGATTCTATACGCAAGTAATAATATATTCACACAGTTCACACAAGCATGCTAATACGCGTAAATTCAGCCTTAAACGTGTACCACGCAAAGGCTAGTGACATTTCATTGTTACAAATCGTTACGTTACATGTTTTTCTTTCAAATGACTAAATCATTGCAATAATAATGTTATCATTACTACCTTAGCTAGGTTACTCGCTGGCTTTCCCTTACTGAGCTGTGATTGTCTCGACGTCGTGACAGCAAAATCAGCCTCGTTGATGACAACAGATCACGATTGTGCTTACCCTCATTACTGCCTCGGGTGATGGAAAGAGAAGAGGAACGGGGAGGCAACGGGTGAAGGAGAGAGATTTGGGGAAAGAGTGAAAGGTGGAGAGGGATGATTGGGGGCTGAGCGAGGGAGGCAACCTAAGTGAAAAACACAATAATTAATGGTCTTTTCTATAACAGCCCCGAGGGTTCTGTTTCCGTACAATGTAGTGCAGGTACACTGAGCGTTAATTAATTTTTGGAAACCAACATGGCGATTGACAGTATAGTCCATAATTACATTCAACTAAATGGAAAATTGATTAGACCTGTGTTTAAACTTAAAGGAGCACAAATCGCACCAATAGTCAAACTTATTAAGAGAAAAAAAAACCACGTTTAATAATTATTATGCACCGAGTAGTCAATTATTTGCAAAACAATGACAGTTTAGGACTCCGACAATCAAAATTTACTTGTGGGTTTCAATCAGGCGGAATGAGTAATTTCCGTTCTACCCTTTTACGCCTCACGCATGCGCCTTCCACATGGAATGCAAAACCTGAAACGCTAAGATCCTGTCTCCATTGGAAGCTTCATGGAGGTTTAAAAACTTTTTATTCCAGATTCTCACAACCCGAACTAGGGTTGCGGAAAATGGAGAGAGAGAGAGAGATAGAAAGGGATAGAGAGAAAAAGAGAGAGAGAGAGGGGGGAGGGTGGAGGGTGCGACATAAGCCTGTAAATGGGTAAGGAAATCAAATCTAACAGTAATAGCAAGAAGGTAAGAATTAAGATTAAGAAGGTAAGAATTTGATGTAAAAGACCAAACAGGTAATTTTGACTGAAATGAGTGACAGCGCGCGCGTGTGTGGGTGTGGGAGTCAATGTAAGAGACAGAGAGATTAGGGGAGGGGGGAATAGGCGATATTGGGGAGAGGAAGAGTGACTGTGGGTGGGTGAAGAAATTAATTATATTAACCGCGTCTATTAATTCGTCACCTTACTAAATATTATTCTATTACTAGTAATTAACAGATTTAATTGCCTCACTTAACAAACATCTGCCGGATGTTTTTGTTTAATTTCTTCTTCTTCTTCTTCTTCTTCTCTTCTTCTTCTTCTTCTTCTTCTCTTCTTCTTCTTCCGCTTCTTCTTCTGCTTCTTCTTCAGTACAATTTAGTTGGTTATTTAAAAAAAAAAAAGTATGTGCTTATGCCAACCTTTCATACTTTTGATTCGTTATGAGGAGTTTATATAACGTATTATTCATTGGTTGTATTTTGTTTTATTCAGCTTTCATGTAGATTTAGTTTAGTTTATCTTTTTTTTTTTTAAGTCGACTTTAGAACTTAAAGACACAGCAGGAACGCAAACACAGCTAGTGTGCTTAGTTCGACTTAACTGCTGACGCGGACAGAGTAGTTGACACTAGACAACGCTACGAGACTCGCTCCTTCTCCAGAAGGAAAATGCCTCCTCCAGTCTCGGCTACGCTGTATGATGCTGATGTCGTGTACGGAAAAGGTTCTGACTAAGCAAGTTCATAACCGTAGATTAATACTACTACTACTACTACTACTACTACTACTACTACTACTACTACTACTACTACTACTACTACTACTACTACTACTACTACTACTACTACTACTACTACTACTACTAATAATAATACTACTAATAATAATAATAATAATAATAATAATCATAAAATTTTGAAGATCCCGGTTTAGACGACACAGTAAAGCTTACAGTATTGTTTTGGTTTCATGATTTATTCGTCAGAGCGTGACTTAGGGTCTTGTTTAATTTCTGTCGCTTACGCTTCACAAGGGAAACAACTGCTATCCCGATCATGATACTCCATGATCTCCCTTGAAGTGACGATTTTGATCAGGTCGATGGTGATGGAGAATGACATGTCTATGGGTGCTGGAGATTATACTTAATAGAACTGCATTATTGTCTGCAGGAAAGTCGAGTTTCAAACGTCAGCAAAAAAAAAGTTGCATTCCCTCAGGTCACTTATAGTGAGATGTTTATGCTGTGTAGTGTGAGAACAGGTCTTTCTCGTCGACAGTTTGGTTTTATCTTAAGAAGGATCCTAGAACTATCACAGTTCTGTAATCTGAATTTGAGTTATCATAAAACTGCCATAATTATATAACATATTTATTGACGGAAAGTGTTTTGTTTAGTGTTCTTGTTAGACAAAGAATCGCACTAGACATTTTTCTACTGACAGTCCGTAACCAACGAGAGTGCGTAGTGCTGGTTGCGTAGGTAATTGGAGTTTACTCTTGATTTAATAATAATAATAATAATAATAATAATAATAATAATAATAATAATAATAATAATAATAATAATAATAATAATAATAAGGGTATTTATATAGCGCTTTTTTCTAATGAACAATATCAGTTCAAGGGCAGTACTCACGCCTTCATTCTAAACGTTTATCATCCGGTTTCATACAAAATGCAGTGAGGCAAAGCACTTGTTAACGAATTACGCAAGGACATAATGTACAAAGTAGACAAAAAAAATTTACAAGTAAATGTAAGAGACGAGGAAGAGACTGAATGAGGAAGGGAGAGCGACGAAGAGGTGATGGCGGTGGTCTGATCTGAATAAAAAAAAAAGAAACAATGACGACGATGATGATGGGGCACAAGATCAGAAACATTTAAGGAAGAGATGAGTTTTCAAGTTGGATTTGAAAGTTGCTATGTTTGGAGAGCTGCGAAGAGAGAGAGGAAGAGAATTCTTCTGGTGATCGTCCTGCTTCCTCATTTGAGAAGATTCAGGGTAATAACTGCTATCTAAAGTTATGAAGGGCTGAGTTTAATCGTAAGTCCAACGTGCTCAAGTGGCTTTCCAGTTGTCTTTCATATCGCTGTGATGGTCATTGCGGAGTATCTACAAACCTTTAGTTCAGTGATTGTGTTCTGTTAGCTTCTAAACGTGTCAGATACTATGGATGAAGATCATTAGCACCTAGGTAATAGTGTTCACTGTTCAGTTGTTTAGTTAGAAGCTCGTAGGGTAGGAGAGGGAGAGTGGATGGGGGGGGGGAATGGGGATGTGAGGTGGAAAAAGAGCTTTGACGTTTAATTGGCTGGCAAATCATAGAGGTTGGCTTAGTTATAGAAGCAAAGACGCGATCTACGATCTTCAGCTCAGTGATGTTTTCTTCATTATGGGATACGTGATGATGACGTTGCGCATTTTCCCTCCCACTTTTAGGGTTGCGAGGCGTATTGTTAATTGTATCGCTTGTCACTACATCACCAATCGCCAAAGAGAATACACCTTTAGATTTTACTGCGGTTGTTCAGTATTTAACTTGAACTTGAAGAGGACTTAGAAAGCAAGGCAAGTCTCCTCTCTGAAAATCCTTCTGGGAAGAGAGGGGACTATAAACTGATTAAACAAACAAAACAAGACTTAGAAATTTGTTCTTGGATTTTCGCTGCAACTTAACCGGATAGAACAGTTGTGAAGTAAGTGATGTTTTTGCACGTTTAAAAGTACTTTCTTTTTTTTTGTTATATTTATATTTGTTACTTTTTTGTTTGTCCGCGCCATTATCTATCTTTATCTATCTATCTATCTATCTATCTATCTATCTATCTATCTATCTATCTATCTATCTATCTATCTATCTATCTATCTATCTATCTATCTATCTATCTATCTATCTATCTATCTATTATTTATTCATTGTCAGAATAATTAATTATGTTTATTGTTGTACGGAAAACGTTTTCTCCGAAAAGCATCCATGTCTGTCTGTCTCTGTCTATCTCTATCTGTCTCTCTGTCTCTCTGTCTCTCTCTCTCTCTCTCTCTCTCTCTCTCTCTCTCTCTCTCTCTCTCTCAACAATACAATGTAGGCCTATCGATAATTAATATAAGTGTAAAACGGTATAAACCAATCACACAGAATATTGAATGTGATAATTTTTATTGATAAACTCAGATTTGGTTTCTTTGATTTTATTAAGACAAGGAGTTTAAAAGTGTTTAATGAGGAAGCGTCTTTATTTAAGAAATATTATATTATATTATATTATATTATATTATATTATATTATATTTATTATATTATATTATAAGATAAGATAACAATTTTATTTAACATGGGTAAAAGAGTAAGCACTGGGTGTGCTTTTTTACATCCTACCCTTGGGGCTTGTAACGATAACAATTAGTATAATAAATTAACTTCATAACAATAACATCAGAATGTAACAATATAATCAAGATATGGGCACGCGCGCACCCCTCCCCCGTTCCACACACACAACTTATGCTAAGTAGCTAATTAACTAATTTTAACGTGCTGTAAAAGATTTTGTCTAAAGGTGTGTACAGTTGAAAACGAGTGTGTAAGTGAATGTTGTTTGTAAGATTTGGGGTAGATAGTCATAAATGACGCAAACTTCATTACACAGCAAAGAATGGGGCCGGGTAGCTCAGTTGGTAAGAGCGTCTTGCTAGTAACCGAAAGGTCGCTGGTTCGAATCCCGGATTGGTCAACGTGTGATCATATTATTTTCCCCTTTACCAACAACTGGCCCGCTGGTGTCAGTATAAATCGGTCCAGTAGTCACCTATATGCGAAAGTGTCGTGTGACTATAATCTACAAACAACACCACAGCAAAGGTGATTCTTTGCTATTGATCAATCCATGTTCGTGAGCTTACTCAAAGAAAGGGCTGAATCCGTTTTAACAGTTTTAAAAGCAAGACGAGTTTGAGATACACTGCAACCCTGTGTTAGTTATACATATATCTATAGGACCCTGGTACGACTAGTAGTGTGTAGTCAAATGTTGTTTAGTGTTATTAATTGACACTCTAGATTGTGTTGGGTAACGGTTTTATTTGAAGGAAGCAGCTGTCGGTCCTTGTTAGTTTAAGAGTTGAAATCAAACCATAAACCAATAATTATTGTAATTATATCAATTGGACAACTGTGTTATCAGTAGGTAAACATAACTTAGCAAACTTTGTGGAGAATTACAGGGTGGGTTTGATTCTGTGTAATGACGCTCTGCATGCGACCTACACATCGTATACCAAGTCTAGCCTCAGTTAGGGCAAGTTGTTAAATGTCCCGTGCTACATTGAAAATGGGCACTGTTTGGTGGACAGTTCAATTAAACATCTGACGTCGTGACAATGGCTACTCCACACTGAATATCAGGCATTGTGAAGACCATTAAAACATGCGTGGTCTGTATGGCCGTAATCTTGGAGGCAAGCATAAATTACAACCTGAAGACTTGAATCTTAGCCCTGTATGGCTTCATTCTAAAGACAAAGATGTGGCTTAATCACTGAGATGAGTTGATATACAGAAAATGGTAGGGGTTATTGATTAGTTTGATTTTGGATACTCTGTATGGGAGAGTAAAGACAGGGATTGGAGACAAGGAAAGTATTGTGTCCAATTGCGTCATTTAAGTATACCTTGTTTGATTAAATGGTTTGTATCACCCCCAGTGTCGTTGTACGCAGAGCCTTATTATAAAAGAGAGCTTTGAACGTACCAAGTTAGTTATATTTTGGATTTGAGGTTTAGCGAGATTAGTTAGTTACATTGGATTCAGAGAGTTTAGTTAGTTACTTGGATTCAGATAGATTGGTTGGTTAGTTACATTAGATTCAGAGAGATTATTTAGTTAGTTCATTGTCATTGTTCCGTGAGAGCATAGCACGATGTAATGAAGCTTCCCATACTAAGGTATGATCGATGCCCGTTCCAAGTTTATCGGTTCCAGGCATTGGTATACCGCCAAGTATGATTTATATTCGTCGTCGTTTGACTGTTATGGTTGATTCATTTATTGACCTTTTTTTGTATTTATACACCCCAACCAATAATGTGGATTAATGAACTCTTCTATGATCATAATATCTAGTGTAAAAGGTTTTTTTAAATGGCATCTGACTTTAAATACAGGCAATTGGTAATAGAACTTTGTAGTATGATTAAGTGGTGGAAATGTATTTTAATTGTGGAACTCCTAAGATGTTGATTTGACTTCATTTTTCCTACCTTTCCCTCGCATCCATCAGCATGCGAGTGGTGTTGTTTTTTTTTAAAGTTCTGTAGCTCTCGATTGTTATACTGTGTGAAGAAAGGTGGCTGAATCCCCTCGTGAGGGTGCGGGAGGTTTCTATATAAATAGTATCGCCACTTTGTGGAAATGTAGTGCTTTAAATTACCACTGTTTCTGCCATTCTAATTTGTTCTTTCTCGTTCCTACTGTGTTCTATCAATCAACAATCTTCTTCGCTAGACCAGTCACCTACACATTTTTCTTGATCAGTCTCCCAAAACTCCTGGTTTGTGTATGTGGTCTGTTGGGTCAGCTTGGGGCTATTGGACGCTTTCTGCCAAATGGTCACTAGGTTTTCTATGGCGTTCTATTTATCATGATGTTTATATTCTTTTCTTCTTTTTTATACCTATCATATCCTATCCTATCACGTAACCCGGAGGTCGTAGGGGCACCACAGATGATCGTTTAACCAGCGTACTTCATCTTTCTCTGTCCTCAGCAACCCTGATGGCTTCGCTCAGTGTCAAACCAGTCCATTCTCGAATGTTGTCATCCCACCTCTTTTTCGGTCTCCCTCTCCTTCTACTTTCTTGCACTGTGCCTTGCAGGATGGTTTTTGATCTGGTGACGTGGCCATACCATCGGAGTATCCGTTTCTTCACCATTGTGAGCAGGTCATCGTGTTTTCCAATGGCTTGTGTGATGGTCTGTCGGACTTCGTCGTTGGGGATGTGCTGGGTATAGAAAATGCCCAGAAGTCTTCTGAAGCACCTCATCTCAATGCTTAGTATTCTACGTTGTTTATGTGCTGTGAGGGTCCATGTTTCGCAAGTGTATAGGAAGATGGAGATGACAAGGGAGCGCAGCAGTTTTGTTTTAACTGGGTTCGATAAATTAAGAGTACAGCCTCAGCGTCCGTTATTGTTGTTTGTAGATTATAGTCACACGACACTTTCGCATATAGGTGACTACTGGACCGATTTATACTGACACCAGCGGGCCAGTTGTTGGTAAAGGGGAACATAATATGATCACACGTTGACCAATCCGGGATTCGAACCAGCGACCTTTCGGTTACTAGCAAGACGCTCTTACCAACTGAGCTGCCCGGCCCCTCAATCTCAGCGTCCCCTGCATGGTATGCCTTTATAGTTAAGTGACCGGCTGGTGGAGTGCCTTCAGTGTTACCGTGAGTTGTTTCAGCAGATCTTTTATGCGGATCCTGGGTGGGTCCTCTTTAACCAAGTTGTGGTACTGATTCCTCTCTTTGCAATCCGCTGGACCCTATGAACAATGATCTGACTAACAACACAAAAGGTGGTTGAATTTTGTATTTCTGGAGGATAAAGCGTCTGCGAAGATGTTCCATCGTGATGTTGGCCGAATCAAAGTTGATAATCTGATAACGAGTTTAATTGGTGTGGCTGACAGCCGTAGAGATAGCTAAGAACCAGTAGCCACAGGATAGCTCGTCAGATCGCTAGCCTTGAACGACACTGTGGCATAATACATTCGCCCAATCAAACTGGATGGAAACGTGCCATCATTTTGTTGGATCGTCGTGACTCGACAGTGAAGTGATAGCAGTCAATGTCCAGGTAGTATGGAACAAACACCTGCCTGTTATTAAAACTCCTTGATGACGCTGCATTACGTCAATTAGATAATGAATGGCATCATAAAGTCACTTCAGATAATTTTTGTTTTTGTGTCACGAGTGACGTACCGTCAGTAGAATTTGGAGTCAAGGAGTGAGTGTGTACTGAAAATAGGCTTAGAGAATGTTAGATGGAATGACAAAACAATAGAGGGGAGAAACAACGAGACAGAAACTTTCAGAAGATTGAAGTAAACAGACAAACAAATAATACTGACTCAGTAAAACGAGTCTTGGTAAAAGTAGATAATAGGAAGTTACGTAAGGCAGGGGCGGTGTGTTAGGTCACCATGACGCCAAATGTCTCAAATAAACCGACGTGTGGTTAAAGTTTAATTTAAACACTGAACTAGTATGATGCAAGTCTCATTGTCGGAAGATTTTATTTTACCGGTCTTTTCTAGTTTAGTATCTGCGTAGTGTGTATAGCTGGACGCTAGTCTAACTATGGGATCTTGAGTGTTTGACCAACTCCGCCCTCTGCCTATTAACCGCTGACGATGCACGTAAAACTAATGGTCATACAGTCTGTGTCACAGACACGAAGGGTCTCCTCAAAGAGGGAAATTAATAGCTGAAGTTAAGACACTTTGTACTTTCTCAAACAGTCTCTACCGTCCCATCTTCGTAATCAGCCTTTCCAATCAAAATGGAGGTTAGTCATTAAGTTCACGCATGGCTGGGCAGACAATTAAGGCGAAAAGGCAATTAAATTATAGGGGGCATAGGCTTTGAATTGTAGCATGCTGGTTTTATTAATATCCAGGAGAGGTAGGTTTTTACTATGTACGCGATAATAATTGTGTACATCGAAATGGGAAGAAAGATAGGGACATACAATCCAAGTAGAGATACAACAATCACGATAACTGATACCAACTGCTTCATCTTCAAATAGACAACACATCTTTAAAATGCATATACTTATACAGACTTTATTACTCACATGGGGCTTAAATTGACAAAACCCGCTTAAGTCACATTACTCTCCCAAAGAAGGTAGGTTTTCTTTTGAAGTTTCCTATATTTTATTTTTTGACTGGCCTGAGAAGGTATTGGTCAAATTTAAGTGGGTACACTCTCCGCTGTTCTAAAAGGCCCTGCACTGCGGCTGTCGTGCTATTTTTGAGAAAGCAACTGGAATTTCACCCTAAGGTAACTAGTGTTAGTAACTAACATTTATCAGTAAACCGTTACTCAGCTCAGGATAGTTGATCCGTACAAAATGTTGATGTGGAACTTCAGTACCACAATTTAAAAACCCTATATCTTTAATACTTTAAAATATACTTTGTTTGCGTTTTAATAGTTTATATCTTGTTATTATCCATACATCAGATTATTCCAAATATACTGTTTGTTCAGCTGAAATCACTTGATGCTATAAAACCACAACGCACGTGAAGCCGTGCTTTTACAATAATTGAATAAGTGATTAGTTGCCATTGCCTTGACTAGCTGACCCATTATCTAGTATTGCACACATACATTTCATCAATGCAAGACACTGTAGGCCAAGACCAATTAATTCATTCTAACTCATTTTCAAAAAGGAGAAGTGACGAATTTATTTTTACAACACTATCTATGCACATATGAGAGTGTATTGATCTGTCAGTATACACTACAGTTTTGTATTTGGATAATTACATTATTCAATAACATAATTATCCAAAGTTGATAATTGGAATCATTATATTCCCCATACTAGTCGAGTTTTTGTCAATCACAGTAAAAATTGACGGATATCAAGGTACTAGGTGGTCAATGACGGTAACCACTCCGTTGTTGGGGCTGGATAACAGATGTTTTCACCACTATTAATTTCATCGTTCTCCTATCTCAGCAGCTATAGGTGAACATTTCACGAAGGTAAGATGAGACAAAGTAAACATTTAGTATAAACATTTAGGTGATTACAATACACAAAACTAATTGTTGCGCTCTTCCAAATGAATAACATTGTTTTCAGATATGCAACTTCTGTTTACTAAAAAGATTTGTGGTTAAAAGTTACTTTGTAACAGAAAGCGTACTCCTGTTTATACTTGTGTTAAAGGTAAATTTGCATTTCAGGTTTTCAGTTTCCATGCAGCATTTTTAATTGGGAAAGCCAGTAGATTTTGCAGAGATTTTGAACGAGGAACTAAACCTGGACTCATTTATAACTTTCTTGGAGTTAAAGCTTTGATGGCGGCAAGGAGACATTCAAAGGTGACCGAAAATAGTCTTGCATCCAGCGTACTTGTGAGAGGAAGGAAACCTTGTCGGTTTTCAGATACCCAGGTTATCGTCGTTGATAACACTGGACCTACGATTTCTAATATTAAGTAGGCCGATAGTTACTGGGAATTAGGAATAACCACTTAATGTACATTGGTGATACTTTCTTTTAAAACGTGGGCGTGTCATAACAATATTTGAATGTTGATTTTGAAATTCAAATCGACTGAACGTTCTTGGTCTGAACCTGGATTTAAACTGTTATCAAAATAATTGATGAAATTCCCGGTACGAAAATGTGTGTATGTTTCTTTAGATGACGACAATAGATTACTTTGCCGAAGTACGTATCGAAGACGTTGCTATTATCCAATCTTTAAAAAGACGTCGATCGCCGGCTTTACCGGTAAGTGCCAAACAACCCTTACATCGGGAATCCTTGTCCGCTTGCTGGAAAGCTAAGCTAAATCCCAAATGAAAACTTACATGAACGGTTGCATCTTTTTTGCTAGTATTATTTCGCTCTTTAAAGTTATTTTTCACGTATTCGACGGTGTGCCTTGATCCCTACTACAAATGCGATCAATTGCAAGCGACATTTACAATGTAATCGTTGAATGTCCAGACGTTTAATGGACCGGTGACTTGAAATAAAATGTGGCGGTCAGTCCAGATGCTTGCGTGTTTTGTACGATTCACTTTTATACCAAATAAAATCTGTACCCTGGTTTCCTGAGTAATAATAAATGATTCACTTTTAGAGAAGCCAAATGTCCGGTGTCACATCCTCCAATTTCCGGGTTTCCTAGTTTATCCGGGCGCCTTTGCGCATGCGCCAGTTTATGTCGGGCCGGCTTTTTCACGATGTTCTTAGGCGTCGTAACCCTAACCCAAACCCTAACTCAAACCCTAACCCTAACCCTAATCCTTACTAAGACTACGATGGCACTGTGCGCATGCGCCGAATTTTGTAACGCGTCGACCAATCAGAATGCTCCCAGTCGCTCCCAGCCCAGCTAAGATACTAGGAACTGTGACGATGTCACACCGGATTAGATTAAAGGGGCGATGATATCTAGCTGCGTATTCAGGTATAAAGTATTATTCATCTTTAAAATTGAAATGTGTACTTCGATCAGAGGGTAAGGGGGTTTATTGGTTGGTACCATTCTGATCAACAGTGTTATACTGTACGGTCTTTGATTGTCCTGCAGTGATCTCACTGCGTGAACCTGTTGTTAAGTGGGCTTGCGGCAACAGGAGGCGCCTTAAAACTTTAGGTTTCTTGATCGTGACAGACAATACTGTCACTCTGAGAAGGAGGGCATGGGAATTTATTACACTCAGCACACCAGGTATAATTCCGCTGCTAGTAACGTCTTCTAAAACACTAAGTTATTATTACGATTATATTTTTATTATTATAATTTTTATTTTTATTTTTTTAATTTTTTTTGGGGGGGGGGGGGAAGAAATAGGTTAGTACGGATTGGGGAAGAAATTGTCGATCAACGGATAGACATTTGTACACTTCGCTAGCGAACCGATATGATAGCCGGGCAACGCCACCAAAAGCACATTTCTTGCTGGTTAAAAAGACCCCCCCCCCCACCCCATCTCTCTTCTCTCTCTCTCCTCTCTCTCCTCTCTCTCTCCTCTCTCTCTCTCTCTCTCTCTCTGGTTTAAAAAAACAAACTGTCGCGCACCCCACCCTCTTCTTTCGAAGGAATTGCAGAAACGTAGACGAGAGCCCGTCCTTTCTTTCACTGGTTTGTGCTGAAGATCGTTAGAAGCCCATACGAGTCTGCGTCTATGTAATTGTTAATACTGAGCTTGCGGGGCTGCTGCGGATTTGCTGAGTATGACACTACCTTTGGAGCTGACTTCAGTTCAGTAGATAAATTAACGTCCCCGGACACAGTGCGTATAGGGGACAACGGAGCTGACTGTTGTTGTTGTTGTTGTGTTGTGTTTGTAGATTATAGTCACACGACACTTTCGCATATAGGTGACTACTGGACCGATTTATACTGACACCAGCGGGCCAGTTGTTGGTAAAGGGGAAAATAATATGATCACACGTTGACCAATCGGGATTCGAACCAGCGACCTTTCGGTTACTAGCAAGACGCTCTTACCAACTGAGCTACCCGGCCCCATCGGAGCTGACTTAAGTAATGAAACCTTCAGGCATGGCCTGGTCGGTCGATTGGTGGTGGGTGGGTTGTATTAGAGGATCATTGCCAGTCCTACCGTTGTCGCTTTATGACCTATATTACATCTTCACTCTTAGTAAACCCCCTCACCCCACCCTACCGTCACCCCTCGCCTTTTCTGTTTCTTTGAAGACCATTGTGTGTCTTTAAAATTAATCGTACTTAAAGTCGTATTTCCTCCTTCAGTATTTGATAACACCCTCATTATTAGCAACCGATCTCCTAGCTCTGTCTCTGCCCTTCTCCCTCATCCCTCAGCACCCCCACACTCTAACCCCTTTCTCCGGATCTGCACTCCTACGTTTCCTCCTGTGTTTTTAGTCAAAGCTGGCCATTGTCACTGCCAGCGTCTGAGGCCTAGTTTGTCATTGTTTTCCTTGGCCCTGTACCGCTCAGAGATTTGGTATGGATGATACGCATGGCTGACCTCGCTGCCCTTCCCTAGTTTCTATTGTTCCACAGCGAATATTAAACCTTCTGATGATTTCAACAGGAAACGACACAGAGAGAGAGGCTCGATGGAATTCGCAATATCTCAGTGTAATAGCATGACGGTCGTAATCAAGCTATCAGTTCATGTCATTGGCGCTGGGGGTACGAGGCCGACAAATCTAGGGCTGTCTCTCGTGTGTCGCACGTTGTTTTGTCACAACTGTTTACGTTGTACAAGCTTCAAAAAATCGTCTTATTGATGATATTACCAACTTACCAGCTAATCCGACCTGTGCGTAGCGATGTCATAAGATTACGGGTTTCCATAAAACTATCATTATCGGGTGACCAATGGGCAGGCAATCAGTGTCGACAAGGGTAGACACCGACTGAAACTTCCTGCGTTATGATTCTCTCGTGTCGTTGAAGAACGTGGCCTCTTTACCTGGATTTTCACCTGGAGTATTAATTAGAATGCCAAATTTGAATGTTTAATATCACAAAGTTCTACGAGTTGGTGTGAGGTATGGGACTGAGTCTTGTAAGTTTGGTCTCTGTTGAACTACTTTACCTTTAAACCAGCATCGGTTTAAAGGTACAATGAACTCCAGAATGAAATCAACAAATTCCAAGGGTAAGGTTCACTTTCTTTTAAACTCTCCGGATGTGTAACGCATAGAGTTACGTTGCTTCTTTCAGGTAGTTATGATTTATTCAGATTTGTAATCTTTATTTTTAAATTTTGCTTCTTTGTCATTTATTTATAGTATAATGCTATTTCTTTTCAAAAATTTTCACTTTTTGTTACGTTATTCTCTTGTCGATTTGAAATCTACGAATGAGTATGTGTGTGTGAGTGTGTGTGTTTTGGAGGAGAGAAATTACATTGTTATATGAGGGCGGAGTAATAGTAAAGTGTAAGATTGGTTACAAGGGTCGAACAGTTTCCCCCATGTAGATAGACAATCGCCACATTGTAACTGTCGAGGTTTTCACGACCTGTAAGATTGAAGATTGCATTCCGGCAATAGACAAATGGTGGCTTTGGTTTGGGGTTCAGAAGTGCGGTTTGTTACAACCTTCCCCCCCCCCCCCTCTCTCTCTCTCTCTCTCTCTCTCTCTCTCTCTCTCTCTCTTCTCTCTCTTTTGTGCATGACTGTGAGGTAACGAGTACGTTTCAACATCGAACTGACACTTTCTCGTGTTGCGTGATATTTAAATTGATTTAACAATAATGACTAGACCATTGAAAGACTTTCTTGAATAAGATTTCGTCAGTGTTCGTCGGCCTTTCAGATCTGAGGGTATCGCCGATTACATCGAACCCTATTAAATTACGTCAAACAATGGCTATTAACATTGCTTTTAAAACTTTGACTTTTTTTTTAAACACATTGACGTTGTATTACAGTTGCTCTTTGTGTTGATTTACTTTAAAATAGCGAGACTTTGATCAACGTCAAAATTAATTACTCAGCTTTGCCTTTCTGAACTGACGTTGTCAATAAAGACACACTCCTTTCCGCCGTAACGTTAACTGATTACAAAGAATTCATATCTCTGCGCTTTACGTGCATATTATTCTGATGATGAAGTCATAGGACTTGTTTATCACCCCGATTTGTTTGATATTATACATTAGATCGTAATATAATATATTAATGTGTATTATTATCCGATTTTCTCTTGTTTTGTGTAAAATTGTTTTATGACGAACTCCTGTTGCCTTTCCCAGTACCTCCCTTCCCCCGAGCTCTCACGCCATCTTGCCAGCCAGCGCCATCATCCATCTGCAATGCAGAAGCTGTTTTGGGGCTTGCGTTTGGGAATTCCCCGAGTTTCTGAGAGAGCATCAGCTGTTACTACAGGATTTGGAACTTTTCTTTATCAGTGCATGGTATAGAATGTAACAGTCTAACTTAAAAACTGTCGTTGTCCGTGATGATATAGGTATACTCCCAGCCTTAAGGCAACATTGCATCAGATGGAAGTGTCCCCATAAGTGGGCACTGAACATTGTTAATGACACTCTGACCATCAAATCTCCTGTCATCTTGTTTGCCATATTTACAGACCGCCAATTTGTATGAGATGGGGGCGGGAAGGGAGACAGTGAGTGTGTTGAATGACAAGGCATATTAAGAGACTGCTGTGTGTAGCTGTCACAAGTACCAGTGGACAGGCCAACGTAATCCTACACTAGACTCTAGATTCAGCTAAGCAATGTGCTGTTAACGTTTACCAGTTGCTTCCCTTTTTAATTTACTCGTTGCCATTGCAATTATCATAATTTGTATATTTTACATTGTAACACTTCCGATCCCTGTGTAAAGACCAACACCACACAATTATTTGTTAAACATTACAATTGTGGCGGCGGCGAGGAGTGTGTTGTGTAGGAGGGGTAAGGGTAGGGCGATAGCGTATTGCACATTTTAGTTTCTAGGCTGGTCAGTGTATGGTAGTGTTAGTTGCAATGGCGGAGTCAGTTTGTAGAACTTTCCCGACAATGTAACAGGCATTGTGCATAATTATATTGGTGTAGGTAGTGTTAGTTGCAATGGCGGAGTCAGTTTGTGGGATTTTCGTGACAATGTAACAGGTATCGTGCATGATTATATTGGTGAGGGTAGTGTTAGTTGCAGTGGCGGAGTCAGTTTGTGGGATTTTCGTGACAATGTAACAGGTATTGTGCATGATTATATTGGTGAGGGTAGTGTTAGTTGCAGTGGCGGAGTCAGTTTGTGGGATTTTCGTAACAATGTAACAGGCATTGTGTATGATTATATTATATTGGTGTGGGGATAGCAATGCGGGATTTGAAATAGAAGAATAAACATGGTTACGCTGAAGCAAACACAGAAACAATGAAAACTAACGGTTATAGAGGATTGTTGGCTGTTTCAGATATAAAAACTAGTTGAAACCCCACAACCCGTTGGCTAATTTGAAGTCGGTTTTTTTTGCTTATATTATTCCATCATTGAAATTTGGTTTTACAATAGTGTTAGTGTTAAACTGTACTTTGTTTTAGGCTTACCATCAACCCTGCTTGCGGCTGTATTTTACTGTGTCTAATTTGTTAAAATCCCGAATTTCGCGTAATTCATTTCAGAAACTGTGCTTCACTTTTGTTTTATTCTGTGTTGATGTAGACTTTGTTTTGCCGATCTTTCCGTTACATATATTATGTTCTCATGTCCCCGGTGACACAGGATTGTACATGTTCATTCGTTACAACGTTCAAAACTTTATTACCATGAAAGGAATTAACTTTTACTGTTACAGGTGGCTTAATAGAAGTTATTACTAGAATCATCAACAAAAACAATACCAACGAAATGAATTCGTCTGCATCGTTGTTGGAATGAGAATCTTCATGATGACCAACAGCACAGTCATTATTCTCTCTCTTCCAAACCTCTTTACCCCTTGTCATCCCTCACCTTTTCATCAGCTCATCGTCCACAAATCTGTGGGCGTCACTCATCATTTTCATTAACAGTGTTATGATGTTTATAATCGTCTTCTTAATCGCTAGTACATTTTATCTGAATGGGATATTTGTATCGTATGTTTCAGGTGCCAACCAGCTGACTGAGTTCCGCTGCCCTGTTTGTGTCAAGGTCTTCGTCCTCTACGAAGACCTTATCTCCCACCTGAAGGAGGTGGGCCACTACTCGTTGAAGAACACGCCAAACGGGCCCGGTTACCTGTGCTGGAAGAAAGGCTGCAACCAGTATTTTAAGAGCGAGGACAGCTTGCAAAGGCACTTTCACGAGATCCACGTCAAGGCGCCGGAAGCCAACGACCCGGCTAGCAAAACCTACGGCTGCAAGCAGTGTGCCATGCGTTTCATCGATGAAGAGGCCTTAGCCAAGCATGAGCAGTACCACCAAACCATCTTACTGACGCAGTGCGAGGTCTGTACCAACAAATTCTCCAGTGTCGAAGCTCTGGAGAAGCACATCAGGTCCAATGCTCACTCGCTGACCGAGGAAGATTCAGAAACTCAGCTGAAAATGCTAAATGCCAAGCTATCCGCTCTCAACGACGGCCTCAACAAATACAACTTCTTGAAAGAATTATTGGGCGGTAAGCGCCCTTCCTCTTCCAATGCTCTACCTCTGACGGAATCGTTCGTGAACACTGCTGCAAATGTTACTGACAAAACCACCGGTTCTGCCTCAATGCCCGCTCATGGTAAGACCAAAATGAAAGGCGTTGACGCTCTGGCCGCAGACATCGCCAGGAAGATGGCGGAGAAGAAGCAGCAGCTGGAAAATATATCTCATAACTCGGGAGGAGAGGAGGATTCGAGGTTCAGCCTGCTGGTTCAGGAAACGTTGGCACTGACTCAGGCCCTGGCAGATTACGAGGACGCCAACAAGAAGTTCAAGTGTCACCGGTGCAAGATGGGCTTCGCTAAGCAGAACTCACTGGGAGAACACAACCGTAGCCAGCAGCACAAGTACGGGGGAAGCAAGGCACCTTCCGAAGCCTCCTCGGCTTCTAATTCCCCTGCATCGTCGCCCTCCAACCAGGTGGATCCCTCGCGCTTGTTTAGATGCGACGTGTGTAAAGAGCCGTTCCTCAGTCAGGACATGTTGCTGACGCACTGCAAGGCGATGGGACACTTGAGCAAAGCTAGCAAGGAGCTGAACACCTCCGTCAATAGCTCTTTCTTCGATCAGTCGCCTAGAAACTCACCCAAGCTCTCGACTGCATCAACGGTTGCGTCGTTCACAGCCGCCTCCAGCAGTGCTAGAACCAGCAACGGAGCGCACCACGACAGCACACCCACAACTTCGACATCCTCCTCCACTTCACAGTCGCGAAAACCGTACAAGTGCAACGTGTGCAACGTGGGATACAACCAGGGCTTCGGCCTGGAGAGCCATGTACGTTCTGTGGCCCACAAAAACCGCGTCCTCAAGCTCCAGGAGATGGTCATGACAGGTGAGAAATCTAACAAATGATTATTCGCTCTGTTTCTGTCTGACCTTTTCGTGTCTGTTTGGACTGTGTGTGTGTGAGAGAGAGGGGAGAGAGAGAGAAGAAGGGGGGGAAAGAGAGAGGGGGATATATATCACGTCAGAACTTGTCGGATAAAGACTAAAAGTGTGCAATCATTTGTATTTCTGACAAATATGTTGTGATACTTAACATTCTAAGAACATACGCTGATTTATGGATTGTTTTGCAGGCCAACAGATATTCGCACAACCGTTGATAGAGACGCCAGAGCAGGTGGAACAGATGCAGCACATGCAGATGCAGTTCCTGATGGATTTGATGCAGCAGCAACACATGGGCCCTGTCGTCAGCAGCCAGTCCCTGCAGATGATGCAGGGCCTGAACTCTCTATCCATCCTGCAAGGCATGCCCCCGCTCTTCACCACGGCCTCCTCGCTCTTCAACCCCACCACGGCAGCATTGGCTTCCTACGCCAATGCCGCTATGGAGCAGGCCAACCAAATGCTGTACACACCCTCACACAAAACATATGCTGCCGGAGATGGGAAGAAAGACAAAGCCGAGGTGAGGAAAGAGGCGGAGAAGATGGACATAGAACCAGAGAAGTCCTTCAACCACAACGGCCTCAGCATAAAAATAGAACCCGAAGATGACAATGCGGAACCTACGAGGCAAGATGCGTCCACCGACGCCAGTACGATGTACGCACAAAGCGACAGTAGGTCCGAGATGTCTACGTGCACCACCGACCTCGCCAGCCCCTCCTCCCTCAAGAATCTAGCTGACGCCTTACCAAGCAACTCCATGCTGGCGGCGTCACTTCCTGTAATCACCGCCAGGCCCAGGGGTTACATGGGCAGGTTCAAGCCGCAGGTCCAGCGTAATCTGCTGGAGAACATCGGCTTTGAGTGCGTCATGCAGTTCAACGAGTACACCCAGCACAGACGGCGGGAAAAAGAAAAAGAGCGGGAAACAAAAAAGGAAGGCTGCGCGGGAGACGAGGACAAGGAGAACCTAGAGAAAGAAAAGGACGAAGAGGGTGAATCTATCCACACCAAGGAAGGAGAGGACGGAGAGAAAAAGATGGACATGCCAGAGATCAACAAGAGCCTCTGCCTGCAGTGCGGGCGCGAGTTCTCCAGCGTCTTCGTGCTCAAGGCTCACGAGGAAGAAGTCCACAAGAGAGTCGTGCCTATCGACGTGGTAGTGGATTTTGGCCAGAAGTTTAAAGAGGACTTGGAGCGGAAGCTGCCCAAACCAGAGCCCCCTACAGACGTGGTACCGATGTCCACCACAGTTACCAGCTCTCAAGCCTCTGACGCCCATCACACAACTTCCACGTCCACAACTACTACAGCCACAGCGACCTCAGCCACGGTCACCTCCACCAGTAGTTTCACCACTACCGTTTCCAGCAACACCACAGAAAAAGCCAGTAACGCCAGTAAAGACAGTAGCAAGGATGAGATGCCTCCTCCCCCTCCCCCGCCTCCACAACTACCGTCCCCCTACGACATGGCTCAGATGATGCCCATCCTGGGTATGATGCCGATTGGCATGTCTATGAATCTCATGTCCCTGGGACTGCAGAATCCCATGATGTCTATGGTGTCTGGTGCTGGCATGGACATGAACTTCCCTCTCAACATAGGCCTCATGGATCCCAATCTCCTGTCGGCCCAGCAGCAGATGCAACAAGCTGCAGCAGCAGCAGCCGCCAACCAGAAACGTGTTCGTACACGCATCAGTGACGACCAGTTGAAGATTCTTCGCGCCCATTTCGATATCAACAACTCGCCGACAGAGTTGCAGATCCAGCAGATGTCTGATCAGTCGGGCCTGCCTCAGAAGGTGATCAAACA
This sequence comes from Oncomelania hupensis, assembly GCA_036898135.1. NCBI lineage: Eukaryota > Metazoa > Mollusca > Gastropoda > Littorinimorpha > Pomatiopsidae > Oncomelania > Oncomelania hupensis. Next base: position 6,377,032 of record CM072519.1, on the reverse strand, counting down.
CTGGTTCCGCAACACCCTATTCAAGGAGCGCCAGCGTAACAAAGATTCTCCCTACAACTTTAACAATCCGCCATCCACCACCATCGACCTAGAGGAGTATGAGAAGACGGGCAAAATCCCGGCCTCCACTAGCGGCAACAGCGTTATCTCCTCTGGATCTGGGGCCTTTGTCAAGATGGAGCCGTGCGACGACGACGACGATTCACTGAGCATAAAAGAGCTGCCCCTGAGAGAAGAATCGAGACCGGTTCCTCGTTCACAGCCGATGCCGGCGTTCACTGAACTTCAGCTACCCAAGCACGAGCCCGATGACAGGCGTGAATATGAAAGCCGCTCCAACACGTCCACCCCGCTCTCGTCCATTCCCTCTACACCCACCTGTTCTGCTCCCCCAACGCCCACGCCAATGGCTATGACCTCTATGACTCATGGCCAAATGGGTTTGCTAGGACTCCCAGGTGTTTGCCCTTCGAGAAGCTGCGGCTTTGGCAGCTGCCTCCAACCACAACCCTTCCATCAACAAGGGAGGTAGGGCAAACCGCACGCGTTTCACAGACTACCAGGTGAAAGTTTTACAGGACTATTTTGAATCCAACGCCTATCCCAAGGACGATCAGCTTAACGATCTGTCCCGACATTTACAACTCAGTCCGCGAGTCATCGTGGTGTGGTTCCAGAACGCCAGGCAGAAGGTGCGCAAGAACTACGAGAACCAGCCTTCAGGGGACAGCAATGCCGGTAACGGCTTACCACCCTTTACCAAAACGACCAACTCCAACTTCGTCTGCAAGAAGTGCTGCGCTGTGTTCAGCAGGTGCATGGACCTGATGAAACACCAGAAGAACCCCTGTATGTCAGAACACAACAACAACCACAAACCACTGTCTACCTCCGTTACTGACGACGACAGTCTCTCCAGCGTCAACTCCATGGACGACTCGGGCCTGTCAGACTCTTTTAGCCTTCCTCCCGGCTTGTTCAACGAAAAGCTGGTTTCATCAATGCCTATAACGCCAACGACCACAGCGCCAACCACTATTGTGGGCGTGGCCACTATGAGCAACAGCAACCCGATACGATGCGACAAGTGCAGCGCCAACTTCGACCGGATTGAAGCGTGGCAAGAGCATCAGAAGACACACAACCCCAGCACCAATCTCTTCCCGCCCTTCTCTTCTAAGTCGGCATTCGGCATGCTGCAGACGCTAGCTCAGCAAGAGGACAACAAGACCTCCATGTCGGTAGCAGCTCTGCCGTCCGCAGTTAGCCCCACGCCCTCAGGAGGTTCCCTGACGCTCAGCATGGGCGGTAGTCCCGGCCCCGGCAGCAAGAGAAAGTCCGACTCCATGGACGAGGACCGCTGCAGCGACGATCAGCCTCGAGACAAGCGACTGAGGACCACCATTCTGCCAGAACAGCTGGACTACTTGTACCAAAAATACCAGCTGGACTGCAATCCTAGTCGCAAGCAGCTCGAGTCCATTGCCGCCGAAGTGGGTCTGAAGAAGCGAGTGGTGCAGGTGTGGTTTCAGAACACGCGAGCCAGGGAAAGGAAAGGTCAGTACCGGGCCCATCAGCAGCTCATCCACAAGCGTTGCCCGTTCTGCCGCGCTCTTTTCCGCGCTAAGTCTGCCCTGGAAACTCACCTGGCGTCCAAGCACCCTGAAGAGTTGGCCAAGGGTGAAATTAACATCGACGCCCTCCCTGACGCGGCCCTGGAGCCCCCTCAATCCTCCCCCAGCCTGTCCAACACCTCCACTGCCGCCCAGCAAGTCGCTTCCGCCGTGGATTTGAGCAAGCTATTGAACCCCACCGCCGTGTCCCCTTACCTGTCCTTCATGCCGCCCAACATGGCCTTAGGCTTTCCTCCCCCTCTCACTTCCGAATCGGCCAGCGTCCAGATGACCATGCAGCACCTGTACGAGGACGCCTATAACAAGTATATTACAGACTTGAGCGGCAGCGCCCATCCCACCCTGACCACAGCAGCAACCGCTGTGCCCAAACCCAGTCACGGCATAGAGCCTGCCAGCACTGCCGTTCGTCACAGTCAGGGCAGCGCCAGCAAGTCCGAGAAACAGCGATCCTCCTTGCCGCCACCGCTACCACCACCTGCCAGCGGCGATGATGACGTTCCACTAGATCTGAGCGTCCCTGTCAAGAGCAGCAACAGTGGCAGGAGCGAGATCAAAACCAGAGAGCACGACACGAGCAGATCTCACTACAGCAGTATGGAGTCTAGTCTCAATCTCAGCATGCGACACAGCGGCTACGGCAGCGGCAGCAACAGTAACGGTCCGCACCAGTCATCTGCTCTGGGATTTCTGGAGAAATCGAGTCGCGAGTACGACCGCAACCGTCACAACAGCATTCACGACGACTCCTTCTCCGAGACCTATTCGGAATACAACGACAGCGAGTATCAGGGTGAGGAAGGAAGCAGCCCGTCCTCTCCAAAGTCCAACAGCAACATGGGCAGCGGGGGACAACAGCAACAATCCAATGCCCAAAAACGTTACCGTACCCAGATGACCAACTTGCAGATAAAGGTGATGAGGATGCTGTTCGCGGAGTATAAGACGCCCACCATGGCGGAGTGCGAGCTGCTAGGACGCGAGATCGGCCTGGCCAAGCGCGTGGTGCAGGTGTGGTTCCAGAACGCTCGTGCCAAGGAAAAGAAGGCCAAGCTGGCCAACTCGGGCAAGCCCGGCGCCAGTCCTGAGCTGGACTTCCCCAAACCGCCCGAGGAGTGCCTGATGTGCAACTTCAAATACTCGCACAAATTCACGGTGCAGGATCACATCTTCACGCGCCGCCACATCGACAACGCTAAGAATTACATCCAGGGCCAATCTGACCAGGAGCGCGACATCACAGACCCTCCTTCGGTGTCCGGACTGCTGCGTCAGCAGTCCAGAGAGGCCGCAGAGCGCAAGCTGTGGGAAAAAGGCGGTTCCACGGCAGCCGCAGCAGCCGCCGCCGCTGCAGCAGCGACGTCGTCATCCCAACAACAGCAGTTAGCGCAGCTGCAACATAGTCTCAGCGCTGCCACCTTTGGACTGTCCGGTAAGTGAAAAGGCCCAGCTGCATTTTTCTTTTGATTGTGAAATTTGAACACTCTCAAAGTATTAATATTTTAGCAGTGCTGCAAAAGAATTTGTTGTTATCATTGATTTTTCTCCCAAATGAAAGCTCCCCTATCCCCCGACAAATCATGAATTTCGTAAGTCCAGAGTTATTTGGCAGAAACCTTTCTGTATTATCAATATTCAATTGAGCAGACAAGAAAAAGATCTGAAAACCTAATTTCTCTCACTGCTGTAAGATATTATATCCAGTATTTTGTACTATCCTGTATTGTTAAGTTGCTGCTTTGTTGAGCAGGTGTCGGAAGCCCGTTTACACTTGACAGTATTCCCCTGGTCCCGGAGGCAACCAGTACTCCCAAATCTTCATCCGCTACCAAAGATTTGGGTGACCGGAGTAAAAAGTCTGAATCTGCTGGTACGTTAATTGTTAAATAGTTTGTGTTTTTACCCATCTCGTGATAGAGCAACGATGTTATCTTTCTCTGTAACTCAACTTCAGATTTTGGGATTTTTCGTGCTCACCAGTATTTTCCATTATGAGGATCTTCATCTTCATCAACGATCATCATCTTCTTCTCAATCTTCTTCTTGAGTGTCATCATTATTCACCAATTTGTTATTATTTTGTTACCTAATGTGAATATGTCTTGAAAAATAGTCTTCGGGTAGTTTGTGCTATGGTGTCCTCATCACTCCATCACCCATCCCCCTCTAACCCCATTTTGTATAGTACTTGCCTGCCGTTGATAAACAGCGTATGTATGAATGCATGGCAACTGAGCTATGAACTCATTTATCTTTAGGAAAATACGCTCGTTTTAGTGTTGTTTTCAATATGAATCTTATGTGTGTCTAACGAAGTGTATCATTATGTTGACAAGCAGTAGCAATATGAATGTTATGTGTGTCTGACTGTCGCCTAACGAAGTGTAGCATTATGTTGACAGGCAGTAGCAATATGAATGTTATGTGTGCCTGACTGTGGCCTAACGAAGTGTAGCATTATGTTGACAGGCAGTAGCAATATGAATGTTATGTGTGTCTGACTGTGGCCTAACGAAGTGTAGCATTATGTTGACAGGCAGTAGCAATATGAATGTTATGTGTGCCTGACTGTGGCCTAACGAAGTGTACCATTATGTTGACAGGCAGTAGCAATATGAATGTTATGTGTGCCTGACTGTGGCCTAACGAAGTGTAGCATTATGTTGACAGGCAGTAGCAATATGAATGTTATGTGTGTGTGACTGTGGCCTAACGAAGTGTAGCATTATGTTGACAGGCAGTAGCAATATGAATGTTATGTGTGTGTGACTGTCGCCTAACGAAGTGTAGCATTATGTTGACAGGCAGTAGCAAAGACCACCAGCGACAACAGCATCATGATCAACAGCAAGCATCGGCCCAACAGTCGGTAGAACTTGCCAGTTTGATGGCTCTGGGCGGATACCTACCCGGATTGGACCCCGCTTACATCGGCTACATGTACTCCGGCCTCCCTGGATTCTTTCCCAGTATGACTGCCATGCCTATGTTGCAGCCAGGATTGATACCGGGTAAGGATCCACTAAGTGTGCAAGATTTTAGTGGTATAGACAATTTGTTCAAACGTTCGTGACAATTTAAAGAGTCTAAAGACACAACGAAGAGTTTGACGCTTAATGAAGAGGATGAGTGAACGTGAATAGCCTCAAGTTGCAAGGGTCAGTGGGTCGGTCAGTAAACACATAAAGACGAATCCGAAGTAAAGGAGAACCTTATATTAATTAGTTGTGATATACACAATCGGCCTATTTGTTCTGAAACGATGACTTGGCAGGACAGCACCAGCCACAGTCCGCACTAGTCATCCGCTATTCGATTCCTGGAGAAATAGAGGGGGTGGGTGTGCCGCAGTAGGTTCGTGAGACTATAAAGATCCTGACGCTCAGGTCATTTGAGTGAGTGCCAGATAAACAAAAAGACCCAACAAGCACTAAGTGCCACCCTCCATTTACCATCCCAGCCGGTCGTTCAGGTGGCTCATTTGTCTGGGGCGCTAGACGGTCGCATCAAGCAGCAAGTTGGTGCCTAGGACGGCTTGAGTTAGATTCCTGTTTAAAAATACAGCATGATAGCGTAGAGTATCAGCGCTATATAAGTAACCATCATCATACCTTGTGTCTGTCGTACAGGAGCGGACATGTTGTACGACCAGCTGTCGTTCGGCACGCCACTGCAGTTGCTGCAAATCCCACAGCAGGCCATACAGCAAGTAGCAGAGCAGGTCCAGGACTCGGCTTGCACGCTGGCCCACTACACGCACGACTGCAAGAGCCTGAGCGACCTCAAGGGTATAGTCAGCGCACTGGACGTCACCTGCTTCGCCGAATGCTCGGTAGACGTGGGCTACATCTGCAAGAAGTGTCAGATGGTGTACCCCGTGCGCGAGGCTTGTCTTACGCACCAGCGCATGACGTGCTACCCCACAGGCGGCGGTGGTAGAACCATGGTCAAGCTAGAACAGGTCCAGTTCGAGTGCCGCGTGTGCGACGACAAGCTGTCCACGCTGGCCGAGGTCAAAGCTCACTGCCAGCAGCAAGAGCATAAAGCCAAAGTCAGCAAATTCGGAGCCAGCGTTCTCCAATCATCGTCATCTTCTTCTACGCCTGCAGCTACCGTGTCTCGCGCTTCGACTAAACCCGCTTCCTCTTGTTCCCCCAGCTCCGCTCATGCCTCCCGCTCTTCGTCGTCGTCCTCCTCCCCTTACCGCGCCAACTCAGGGTCCCCTGCTGCCGCTCACGGCGCCATGGACGTCGATCACTACACTCCCCCGACCTTCGTCCCTGTCCCCGCCCCAGTAGCCACCACCCCACAGAAATCTCCTGCCTCTGTAGTCACATCAGTTCCTTCTACCTCCAGCACTCTTGTCACTGCCACTACATCGGCATTCAGTGCTGCCCCAGCCCCTGCCCTAGCTCCTATGGAGGTCGACAGCGACGACAAGAAAGAGGTGGAAGAGGAGACTCACGTTGATTGACGATGATCATGGTGATCGATGTCCTTGCTGCAACTTTTGCTAGCGTCGATTTTTATCTTAACCTAAACTGACTTGTTCCCAAAGCTGACTCAAAAGACACAAGTTTCAGTTTCAAGAAGTGCATGACTAATTGACAACTCACCGGCTGAAAATTGACGCCAGTGCTCTGTCAATGAAATGCGGGAAAAAAATTCCATGCTTGCGCTGGTCGCTGTTTGCTTACATGGAGGAGAGGAAGGACAGAGCTTTATTCAAACACGTATCCGCGCTGAGAGAAGACTGAATGTATTCAACCCTCTTTACTTACCAAATCTGAGCGTGACTGCAACTATGGGTGAATACAAAATGTGAATTCGAATGCATGATCTTCAGCTGCAGAGATCAGGATTACTGTTGTGGATGACATTGGAAATTGCCCTTCGGAACAAGATGGAATGGATATTGTGTGAGATGCACAGTTGTGAACATTGTTTGGATAAACCCTGAAATATTTTCCCTAAGGTGATTTTGCAAGATTAAGCATACCACGATGTGTGAAAATGTACACAGCAAGTGTTGGAAGCAAGTTTTAATAAACTCTTTAATCATGCGATTTGGCTCAAATTGGATATGATTGTTCATAAAGACTTCTATATTCTATTATTTTGTTTGAAATGTGTAGTGTTTTGTAGACCTTGTACAAATATAACCTGCGAGCGTATTTTGCGTATTTTCTTTGAAACCAAGGAAAGAAGGATCATACGAACGTTATGTTAACTTCTGCTAAGTCGCAGTTCTACAGTTAGCTGGCCACCCTAGAAAGCTATGATAGGGTGGAGCTAGTAGGATTAGGCGGTCTGGCAGTAATGACAGAGACAAAGGAACAAATAAAAATGTTCAAGAACTTCAGTGTGATACACTGCATCGTCATACAGCAAAGTACTTGGATCTTGATTTTCCTCATCTGTTGTTCGGTGCTGCTAGTTATAACGAAGAAGATAAAAACTAGAATGTGAGACACTATAATGTAAAGTGCATTGATAGTGTACAGTCACTGAAATTAAATACAAACTACTACTTCGAGTAAGTGCACAATGTTAGCTCAGCAACAGAAGTACTGTTCTGGAAAAGAACGACTTCAACTCTTCGTATGGTTTAATAACTGCTTGTTAGTAGGCCTAGATGTGTTCATTGTTTTTTGTAGGCTTGGGAAGTAGTTCCATGGTATGGTAAAATGGCACTGCATCAGCCAGTGCTAGTGATGTCAAGCCATAGCTAATCACATCGTATGTGTGCTGTATTTTGCCAATTGGTGCTGAGAAATAAGAAGCGAAGGACTGCTACAACAACACAAACAAAATCCAAAAAAAGTTTTCAAGAAATATACATACATCAATGTCATTGTAACTAATATTGATCTTTGTACATGTGGGATTGGATTCCAGGTTGATTTCAGTGTGGATGAGTATGATTATTATGACTTGAATTGAATCCGCAGATTTATTGTGTTGTGTGAGGAGAGAAACTTGGTAAGTGTGTGGAATTGTGACCGCTTCAGGGCTATTGTTACAGTTGCTTTGATTTGGTGGGAGGCTAGAACAGGAGGTATATTATATTATTTCTTCTCTACACAAACTTGTTATTAAATCTTATCATCTTGCCACACCTGAGACAACTTGACTTCCGCATTTGTGTTACACGAAGTTATTGATCAATAAGCAAGTCGAGCCAATCACTTGCGCAGAGCAAGGCGCGACGGATCACTGCTTGCATTGTACCAAACTGTTGGCAAGAATAAACGTTAATCATCTTTATGTCTTGAAAAACATTTTACCAAGCTGTCTCTGTTTTGTTTTACCTATTTCCTTTTATCATTTTGCCCTCTGATCGATAACTTTTTTTAAACAATTCCATACAATGGATTTATTCTAAATGCTATATATGGTTTTACTAATCCCAAAAGGCGTAATCATCATAGGTTTCCCATGACTGTGCATTGTGAGAACGCATTTTTTAAAATCGTTATTGCATGCATTTAATTATTATACAGCGTACTTGGTCTCTTCTGAGTACTTTGAACCTGTCCGATTATGTTGCAATGTCTGTGTAGGAATAATGTAACTGTTGGTTATGTGTCTTTGACAACATTTTTTGTATGTAATATAATTATTGTATACCACAGTATCCAGTCCAACTGTTAAGATCGTTGACTTTGTAAATGTTTGGGATGTGAAATGAATGTGGAATTTGCCTCTTATTCTCCATAATGTCAAACCATGTCAGCATTTCCACAGACAAAACAAAATTATTCTGGATGAAAATTTACATAGTTCTAACTTACATGTTGATCAGGGTTTGCATGTTTGCTTTGTAACCGCTTTTACTCATTTGCTTTTACAACTATGTTCCAATCCAGTGTTTTAAGTTTTACCCCATGCCGTGTAAATAGTACAATTTTTATTATATTTTGTTTTTAGAACTTTTACGTCCGTGTCGTTACTGCTAATAAGAATTATAATTATGACTTCACAAATACGGCTTATCAAATAAATATTTGTTCACAAATATGACTTCAAACATTGGACTATTATAACAATGTACTTTTGTTCCTGGCTATTTGTCAATATGAATAGAATGCTAAATCTGAATCCTATTATTATTATTATTATTATTATTATTATTATTATTATTATTATTAAACTTAATTATACAGTACTTTTCATTGATCATTCATTTGGAGGAAGAAAATACTTTGGTTTATTTAGGCCTTCAACTGTTTTATATGTAATTTTCTCCCTTTTTCTTTTTTTTAAAAATATAAACACAAAGAAAAAAAATCATTGGATTACCTTATTGTTATTTTTGGGTCTGGCAGTGATTGCTTGTAGAATGGTTTTTTAATTTCACGTTTTTTATTTGAGTAGATCTATAAGCGTCTTCTGCGATGTAGTATTTCAGAAATAAGTATTTAATCTTCAACCCTTTAGATTTTTTTAATGCGTTTACATGAAGTACTTCAAGAAGACCGCTTTTTTTTTCTTTGTGTGTAGAATATTTGTGTAACTGTATGAAGGATTTGTGAGGAAAAGTAAATACTAAATAATCCAGCTGAAATGACAAGATGTCCTCGCTGTTGCCTTTTATTGGGGCAACAGTGCATGTCCTTGTAATGTATGTTTCAAATATATACCTCACAAATTTCAATCTATCGCAATAAAGTACTCCGCTGAAGGATTTTCTTGCTTGTAAACATAAGAGAAACTCAGTTATTTTTAAAGTGAATGTGTGTCTATTGAAATTAAATGTTACTGTCTGCTACCATGAAAAAAATATTTTAGAATTCTTTATTTAATTTACATTTTTTATATTTGGGAAGCAATCTGACCTTGATTGACTGAAATGGTAATGGCGCGCGCCCTCCCCTCCCCCCTCACATCTCCCCTCCTACTCCCGCTTTCCCATTTCACTCGATCTTGAATAACCTTGTTTGGTTTGACTGCTACGGAACAAATGTTACAATTAATGTTCTGTTAATTGGTTCCTGTCATTGGGCTTAGATCTGGCTTGAGTATGTGAAACATACATTGATGTTTTCTCTTGGTGCAGTAGTTTTAGATCTGGTACCTTAGCACTTGCACTTCCTTCTTTGTCCTTAATTGTTGTGCAAGGTCGATCGACCTTTGTGCCATGAAATAAATTCTAAAGTCTTACAAATACTGAACGTTGTACAGTGGCTATGAATTGTTTGTGAAGCCACGAAAGAGTGGTCAATGCCATGAAATTTACTTTCACATGTACAATGTTCACGACAATGAGATGAGCATGACCAAATGAATTGATTTGTATTTTGGATGAAGTTATTTTGACAGTAGGTTAGGTCACTTTTTTGCCCCCTTGTTAAACTTTCAGTTCGTTTTTTATGTTTTTTACTTGGTTATTGTTGTAAATATTATATTTGCGTGGACTAGGTTTAATATGGTGACAGGGGTGAGTAAGTTGTTAAGTTTCGTGCAGTAGTGATACTTTTTTCATATCAGTTTACTTGTCCTCCAAAGACTTGTATCGTTCTGTTCATTGCATTGAAAGATTCATTTCGTTTTATGAGCCATGACAAAAGCTGTGTGATTTGTTGAACAAAATACTACATGCGTTTGTAGACATGTTGAAATACTAGGGAACACCGACCCCTCTCCCCTGTCCTAAGTTCTTTCCCATCCTCCTGCTAGTGGTGATGTTTGTTACAACGCAGAGTTGATAATGACGGAGATACACACTGTGTCATCCTTTTTTTGTGATTCCCCCACTCTTCTTTAAATGTTTGTACAATAACTGTTGAGATATTTCTGCTTTTTCATCCCATTGATAAACGTTTGAATGTTGTGTGGTGAGCTTTAGTGGTAGTAGCGGTATACGATACAAGGTCTCCAGTGTTCAGTTGGTTTTCTTCATGTCAACATTGTGTTCAAGATTATAAAAAGCTTTACAAAATCGTCTCGATGTTGCCATGTTAGGCGCGTGAAACGAAGTAACTCGCGTATTTTTGCTGTGTTGGATATGAAGACGCTAACTATTGCTGCTGTTGTTTGACTGAGCTAATGAACATAAACACGTCTTTTAAACTCTGTTCAGCTTTCAGGGAGGCTGAATTAGAAACCGCATGAAGCTTAGAATGAATGTTCTAAAGTTTGAGTGTTTGGTTTTGTTGTTTGTCAATAAGTGTGAGAGGAAAATATAGGGGATTTTTTTTGGCTTGCTCTCTTTCTCTCTCTCTCTCTCTCTCTCTCTCTCTCTCTCTCTCTCTCTCTCTCTCTCTCTCTCTCTCTCTGGGACAGTACGTAGTGGATTATATTCGATATTCCACTTTAAATATATCATTTAACGCCAATAACAAAACTTGATTTAACTTTTAACTGTACCTTACAGTCGCATTGTTTAAAAAAAAAGTGTGTGTGTTTTCTTATATGTAGGTTCATATACCGAAATAGTCAAAAGCCAAAAAACAAATATATCCAAAGCATCGTTTTTTTACGTGTAATCTTTAATTTTACAATAATTTCTTCTGTTATTTTAGTTTGTACTTAGACAAATATTCCTTAACACTGTGTGTTGTTGTGGTTGGGGTGATGTGCACGTCTTTGCTGTGGGCGAATGTGTACGTGTTTTTATGTATGTTACATTGTCAAAAGTGTTTCAACACAGAACTGCCACGTGCAGCACACGAACTAAACTTATGCCAATAAAACTACAGTATTTCCCATGGCTGCGTGTTGGACCCTGAATTTTGAAGTTTCGATTCTCTGGTCTTCGTGTTTTGGTCCGGTATGTCTGGTCTCTCTTGTCATGCATCAGTCATTTTGCAAAAAGAAATCACCTTTCAAATTCCTCTGTTCCTTCTACCTCCTGTTCACTCACACCTTGCAGTCCTTGCATTTTCTGGTTCTTTTGAGATGTTACATGTATTAGTATACTACGGACGTGTTGCATTTCTTGCTGTCCTATTGACATGTTGCAAATGTGTAGAGTTCTTACCGTCTTGTCGTCAATTGCCATGGCTTCCAGTGTGTTCAAATCTGCTTCATTGTCTCTCTGCTAAGCTTGTTTGATGGATGAAAAGAATATTGTGTCTGTGACTTTATTTTGATCAGATATTTTTCCTCTTTCTAAAGAAAGAAGCCACGTGTAAATCTTAGAAACTGGCGTTGTCTCAATGACCATTACAATATTTAATAAATAATCAGTATCTTGGTGTATCTGTTCATCTCTGGTGGTCAACGTTATCATTTACGTTGATAAAACCTCTATGTATCATGTACATTCAGTTGCATTGCATTTCAGTTTGACAATACGGTACGGTAGTTGATGCAGTAGCGTCCATGAATGTTGTAGCTGCTCGCTCATTAAACTCCATCATTCATTCATTCATTCATTCATTCATTTACCCTCAAGTGTTAAGTGTCTCTTGTGTGGCTCAATTGAACATTATTAAGATAATAGTGAGCGTCTCAGGCCATTTGTTCAAAGTGTCAGTATTTAACTAAATGGACTGATTAGTGGGTTGTGATATGTATGTTTCTTTAATGATTTCTTTGTGAGAGTGTGTGAGTTTGTGTTGTTTGTTATGCTGTCTGTGGTAGTGGTTATTTTTTTTTGTCGTGGTCATATTTTAAGTGCGTATTTTTCTGGACAGTTACACATGAAACAATCTTAGTACAACTCGGCCAGCGCTGTTGACGATGATAACAAAGGCAAAGTCGTACTTCATTTGTTTATATCAAAGACAAGCAAGCGTTGTAAACCTTTTTATTTTATGTTGTCCCCTGCCCAAGTTCACTGGTTTTTTTTGTTTTGTCTGGACGAAAATCTCCACTTCTGCTGCTTTTAAAAAATAAACACTTCAAATAAAATCCACAGTATTTAAACAGGGTTTTTGTATTTTACATGTCTATGCATTGAGAAAAACATGTGGCATTATTATTCAATAAATCCGCTCCTTTCTTTATTGTTATATCGCCTTTTTTTTTTTTTTTTAAACTAGACACTGAAATGGCTGAATTCCGCCTTAAAGACACAGAGGGGATTTTTTTTTAATTATTTGCAGTTTATTGCGTACAGTTCGGATTCACTGCTAAAGCGTTAACTTCATTATTACTGTTGCAGTCAGTTACTACCATAGTGTCACATAATTGTGACTGTTGTAGTTTAGTTAGTGTTAATTTAACCCCTTTCTCCTCCACCTCCCCCCACTCAGCTGCATTTGCTTTCTTAACTGAATAAACATCTCAATAATAGCAACCTATGATTTTTGTTTAAACTTCTATATCTTGGTGTTTTTAAAAAAAAAGTTTTTCTAATTTTTTTTTTATATTTAACAGCATTGCCTACAATTATGCACTACAAAGTTAAAACAGTCAACAGACTTATAAGATTACGACTGGCTGTAAATTAAAATAGTCATTTGATAATGCCCAATGTACGATCGCCAGTAACATTGAGATCTATCGCCCAAACAACACCAAGTTCAGTTAAGACTACTTAAGGAATGAGTAGCCTTTAATGCAGGGTGTTTTATTGTTGGTGATCGTTTCCCCAAAACAAATGTATTCATTATTTTTGGGACCTAATTTTTGATTAATTATATTGACAACACATTTCACTTGTGGTGTTGGAATCTGTGTCAACAGGGTTTCAGATTTTGTTTCTGTGTCAGTATTCACTTGATTTGTTTTCATTTTAAAAGTTTGTGACAGTACAGTCTCGTTCAGACATAACATTTTAGTCATGTAACACCGTTTTTTATACAGGTTTTGCCAGTACAGTAATTTTATGTACAGAGTTATCCCAAGTGCTTTATTTTTAATGTTGTTTAAAATTACTTTAAAAGAAGTTCTAAGTACTCAATCCAAGCAAAGTTTTTAGTTTTAAAATGCCTTTTAGTTTGCTTTAAAACAACACATTTTAACAGACTTGATGTTTTAGATCTGATTTATTATGCGTTCAGATAGACGTGAACTGACTCGATTATGTCATACGATTATTTGTTTAAAAGGTTGCTGATTTTAGTATGTGATTAAGATGCACATTGCAATCCAGTTATACATCAATTATTTACATTTAGCTTGATTTTTGTTTGCACTTGATTTGTTTACACTGTACAAAATGGACGTATGACTGTACGTCAGTGGACGGCCGAGCCTGTGAATATAATACTTTACACCTTAGATCTCAACTACTTGAAATTATAAATGGAAATCCCACGGCTGAATGACAGGATTGAAATTTTGATTAGATCTGAATGATGGCTATTGTTTTATGTACATATAACATGACATCTATATCTTTATTCGTACGATGCCTGTATCATACACTTAACCATTAAACCAGTCTTTATCCATACAAAATAAACTGATAGTGAAGCAGTGCTGTTATTTTGAACGATGATTTGTATTGGACCAAATTGATAGTCAACCAGAGTTGGCCTATTCTTACTGGCAATAAACTACAGTTCTTAAAGCAGTGGATTGGTTTTATTTTTCAGTTGTACTCGTTTGTTCCTGAGCTATATATTTTACTTTTTTCCATGACTTTGTATGACAGCGGATAACAATACAATATACAATAGTGATTTGTGTTCAGAAGTTAAACTTTCTGTACAATTGTACTTTTTTTGTTCTAGTTTTTATTTTGTTTTACCTTCATGTATTACATCTCTCCAAAAGAATATATTATACGTATCGATATTCACTTGTGTTTTGTGTGTCAAATTTATTTCTTTGAATGCTGTTTCTGTTCTTCTTTTCACTCTAACCATATAATAATCTCCTAGCCGGTATTGGGGTTTCCTTTTACATTTGATATTTTTGCATTTTGTTGTAATAATGAAGGTGTATAATTGTCTATTTTCACTCTCTTCGAAGGGTAGTTTACACAAATAGCAATGGCTGCTTTATTTATGGGATGATGCCAATAGGTTTTGTATTTATTAATTTTTCGTTGAGTTGAACAAAACAAAAGAATCATAAGTTTCATTTTTGGTGCATATATAATCTTTGTTCTACTTCTGTAATAAAACTTCACATTTTGAGTTGCTTGATTCAGTTTTATGTTTACAAGGAAGAATAATAAATAAAAAATGAATTAATAATGAGTGGATAGAGTTATTTAATCATTAAACATGTAGGGTATTTTAATGTACACATAAAATATCTAACGGTATGAAGAAAAGATTTTTGAACATGTTTGCCAAGCACACACGCGTTTGTCGTGAAGTTAGTCATGTGAAAAGCGTTAACATTGGGTTAATTTACAGTGTTCATTTAACTTCGTCACTGCACAAAGCTGACTACCATAGATTGTTCGTTGATAAAATGTTGCGTTTTTATCGCAGTGGCTATTCACGAACATATAAACATTTTACAATATCATTACACATCATACTTTTTACAGTCAATATATAGTTTTTGAAGGTATGTTACAGATCATACTTTGTAAATTGAGTCTGATGTCATTTAAAAAAAAACTTTTAGCATAGTATGATCATAGAAAGAGTTTCATATTCCACATTATTGATGTAAAATCTCCGATAGCCGTGTAAGCAGCTTATAAAGGACATAAGGGTCTTTGTTAACGTCACGGTGCGAGTGAAGCAAAGAGCTTTCAACCATTAGGCCTCACTCAATACCACATGCACAACAATACTCCCGCTTGGTTAATTCACGACAAATTGGCTCATGTTGGTATTTAACGCTGCGTTAGTCTGTTGGGCGCCTGTGCACCTATTCCAATCCCCCTCCCCCCCACCCCCACCCCACCCATTGGGGTGCCGGGGGTTTCTGTATAAATAGCATCCCCACTTTCTGGAAATGTAGTGCTTTAAATTCCCACTGTCGCTGTCTTTCTTATTTGTTCTTTCTCGTTTCTACTCTGTTCTATCAATCTATTATATTATCTTCTTCTTCGCTAGACCAGCCACCTACCTTTTTTCTTCAAACAAAACAAAACTCCTCATTTGTGTGCGAGGTCTGTTGTATCAGCTTGGGAATATTGGACGCTTTCTGCCAAATGGTCACTAGGGCGTCCTTTGATATTATTATTTAGCTATGTAGGTATTTTATATACATGTTTTGTTGATATTTTATAATGATGTTTGTATTCCATTTTGTTTTTTTTTTAAACGGGGATTCGATAAACTTGAGTATAGCCTCAGCATCCCTTGCGGGGGATGCCTTTATTGTTCAGTGACCGGCTGGTGGAGTGCCTTTAGTGTTATCACTGGGATTGTTTCAGCAGATCTTTCATGCGAATCAGGGATGAGTCCTCTTTCAGCCAAGCTGTGGTCTTGATTTTGTGGTCATAATTCGGATCTTTGTAGTCCTGGACCCTGTAAGCAATGAATAACTAATTAACTAACCTCTATTCCAAGGTACATAAACTCTTTACTGCTATAGCAGACGACCTTTTGAACGGTTGAACACGAAGTAGATTTAATATTTGAATTTATCACTCATCTGTTAGTGTAAGTTAGATAATGAAATACGTTTTTGCCTAATTTTGATTTACCCCTTGGGGTCATGAGCAATCTTGCCACTGTAGATTGTTCTAACCTATAAAGGGAAAAGTGAAAGCCCCAGTTGAAAACCTGTCTTGACTTTGTAGGCATGACCAATTCACTGCGGCAACAGTACCCCCGTTGGAATGCCGGGGGTTTCAGTATAAATAGTATCCCCACTTTCTGGAAATTTAGTGCTTTAAATTCCCACTGTCGCTGTCGTCCTCATTTACTCTTTCCCATTCCTGCTCTGTCCTATCACTCTGCTATACTATCTTCTTCTTCGCTAGATCAATGACCTACCTTTTTTCTTGAAAACTCTTCCTGGACAAGACTCCTTGTTTGTGTATGAGGTCTGTTGGATCAGCTTGGGAGTGTTGGACGCTTTCTGCCGGGTGGTCACTAGGGCTTCCTATGATGTTATTATTTGGCAATATAGGCATTTTATATGTATATGTTTTGTTGATAATTTATAATGATGTTTGTATTCTATTTTGTTTTTGTAACCGGGGGTTCGAGTAGTTGGGGTAAAGCCTCAGCCGTCCCCTGCGTGGGATGTCTTTATTGTAAAGTGACTGGCCGGTGGAGGGCATTCAATTTTCCCACTAGGGTTGTTTCAGCAGATCTTTTATGCGGATCGGGGGTTGTCCGGTCCTGATTTGGCTCGGAAGAGTCCGCTGGACCTAAAGCAACAATCAATCAATCAATCAATCAATTTTGATTTGGATCTTTAAGGTACTCAGCTAACCTTGGCTATTGTCGTTGTTATTGCTGTTTACACTTCAGCTATGTACATCAACGCCATTTTTATTGTCTTCCTGAACACCCCCGGGGGTTTCTAAATTAAATAGTATCCCCACTTTCTGGAAATTTAGTGCTTTAAATTCCCAATGTCGCTGTCTTTCTCCTTCGTTCCTTCTCATTCCTACTCTGTTCTGTCAATCTCTATACTATCTTCTTCTTCGCTAGACCAGTCACCTACCTTTTTTCTTGAAAACTTCCGGGACAAAGCATCCTCTTTTGTGTGTGAGGTCTGTTGGGTCGGCTTGGGAATATTGGACACTTTCTGCCAGGTGGTCACTATGATGTTATTATTTGGCAATGTAGGCATTTTATATGTATGTATTTTGTTGATATTTTATAATGATGTTTATGTTCTATTTTGTTTTTGCAAACGGGGGTTCGATAAATTAGAGTATAGCCTCAGCGTCCCCTGCGTGGAATATCTTTATTGTAAAATGACCGGCTGGTGGAGTGCCTTCAGTGTTACCACTAGGGTTGTTTCAGCAGATCTTTTATGCGGATTAAAGTCCTCTTTCAGCGAAGTTGTGGTCTTGATTGTGTGGTCCTGATTCGGCTCTTTGCAGTCCGCTGGACCCGGTAAGCAACGAATAACAAACTAACTTCCTGAACCAAAAGCCTGAAGGAAATATAGTTTGTAAATAGTATTAATCGGTACTAGTTACTAGCATTATATTTCCACAACAGTATAACTTAATATAACAACATACTGAGTAGTTCTGAAAGTCTTCAAGAAAAAAAATCCGAAGCAGATATATATGTGTTTAGTTTATAAGAAGTGTTAGTGAAATGTTTTATCATTTGACAATATTAGAACTTTCTGACGCAATATATTAGAGAAACCACAAAATAGTATCGTGTTTTGCAAAGCTGACCAAAAAGATAATTTCAGTTTTTGTTTTTATTTGTTGTTTAAAGCAATCACAAAAACAGCTTTTAAAGGTAAATTAAGAGAGAAAAAAAGTATTTTATTTATTTATTTATTTAATTTTAAAATGTACTTTTAAAAAAACTTTTGTCGAGAAGAGTAATAAAGATTGTTTTATTACCGAGAGAACACAGTTTAAAAAAAAAAAAACTTTTTGGAAAAAGTTGTAATTCATTTTATTTTACGACAATACAGTTATATGTTCTCCACAATATAAAGTCAGAGAATCCTTTTTGTTGTTATTGTCTCACTGTATAATTTTTGTACTTCTGAAAACTCCTGATTATTACAGTCCATTTGCCAAAGTACAGGCTTTTTTTCCCTTCCTTATTTGAAAACCGCAAGCGGCAAATTGTAAATTTTTCAAATTGAAATGAATGGCTGGAATATAACACTGCGCTCTTTTAACAACGGCTAGACGGTTTAAATAGCGCATTTAAATACGGATTTCAAATAATATAAGCTTATATTATTTACGTCATCTCAAGCGACGTCGTGCACGCCTTCGTGATAATTGTGTTGCTTTTATTGCTGGGCACCGTCTGAAGTTTGTTTCGTTTTGAGAAATAGCAACAACAACAAACCCAAACTATAGTACGTAGTAATAATAGCAGTAACTGAAA
Organism: Oncomelania hupensis; assembly: GCA_036898135.1. Lineage (NCBI taxonomy): Eukaryota > Metazoa > Mollusca > Gastropoda > Littorinimorpha > Pomatiopsidae > Oncomelania > Oncomelania hupensis. Next base: position 6,358,548 of record CM072519.1, on the reverse strand, counting down.
ATACGACAGAAAATAAGAAGTGACGCGCACAGCTTTATGCTGTCGTAAATATTATTTTTGTTTTTAACAGCTGTGCTCATTATTTTGTTAACAGCTGTGCGACATTTTGGTATAACTGAAATCATTTGTGTTGAGTAGTAAGGTATTATTTACAGTAGGGGTAGCATGGAAACTACAGGATCAAGGACAGGTAAGAGGACAGTTTGGCGCAAATAAGGTAGGGAGAGAGAAACATTAGGCAGATCTGACTTTTTAAATATGCCCCCATCCCCTGTTTTTAAAACTAGTAAAAGACAGCTTATCTGAAGCGTATTCTTTTCATATCGTCTTTGTATATATTCCAAGTCTAATACAGTTCCACTTTCCCTATTCATTTGTTATAGAGTGTACCTCAGACATCACTTTCCCTTTCTTTCCCTCGCACTGTTTCCCTCCCAGATGGTCGTAATATATTAAAGGCCTTTGTTGGACGCTGTCTGTAGTCTCAAACCCTAATATTTCTTGGCCCTTGTCATTGTTTTAATGAGATATTATTTTGCAAAGATTCGCTTCGAGGTATAATTCGCGAATGACACGGAGCTTTTGGAGACAAGACTGGAGAAAAAACAACAAAGACCGTTAAATAAAGGAAATAATGAAGACAAACTAGAGAAATGTTGAAGGTCCAAGACTTTGTTGCTAACGACCATTAGATGAACAACAAAGGGTCTCTGACGTTGTAAGTTATATAGTAAATATCGCAAAGTACGTCGATGATGGATGTCTGTGACGATTACCACCACCACCACCACGTTAATGATGATAATTATGAATAAATATACAAAATAAATATGTATAATGATAAAGATAAACCTCTAAATCCCATTTTTCTTGTTCATTCTTACCTTTCTTCCATTCCACTCGTAGCCCGCCATTCCTTGTTAAGCTGGGATTTTAAAGCGAAGTAAATAGCTATTAAACTACAACATTAATTTCAGAAAGTATCGGGTTATTACGGGAGAAATGGAGAAAGCCTAATGTTGGAAGACAATCTGTTTAAATGATGGCATTTCCAAGCGCGCAGTCCGGTCGTCCTTATTTCACCTACCTATTTCATTTGAAGTAACTAAGGAAAACTGTGTTGGGTTTAATCGAGCATAAGCACTTTAAATTGTAAGAAAATGGTTGATTTTCATATGTCATGGGGCGGCGACTCCTCTTATGAACATTTATCTTATGCTATAGACTAATTTGTATTATTATTTCTTTAATCGTTGTTATATAGCTCCTTTCTAGTTTTGCTTCTAACGAATCATTGAGAATAAAGCTAGGCTTATTTAAGAAATTGTGGGGTTATTGAGAAAGACGGAATGGAGAGGAAGGGGGAGGAGTAACCGCATTATTAGTGGAAGAAAGTCTGTTTAATGGTATCACATATTTCCAGGTCAGTTCTTTGATTTTTCTGCTACCACTCTTTAAGTTTTACAGTTTTAATATGCCAACAGCAACATCTATTTATCGATTTTTCATTGCAGATGGCGAAAAAAAATGAACGCCAAACTAATGAAAAATAGTTTTGGAAAAGACTAATGGCTATTATCTTCTCTCGTGCCTTCACGGAATTTATCTGTGGTACGTGATACTAATAGTCATAATGACTTCCCCTGCCAGCCCGAGTGTCTAGGTACTCTGGAACATATTCGTTCTTTCCTTTTAAATCAACACAATGCCACATAGTTCAAGGTAGTCTACGATATTCGCTTAATTCTCCTGTCTCCTGTAATAATTTGTAGAGAAAACAAGAGACGGGAAAAGTCATTAGCTCTCGACGATGACGATTTGAAATGTAAGCCGGCAGGAGCTTATTAATCAGAAACAGTACTAGTTACCAATGTTTTTGCTAATAGGAAATGGAAAATGTTAACACTAGCTTGTAGATAGACAGCTTAGCTTGTCTTAGATATCCCCATCCTTTTCGTTCTTGTATTTGTTCTTCTTCTTCTTTTTTGTTATTTTCTTCTGTTCTGCTTCTTCATATTCACTTTGGCTATCGGTGATTGTACACGGGTTAGTTTAAACGAAGGTTTGATACTTTTAAGTGACGCTTAATTCTTTTTTGGACGTGGACAGATGATGAATTAGTCTCGTTTTTAATAGGTATTTAGTTCTAAATTAAAAGGAAAAATACATAGACCAAATTATAAAAGGACTTCCGATAGATGCTAATGGCGGAGACGAATTGTTTTTATTTGATACTCCCGTAGAACTATCTTAATAATACATAATACATTCCGATAATTAAGTCAATGCTGCATTGAAACTGAGCGAATAATAAACGATCAGATAATAGCAAAATATAAAGGAAATAAATAAAACATAAACATAAATAAATAAAATTTAAAATAAAAATTTCACACGCACAAAATGAAGAGAGGAGAGAGAGAGAGAGAGAGTTAGTTAGTTAGTTAGTTAGTTAGTTAGTTAAAGTAAATCATTTATTTAAGCGAGTTTGTCCCTCGGCGGAACATAAAATTAATGGTCACTTTGCATTGTTTTTATTATTTTTATCTTCAACGGCATTCATATTTTATTTTATTTTGTTATTAATGTTTAACTTTAACATCGCAGAAAATAAAATAAAATAAAATAAATAAAAGCAACCCTGAACGCAATAAGAAGAGGAAAAGACGCTGTTTATCTTTCTTGTCATCTACATTGTCATCTTTAGTGGGTGTTTTTATTTTATTTTACTTAATAAAATAAATATGACATTATCTATTTTATCTATGTTCTTATTGCTATGAATTGTCATTGAATTATTGTGATGTTTGTGGCGTGAAAAGTCAAATGTGGTTTGTTACAGCCCTGTAACCCTGATATCTTCATAATCATAGTATCCTTTATTAATTGTCCCTTTCTTGATTCTCTGTTCAGAATTATGACGCAATGAGTTGTTGCGCAATTTAGACAGATATATTTTTTGTTGATTGTGTCATATTATTATCGTTTTCTCGTCATTGTTCTCAGTCGGGTTAGACAATATTTTGTTTTCAAATGATATATGTAGCTAAGTGAGTATGCTTCTGCAATATAAGATTAATAAAAGGATATGTTCATTTATGGAAAAGTTGTTTTGTGAGTTGTTTTTTTTTTTTTTTTAAACAAACTTTCTTGGTGTTGTTGTTTATGATCTTCTTTTTTCGTCCGTCTTTTATTCTTTATTTGGTATACGATTAACACAAAACGGACACGCTTTTTTTTTCAGAATCGAACTGTCTTTATTCTTTATACATTTATTTTTTCGTTCTTCCTTTTTCCTTTCGGTTTTTATGTTGTAGTTGTTGTTGCTTCTTCTTTTTCTTTCTGTCTGTCTTTCTTGACTATGACACCATGCAGACATTCATAATAATGAAGTACGTCACTTAAAGTCACTTACAAATAAACAAGGAAATAAAACGAAATAAATAAATAGCATGAAACACCGAGTACACAAATATAATTTTGTTTTTGTTTTTAAGTAAATAAAGTCCAGCACTAACGTATTATATTGATATACACATAAATCAGGAAATGCACGAAAATGAGGTGCATGGATTTGTTCAACCTGCAAAAATAAGGGGTGATAGGTTCCATTCACAATGCTAACAATAGTAAAAACGGGATGTCCGATTGTAAAAATAAAGGGGTGTCAGGTAGCGTGGGAAATTGTGGCAGAGCGTGGGAAAATTTCTCACTGGAACTGCCAAAATCGAAAATGCACTCATTTGACCTCTAAATCGGGGTTTGCCCTTACTTTGTCCTCTGCTTGGAGAAAATAATTCATCCAAGGTCCTCTGGCTGACTTTGAGCCTCGCTTTCATCTGGACACCGGAAGTTGGTCTGGACGGGTCCAAATAAAGGGGTGATGCGCTGCATGGGGAAAAAAAAGGTAGATTTTATTTATTTCTAAATTTATTTTCATATTGTGGTGCGTGCAAATTAATAGACCCGACCCACCCACTCCCCACTTCGATTCTCCTACCCCCCCCCCCCCCCAATCCCATTCATCCGTTGAAAACAAACAAGAAGGGCAGTGTGATGCATAAACATGGCGGGAGTGGGCGGTGGCGAGGAGAGGGAGGGAGATAGCGTGGAGGAGCAAAGATGGGGAGGGGGATTCGCTGCCGTGAAAAAAGTCGTGCGCTAGGCAGGGTTAAGGGTGGCGAAGGGGATAAATCATTTCGCCGTTTGCTCAAACGGACGAAGCCTATTGTGACAACTGCTGATCAGTACTGACATGACCATGAAATGATAATTACAACGACAAATAATACTAATGGTGATGATGATGAAACGATACAATGAGAGGTTCACACAACAAGCAGTCAAGCAGTTATCAATTTCGGCTTGGAAAGGCGTTGAGCAAATTCAAAAAGTTTTAGATTTGAAAAATAAAAATAATGCAATATCTGCCTTCTCGCAGTACGCTCAGTAATCAACTAAAGCCACGCATTCTACAAGGTCCAGCTCTTCCAACTGTGTGACAAAATAAAATCTTGTATCGCTCACTCTGCAATGTGTAATGTATGCAGCACGTGCAATGTAAGAATCGCATGCTACGTTTTATGTAATCTTTGTAGGCCTATAGCCAAGGAATGTAACTTCAACGTTTTGCCCTGTGGCTGATGTTTGTTCTATAGGTAGGCCTATTTTCTATTTTAGGCCCGTCTAAGGCCAGTAACGCAACTGAATAGCATGTAGGGATTACTACAAATAAATAAATAAATGATTAGTCATTTTCTCTTGCTCCACGTTTTCTCTCGAGTAGTGCTATTTACATTCTGGCGCGCACGCACGTCCACACACACGCATTCACACGCCGGGGAAAAAAACACATAATAATAATAATAATAATAATAATAATAATAATAATAATAATAATAATAATAATAATCTGTGGTCAACTACGATTGATAAAATCAATATACATGGAAGATTTCGAGGACACATTTTCTTGGGGAAATACTATGCGTCTACATCTGGGAAAAAAAATCGAAACAGATCGTATCTTCTTTGAGGACTATAAAGTTAAACTCATTCTAAACCCCCTTCTTTATCATGATGTAATTGTCTCCCTTTATACATAAGCAAATCTGCACACAATCTTGCAGTCATCAGAAAGCAACAAAACAATGTTTTTTTTTTAAAAAAAGAAAAAAGAAAAAAGCTGTATCCTAACGGAACAAAAGGAAAACAGAATGATAAGGTCGCCACTATGAGAAGTGCATACAAGCAAAACGTTATCAAAATCGGCTGTCAATTTCAACATTATAATAAAGTTCAACAACTATTTTTCGAAGTACAAATTAAATAATAAGAATAATTTCGGTTTCTGAATAGTTGGGTAAGGGCTTACATTCACAAAATCAGTGTAAAATCGAAACATTTTGAGGCGAAAATAAAAAGACCTCAAAATTTACCCAAAATAGCAAAACCATCTGTAGTGCTCTCTGCTCTACGCCACAACAACCCATGCCGTTGCGGTCACATGGGCATAACCCTACCTATCATAATGGCACAGGCTGGATTGCACCACAATACTCTTCCCTGTCACATGTAAAATGACAATGTAATATATTATGTAAAAAGTTCATGGAAATAAATTACGCTGATAATAAACACGTGTTTGTTTGCTTTGAGTTGCACTAATGTATAATTCTGCTAGGATAGTAACTGTAGAGTATGGCCTAGCATGGCTGATTGTGGATATTAAGTTTTATCCGTGTAATTCGTGCAGAATGCAAGTTTTGAAGAAAGGTGAGCGATAGGTTTTGCAAGCGCAATAAGGATCATCACTTCTTTGCCGTCTTCTAGAGTAGAAGCACGTTGTAATACGTTTGTGGTTTTTCGCTAGGTTAGCGATTATTTATGTTTGTGAAAACTGGTGTTATAATATTTCGTTATTTAGGCATAAATAACGGAGCGCTGTTGAAAGTGACAATTATATTATTTCTGTGGCAGAAATATATTAACAGCGTGTGCAGTTTTCAGTTGTCAAAGCAAAGTGTTTTGTGAGCCTGTGGACATATTGCAGGGTCATGTCAGTGACAAGTGACAGTTGTGTCAGGATAGAATAAAACAGAATAAAGCAGGTCTAGACTTTTGGAATTATAGTAGGCCTGGACTATCTGTGTCACATTCGTTCATTGGATACTCTTTTATAAAACAACATAATCTTTTGAGATTTTCTCTTCTCTCGGATCCCGTGCCTGGGGAGTTTTTCCCGGATCCATAGCCAGGGGAAGAGAGGACCATACCACCAACCAACCAGCCGACCACACAACCTCACCACCATCCTTGCAGCCATACAACCACCTACCAGTCCACTGCCGCCGCCAACACCGTTGCAGTCCACCACCACCAGCAGCACCAGCATCATCACCGACAGGGGCTACCACCGCACTTCCTAGCTCAGCTAAGTAACACTGCTGAAGCCTACGGTAGTTCCGATTCCCCACCAGATGATGTGAACTATAAATCTGAATAAACTCCAAAGGATTTGGGGATACCAAACAAGACTTTAACTTAAAGAATATTTTAAGAATATTTCGGGGTTTTTGTACAGATTATTTGAAACATTTTCGGCAGATTGTGTAAATCGTGGTCCAGTAGTGTAAATAATAACAAAAAGGGAAATTTTACACTGTTGTTTCGAGTTTCTTTATTCTTTCAAACTACCTTTTATCTAAACTTAACTTGTTCTTGGAACGAGACGTAGGAGGGTCTCTTCACAAAAACTCTTCACGTGACATTCCCTATGTTCTGATCTAAGCGGACCATAAACTAGTTCCAAAAAAGGATTCAATTTACTGTGTGTCTTGGGGAGTACAATTTATATACACACCAAAAGTAACCCCAATATGTACAGATCTGACAACTTAACATATTAAAAAATCCTTTTAAACAAAACACAGCTGAGCTCTCTGGCTT